>OY744515.1:270125611-270368111 GCA_963556195.1 Sepiola atlantica | reverse complement strand
ATAACAGTGTTAAGTAATTTGTATTTCATTCTTAATTACTATCGTTTGTGAATGCCGATTGTTACTGCTACTCCTTGTTCGTTGCGCCATGAGTTTATGTGGAACTTACCTCAAAAAGGAGGAAAAGAAGAGCCCGTACAAAATTTAGTAATTTTTCTAAGCCAAACTCAATTGATTCTAGAGGAACTTGTATTGTGTAAAATTATTTCATTTGACCCTCGTGAAATATAAATATAAAATTGGAGCAGATTACGCAGAATAAAAGACTGTGAACGATGGTGAAGGCTCATGACAAACTTCACAAATATGTATTGTCCTTAGAAATCTGGTAGATTTGCTGTTTAACATTATTTGTTTAACCTGAACGTCGATAACATAATATGTTAAAAATGTAAAGCGTGTTAAACAGTTGTTAGCTGCTAATGAATATATCTTCATGTTGGTTATTTAAAGTGAATATATTAATTCATTAGGCGATTTCCAAAGCGATTCATTCCAGCGGATATTTGAGAGAAGAATCGATATTAGCTATCTTTTATTTTGCTGGGGAATTTGGCACACTCTCATTATACGATCAATTATATCAATTATTTTGTAAACATGAACATTATTTTTAGATACCAAAATATTGGTATTTTTCCTATGACAGCGAGTGGTTAAAGAATGTACACTTCCATTGCTCACAATTTTACGGATTTCAAGCAAAAATAAATGTGTCTAAACTTTGATATTGTGAAGAAATGAGACCGTTTTTATGTTTGGAGAAATTCTCAACTCAATGATGATCATTTAATCTCTGTTTTTTTGTCCTCGTCTAAAAAAATTCAAAACATAACAATCATTACTTAAACATGTTTGAATAACAGGAATGAAGTAATTATTAGATAAGTAAAACACGTTTTCATTTTTGAAAAGCAAAACGGAAGATTACTTAGGTTGTCATTAAATGATTCATGCAAACATAACAATCATTACTTAAAACATGTTTGACTTACAACAATGAAGCAATTATTAGATACGTTCAAAACGTTTTCATTTTTGAAAAGAAAAACGGAACATTTCTAGGGTTGTCATTAAATGATACATGCAAACAAATCAATTAAGAATGAAATTTCATATAATTGCAACATTTGCAATATTCGTTAATTTTACTACAGGGGATTTCTCAGGAAACTGAAAAATAGACCAATATTTCCACAAAATTCTCACAGAGTCGATTACAATCGAAAGAGAAGCATACGTTTTAGACACAGGCACATTCAACATATTTACTGTGCGAATGCGCCTTTGTACTGTAGTCGCCGTTTTCTTTGGAAAGTTGAATTTATCATTCGTAACCTCTATCTCAACTCCTTCTCTGTCTACATATAATGAACACATTTTCACAAACAAGTACACACATTATCTTTTTATCCATCTATCTATTTAGCTATATATCTATCTATTAAAAGTTCATTTTACACATTAGGGAAAATGAAAAAGAATGGAACAATTCGCCAATTCAAAAGGTGCATTTCATTATGTTTAAACGACAATGTTTATCCCATACCTTTAACTTTTCTAGATTTAATAAAAAATTGATGAAAAAAATTCCAAACATTTGTAAGAAATGGAAATTCGAGGCATTTCAGCAACTTGGTACACACACTAGAGTTTTCCCTTGGTCAGAAAAACATGATTTATATAAATAACAATTGATCTTATACTTGATTTTGAGCAATAACTTGTAGGTTCGTGTCTGTATTATTTCTGATTTTATATTATTGTTTGAATTATATAGATGAGAATTGATGGTTTGCATTATTTGGATTATTAGTACGATTCGAAATTCAATACATATTCCCGACTTCGACATGACGCACCTGAAGAAGATGGGGGTTTACATCGGCCAAAATAAGAATATTAGTCCGAATAATCCAAATGATATGAATTTGAATTTTTTGCACATCATGTGGCATTTTACAAAACGTATTATCGGTACATTTTAATGACTGTATTTATTTAGTCATACAAGTGTACTCTTCTTCATAATTCTAGAATGCGTTAACTGCTTTCGGATTTATTTTATAACGGACAAAGAAACGAACACACCACAACTTTTCTTTCTTTTCTCTCCGGTGAACCAAATGTCAGAGAAATTTACGAGTATGAATCAGGGGAAATCTGCGTCTCAATTTACAGGCGTTCATTTAATGCAAAATCGATAGGTGAAAAATAATGGTCGGTTGTATCTTTCTTTTGTTCCATTAACGATTTCGCCGGCTATTTTGCCATAAACCAGATCCAAATTCTATTCACCCACAGCTATAAAATTTCAGCTAATACTTGTTGAAAAGCATCAGTTCGATAAATTGCTTGTTATGGATATTTGTTTTGTTTATTCAATTGATCAAGACATACTGTTGCCATGGTGTTTACATATATTTATTTATGACGTAACATTACAAACACATATATACACACACACACACACACACACATATATATATATATATATATATATATATATGTATATATAATCTTAAATTACAGCATTTGCCTACTGGAAATAGAATATATTAAATACAGAAACCTGTGAGAAATGTTCCAAGCTAGGAATAGGCATCTGTTGCGTTCTTGAAGATTACAAATATACTTATATTTAAAAAATAAATAAAAAACATCTATAGAATTGGTTCTAGCAAACTTATAGTCCCTCAAAATAATTTTAGCAAATTGTTTCGGATTTATTTACGTTGCAATACTTCATTTCCTGTATAACTTTCAATATGTTGAATTATCGACGATTAGGTTCAACACAGTAAGTTATTGCCCAGCCATATAAATGATTTTACTATTAACAAATTCTCCATGTGAAAAACATAAATTAGTAGTATAAAGTGTTCATCTATAGAAGGGCAAGAATATTAACATGTAAAACATAGCATTGCGTTTACGATTCATGGAGACACCATGAAACTGGAATCAACTGTTCGTAGTCGATGAATCTATTGTTATTCTTATAACGGTCTTGTGTTGAGTCGCTTTGATAGCGTTGTTCGCCTAGTTGTCTCTATCTTATTCAACGCACACACCTACCCGATCTCACTCTCTTTATATATATATATATATATATATATATATATATATATATATAAATCAATCAATCGGGACTCATTAGCGTAAGATTTTCTGAATCAAGTAAAAGAGAACTAAAATAGAACCCTCAACTATCTATGTATAGACTATTTAAAGCTAAACTGTTGGCCTTACTCGGACTAACACTTGATCCTTATATTATATATATAGATATTCATGAGTTAAATGTTTGTTCTCTTTTATTTCTCAAACGTTAAGTAAATAAAGAATTCATGAACATGTTTATTCTACCCAATTGACCACTTAACTGTTTTATAATATATATTTCATGTAGTCTATTAGTCTACCATGACAACAATTCATATAGTATTGAGTAAACAGCACTAGTAAACAGTCCACCACTCCTTGTATGAGCCAGTATGTAGCCATACTGAGAGTATCTTATTTGGGCTTCGAATACTATGTTATTTTGAATATTTGCTTAGTGTTTACTTTTAGGGGAAGTATTCTCATGCCAGGTTGTCGCGACAAACATCTGTACAGACACTCAAGGATGGAGTTTAGTAGACATTTACATTGTCTTGTATATATATATATATATATATATATATATATATATATATATATATAAGTATACATCTGTGCTGTGTTTGTGTGGGGGTAAGTATGTTATTTACCTTTTTTTCAAAAAAGTTAGACATAAGGTAATGTGTGTATTTTGATGAAAGTGTTTCAGTGGAACGAAATAGATTCGAACACGGAGCACCCAGATCCCTAGTCACTGTGTCATGCTTTGTGATTATGTATACGTGTGTATATGTGTAGCCACTATTGAAAAAGTAAATGAGAACATCGTCTTATAACAGGAATTATATTATATTAACACAATGAAATTTAATAAGTTCAACAATTAACCGTTTTTTTCCTGTCGTATAACTACGTTTTGAACTATTACATATGTGTGAATATTGAAAGTATGCTTGTGGCATTGCATATGTATAACAAATGTATTTAGATTATCACCGAACTTATTTGTCCTATTCACAAATTATTTATTTGAGGAGACGTTGAGTCACGTCAATTTAGATGTTGTAAGAGTTGTGACAGTCCACTATGACTGTTTTTTAGAGTGAGATGACTTACACTCAACATATACGAAATGTACATAAAATACACCAATCGACGATTGCAATAAATGTATTATATTTAATAAATTAAATACATCTGGTTAAAGGAAAGCGAATATTGTAACTAAACTGACAAATGAAACTAAATTATTTGCTATTAGCATCGATGTACACACTTGCATATCGATTAAAATATGAGTAAAAGTAAGAACGATTTTAAAACGTTAATAGTGTAATTTTATCTTTCATGAATAAGATGTATCAACATTTATAATTAAAATACACTTTACCAGCAAATGTTAAATGGATATGTTTGGTTGACAGCTAATTTCTCATACTTTTGATCATTTTGGAATCTATTTTTTCAGATGTTTAAATCGATTTCGTTCGAGAATTCTATTTGGGATCAAATCAAGCAATCGTTCTTTTTTCTCGAGTTAATTAAAGATAATGTCTTATTATTTTCAAATCGTTGCGATGGAATGACAAAGGTATGAGAATTCACATTTTCAACACCTTATATACTTCATCTTGATAAACATTGAAAAGTTATAAACAAGAAGGGAGAATACGCATTAATTAATCAGCTGTTAGTGGTATTAAGCCTTTTAAATCAATTTTTTTTTAAATTCCAAACTTAGTTCTTAACTTTCGACATGCTTCACTCTTACACTACAAAAGAAAAATGATACAATTGTTGATTTACAATGTGAATATATTGTAGGGAGATAATAGGCACTCGTATTTCCCGTACTATGCTCAGAATGTACATTCTCTTATATTAGTCAGCACTTATTAAATACGTGAACGTACCCTAATGTAACACTTTATAAGAAAGTACTAATCTATTTCGAATACTTTATTGAAATAGAAAACGAACGAAATGCGGCTGTTAAACGATTCAACGATCTGCATCATTAGAACAAAAGAAAGAAAATTAAAAATGAAAACAAAATATTATCAAGTGTGTGGCTTAGGGTCAAATAGTTACAATCTCGAAGAAACAAGTGAAATAAAATTCAGAAATAATGATTGCCTAAAAACAGAAAAGACTAAAAAAACACACCACAAGAAAAGGGAGAGACAACCATTATGAAACCGAAAAAAAAGAATGAGAAAAGTGAACTATTCTCTCATGAACTAAATACATTTCTAAACTAAAAACGAAGAAATTTAGGATGAAATAAACAAATGTGTTGGGTGTTAACTAGTATCACTCTTTTGACGACTTAAGCTATGATTGCGGTCTCACCGAGAAGATCAATTTACAACTATTTGCAAAGTTGTATTGATGCTGGTCGCTTTTTATTGGATGCAGTAAATACACGTTCCTAATACGACGCTTGTAATGTGCATGAAAAATGTTCATTCAATTATCTCACGATTATCGTAAGTTGTACTATAGTAAGTTTGAAATGATCGTTATATAAAAGATGATTATCTCTTTTACGAACAAAATGTAGTGACCTAAAAATAACGCTTGTTACTGTTGATCTCATGGAACATTTCTCTTTTGACAATACCTTGATTGAACCGAAACCTCTACGTAATAATGTATTAGTTCTTTGACGATTAATAATTCTTTGATACACATAAAAATATGCGTTATGTGCGTGAACAAATAATGATTTACTTTCTTTCTCTAAATATATAATCGTCGAGTTAACTTTAATTCTCGTTATAATACAGCTAGAAGCAATTACCAGTTTATATTCACCAAATTGATTACTTTGAATAGTGATAATATATATATATATATATATATATACATATATATATATATATATATATATATATATACATATATATATATATATATATATATATATATATATATATATATATATATATATATATATATATATATTGTTAAGAACGGTTGCCTCCCGATCCCTTTATTACATCACAGGGAAATTATATCGTGCCATTCCCAGAAATATTCTCAGCGCTCGAACATTATTCGGAGCAGGATATTGTATGATATCCTGAATGGTCACCTCTGAATATTAAACTTTGTGTGAATAATCACGCTGGGTAACAATGTTTCCTTGCTCTGGTCTACCATCCCCTCCATATGAGATGCGTGAATCGGCAAGGTGAGTTCATACTTCTTTCGTTCAAAGTAGGGTTTTATCATATAACATGACACAACTGACTGTTTTTTCTGCGATCAGGAGTTTTAATCACATAGTTTAGACTACTTATCTGGCTGGCTGTCTCGTATTCATATTGGGATCGGTTTTTACTGTGTGATGTCTTGTAAGAATTATCGCCGAAACTTTGTCTCCTTCATTAAACTTCTTATCTACTACTTTTTATTTTTTTATTTTTCATCATAATTCACCCCAAACAAGGCACTCCACACACTGTAGACATAAGGGGTTACTGAGAAAAAAGGGTGAAAGTTTGGTGGGTGTTCAACCGTAACTCGTAGCTGCGCAGCTAGATGTCTATTTACATTAGTTTTAAATTTCTGCATGTCAGTAACGTCAGGGAAACAGTGAGCAATGAGAGAGTTCCAGAGTCTAGCAGCATGAGAAAAGAAGCTTTTGGAGTAGAAAGCTTTTCGGCATCTTGTGACCTCCGCAGTGTATGGATGGGATTCGGCAGATTGTCAGGTTGGTTTAGTGAGTTTACGTCGTGGAATACCAGAGCAGCAAGCTCATAAGAGCACAATCATATGAAGTACTTGTAAAACAGGCACAAGGAAGCAACATTGCGGTGATAGGACAGCGGCTAGAGCTTGGTGGATAGTGAAGGACCTATTAAGTTGACGACTCTTTTTTGGACCTTGTCTGAGAGGAAAAGACTAGCTGATGATGCACCAGCTCAAATGTGGCAACAGTACTCCATATATGGGGGGATGGTGTCTTTGTAGTGATATCGGATGATGTCAAATGTGATGAGTTTACTAGCACGGTAGATGAAGCCCAACTTATTTGCAGAATCCCTGGCAATGTTTTCAATGTATTTATTCTAATTAAGGTTATCTGTGAAAGCTAGGCCGAGGATTTTGAATTATGATCTTTCAGGTAGGGTGATATTTGCTATGACAATCGGTGGTTGAAGAGGTTTTTTGTAGTTATTGAAAGAAAGTAGCTTTGTTTGTGCGGTATTAAAAGTTACCATCTATTTTTTACACTAGTCCACTACAGCCTGGAGCGCATCGGTTTTGCCCACATGACGAGAGTAGAGCGTGGTGTCGTCAACAAATAGGGAGGGCATTTATGAAAATCAGCAACAGTAGAGTTCCGAGAATAGATCCCTGGGGTACATTTATGCCCTGTGTCTTAGAAGAACGGACATCGAGTACAACCTGGAACTTTCGTTTTGTTAGGAAGGATTTAATTATATTAAATGTTTGTCTAGTAATACAATATGAGTGCAGTTTTATGAGAAGCCTCTCATTCCACAGCTTGTCAAAGGCTCTGGATATATCGAGCGCTAGCGGTCTAGCTTCATCTGCCTTGTTCAGTGTATTGTATATGCGTTTAGAAATGGCTTTTAGGATATCCGCAGTAGACCATGCTTGTCTGATTCCGTATTGATGATCAGAAAGAAGGTTAGCATTAACTAGGTTCCTGACTATCGCTAGATTGATTAATGATTCAAAGAGTTTAGGAAAGATCGGTAGTAGACTGATTGGGCGGTAGTGTAGAGGATTAGTTCTTGAAGACTGGTACCACATAGGTAATTTTCCAACTATCAGGGAAACAAAATTAAGTAAGGCATTTGCTGTATGGTTTGGAGATAGCAGGAGCCAGCTCAGCAGAGCATTTCTTTATTACTATTATTGGTATAATATCAGGCCCCCACGCTTTGGTGATGCCAATGTTTTTCTGATGTCTCTTACTTGAGCCGTGGTAATGACCAGGTTCTCAAGTGTGGCTTCAGTCCGCATTGGGAATTCAGGGTGGGGGTTGTTTGCCGAGTCCAAAATGGAGTTTAAGATAAAACGCTGGGAAAGTAGTTCAGCATTATCAGTTGTCGTGCAAACAACAACGTTGTGATTTGATAGCGGGGGAATAGTTCATCACACTATTGTAGATTTTCAAAAAATGACGAGTACCTTGTTTCTTTGGCTGAATGCGTTTTTTTGTTATCTCTGTATACCTTCTATTTGCTTTATCTATCACAACTTTGCAATCATTTCATGCCTCTACAAATGTTTGTCTGTTCGCAGTTGACTTATGGCGGCCAAATTTTCAGAATGCCTTCTGCCTCTCAGCAATAGCAGCTGCACATTCTGAAGTGAACCATAGAGGGCAGTGGGGTTTCTTGAAGAATTTTCGCGTGAGGGCATAAGAAGCTGTGCCTTCTTTGACACATTCGGTTTGCTCATTTGCACACTGATCAGAAGGAAGTGAGAAGGTTACACCCCATGGGGCGTCGCTGATATAATCCCTGAGGAATTAGATCAGCCTGCTTACAATTGTTGTCGTTTTAAGCATCGGCTCTTCAGGTTTTTGACGAGTTTTTAAGGTGATAAGTATCATGACCACACTGTGATCAGACTTTCCGAGCGGACTATGGGCATTCGCCATACAATTGACTGTGTAAAAAAAACGCATTAGCTTAAAAAAGGTGACTAGCATTAATAGATTACTTCAGCTTGCACAAGAGAAATATAAAGAATTAATAAACATTTGTTTACATCCGACAGAACGCAAAAAGGTCACATCTGACACTTGTAATGTTCGATTTTTAATTGTGGAAGAGGGAGAAGAGGGAGAAAGGAGTGAAGGATGGAATTAAAGAAGGAAAGGAAGGAAAGGTGCGCGGTTGTACCATTATTAAACACCTTCTCGACTATGATGAAGTTCATTTTTTAATTAAAAAGGCCTACAACAAATTCTCTTTGTATAGAAATTACCTTGTTTTTGTGACCAAAGAAAAAAGATAAATGAACACTACAGAAGCACAGAGAGAGCTTTACAAAACAGTGTGTGTTCAAATAGAAATGAAGATGTTCACAATAGTAAAAATAATGCGTATTACATTGATTTAGTAGTTAAAGTACTACGACTTACATGTATATCTTTCAAAATTTCAACATGATAATATTAAACACACGACGCATAGTCCCTCCTGCCTTGTAAACATTTTTTAGAGTGAGCCGAATTCCTTTACAGAGGAATTCGGCTCTCTCTTTCTTTTTTTCACTACAATTTTATTCACAAAAGAAATGGACAGAGTACTTCATCCCGAACGATTCGACAATGCAGAAATAAATACAAACATTGGAAGGTTACGTTTATAAATTACCTACATACGGTTAACGGCACTGATGAACCTGAAAACACCCAAACCGACTTCTATGCTTTAATAAATAGCATATCGGCAGAGGTATTTGAAATAATTGGTGACACAAACGACAATACATCTGCTATAAGAGATCTGGACGTGGCCTACATACAGCCTACTAATATAGTCTACAACCGCCACACACTTATCACCATGAAACAGCAACCGACGCAAACAGTGGATTATTTCATGTTACAGTTGGAAAACCTTGCTAAAACATGCAATTTCCAGGCCGTGAGTGACGAAAAAAATAAAAGCCAGTATATGCGGGAGGCTTTTATTAGCGGTATCTCCTCCCCCTCAATTCGATAACGACTTCTCGAGAAATCCTCGCTAACCTTTCAGGAAGCATACGAGATGGCAAGATCTCTTGAACAAGCAGAAAAATAAACTCTGCGTGTTACAACCAGAAGAATATGATTTCCGCGCCAATAATCACTTCAAGAGAAACTACAAGGCTGGCAGCAACACAAAAAATATGAGGCCGAAGGGAATTTGCTTTTTCTGCGGGAATTCTCGTCATCCGCGTCACCTTTGTTCGGCCTGTGACTCAAAATGCAATAAGTGTTTGAAAAAAGGACACTGGGCCAAAGTCTGTAAATCTTCAATGTCGGCAGTGTTGAATGAAACACTGATTTCCCTAGTCTCGCGTGACTAGGAAGAAAAAAAGACATTACATTTACTAAGTGTAAAATAAATGGATCCACTGTCAATGCCATGGTGGATTCTGGTAGTGTGGGAACTTTTATTAACGGCAATATTGCAAATAAAATGAACCTTAAAATTATTCCCAAACAAAAAGCAATATCATTGGCCGACCCTAATGTGTGGGCGAAAATTGTGGGAGAAACTAAAGTCGATATATCTCTAAACAATAATGTAAATTCTAACGTAATAGTAGAAGTCATTAAGAATTAATTTGTAGACTTAATCATAGGGAAATATATTCTCTGCAGATATAAGACTGTAACCTTCAAATGTGATGGACCAGAGGACGAACTTATTATCGGGGCAGTCACCAGGACTAGTTTTTTTTCTCCATCCATGAACGTTTCTCCTCCCCCATTATTGTTCTCAGCTTTCTACGAACACAACCCAAATCAGCACCAAGTCACGTCGCCACACAATTGCTGATAGCAAATTCATAAGAACAGAGACTGCAAAATTGGTAGAGGAAAATATAATAGAACCGTCAATTTCACCTTGGCGAGCGCAGGTTCTAGTAACATCAAATGAAAACCGAAAAAAAAAGAATGGTGATCGATTATAGTGACACAATCAACAGATTTACAGAATTAGACGCTTAACCGATACCGAGTATGTCTAAAATAGTCGAGGAAATAGCCAGGTATACTGTTTTTACTACTCTTGATCTTAAATCCTCATATCACCAAATACCCATCAGTAAGGAGGATCATAACTTTACAGCATTCGATGTGGATGGTAAATGATACCAGTGTATACGCCTACCGTTCGGGGTTAGTAATGGAGTAAGCGCCTTCCAAAGAACCATTGACGGCATTGTCAGCGGGGAGCAATTAGTAGATACATTTGTCTATGTATATAACGTTACTATCTGTGGAAAAAAAACCCAAAAGAGCATGACTACAATCTTCAAAGATTTTATGAGGTTGATAAATAGTACAACATCACGCTTATGAGAATAAAAGCATCGTTTCAGTCTCAACGATAACTTTACTTGGATACACTATCAAAAACAATCAGATATAACCCGACAACGATTGTCTTAAACCTCTACTTGAGATGCCACCTCCTCTAAATCTAAAATCACAAAGACGGATTATTGGGATGTTCTCCTACTACAGCAAATTTATTCAGAATCTTTCAGAGAAAATATTAGCACTAAACCGCAATAGAGAAGTCACATTATCTTCTGTGGCATTGGACTCTTTTATAAGGCTAGAAAACGACTTGAAAGATGATATGCTGGTAACGGTTGACCAAGAAAAAGAATTTATAGTGGAAACATATGCTAATAACAACTGTATTGCGGCTACCCTTAATCAAGAAAACCGTCAGGTTGCATTCTATTCCAGGACACTAAGCCCTAGTGAAACGAAACATCATGCGGTAGAAAAAGAAGCAGCTGCTATTGTTTAAGCTCTACGAAAGTGGCGACATTTTCTCCTTGGTAAACATTTTACTGTAATTACAGATCAAAACATTATTAGCTTCATGTTTGATAATACCAAGAAATCAAAAATCAAAACTGACAAAATATGTCGTTGGCGCATTGAACTGTCCCAATTTAAGTTTAGCATCGTCTACCGTCCCGGAAGAGAAAATACAGTTGCTGATACGTTTTCCCGGATATCTGCTCTCACTTTTTCCTACAAGATCTCCGCGACCTACACTGTAAATTATGCAACCCAGGCATTACATGACTGTTCCATTTTTGCAAAGAAAGAAAGTTTCCTTTCTTACTCGACCAAATAAAAGGTGTAACTAATTCGTGCTCGTCTTGCCAGTATTTAAAACCCAAATTCTTTACCGGTAACAAGGGAACTCTAATAAAAGCAATACTACAATTTCAGCGATTAAACATGGATGTGAAGGGACCACTGCCTATGTCAACACATGGTAACAAATATCTACTTACGATAATCGACGAATACTATCGTTTTCCCTTTGCATTTCCATGTAAAGATATGACAAGCAAAACGGTCACACAATGCCTGAATAAACTATTTGCGATATTTCGTATGCCCAATATGATTCACACTAATAGAGCGACTGACTTTCTGTCAGAGGAAACTACAAATTACTTACATGGGAAAGGCATTGCGACTTCGAAGACGAGTAGATATAACCCGGAAGGCAATGTCCAAATTCGGTGGATTGATTACATGTGTGATGGAAGCATGAGACACAGACTGTACACCTTGTAAATACATTATAATAAATGCTCAAATATATATATATAAATATATATATATATATATATATATATATATATATATATATATATATATATATATATATATATATATATATACATATAGCTTTGTATTTGCATTGAACTTGTATGCACGGCATTTCATTTGATGTGTTTTATCCTGATATATATATATATATATATATATATATATATATATATATATATATATATATATATATATATTTATATATATTTGTGTGTGGCCGTATATCAATAAATACGTTATATATGTATATATATGTATATATATATATAATAAAGACTTTGCCTGCAGTATGTCGATTATCATTTTTTTTCCATTTTGCGTGATCGTTTCTAAGGTTTTGGCGATAGTTCATTCCTTTCCTGTGATTTTTGCCCTTTTTTTATTCTTTTTTTTTTTTTTTTTTTCTTTTGCTCTCCATGGTTGTTTATAAACCGATGTTTCTCTCTTTCCCCTTGTAAAAAAACATCTTTTCTTTTTTTATTACTTTAAAACGATATCCACCGACGTTCCCCCTTGAAAATGTGTCGGACGCGAGGTACCTTGGGTTGGTTTTTTTTTCCCACTTTTATTCATAACGAAACTTGTTAATTGTTTTATTCGATAATTATACATGAACAAAATTTTTTTTTCTCTCTTCTTACTTTTTACTTGTGATATTGCCCTTTATTCAAGATGGCTCCACTTATTTTATTTGAATGTATAATGCAATTTTGTACCACAAAAAATCTATTCAAATATATATATATATATATGTGTGTGTGTGTGTGTGCGCGCGTGCGTGTGAAGTAAATATCTGTATATTTTATATGTGTATATATACATATATATGGTATATGTGTTTGATATGAGTGAAACAGTGGAGTGGTGAGGGTGAATTAAATTTATGAGGATGGCTGTGAGTGAAAAGGGGGAGGGGGATAGAGGAGGGGAACGGGGAAGGGGAAGCTCTGTATTTTTGGTGTGTAGATAATGCCATAGTTTTAGAAAAGATTTGTAATAAATCAATGTGATTTGAAAGTGGAAAAGGGGAGGGTACGTAAGAGTATCAAAGAAGTAGTCGAAAGGGTGGAATGTGTGAGGGGGAGGGGATATTTTGTTATGGTTAGGTGTGAAAGCTTTGGAGAGTAGTAGATTTTAACCAGCTGGCTCTGTCAGGAAGGTGTGTATATAAGTAAGTTAGAAGGAAAGTGTTGAAATTTGCTGATAATAGGACAATGAGAGAAAGGAAAAAAGGAAAAAGAAACAGAAAAAGAAAAGTGATATCAATTTTGGTGATTTTGATAATTTTGTGCAGGCAGTGTTGATGGTTTGAAATTAAACTGAGGGAAACTATGGTTTAAATATCTAAATATGTTTGAGGATTGTGTTCACTGATAAGGCTGTTATTTGTGGTTAAATTGTTCGGATGCGTTCTGAATTAAAATGTATGTGGGTGTGTGCGAGGGTATGTATGCAGGGACGTGTAAGTAAAAGAAAGAGAGGTTATCCATTATCTATGTATAGTTTTCTTTTGGTCAGGATAATTTTGCTTATTAAGGGGATATATTATATCTATCTCTCTCTATCTCTCTCTCTCTCTCTATCTATCTATATATATATATATATATATATATATATATATATATATAAAATATTTGTTATTGTGTATTTTTGTTATTTTTATCTATGGACGTATACGTTTCGTCTCTTTTCAATCGAGACTCATCAGCATAGAAGTACGACTATTCCCCACCGGTCACACGATTCGAAACCCTGGACTACAAGTATTTTCTAACCCCAGTCCAACGTCGTTAACCGCTAGGCCAGTTCTGAACAGCTTATAAACAATGATAATTTTAACACATTAACGGCGGCGAAGCGTACAGGCATTCAAACTTCTATAATTGAAGGAACGATGAATATAAAGCAAGTGACGCTACGCTGTGTTACTACTACCATTTTACAGTGCCCTACTTTTTAACGAGGAGCTTCAAATATAAAAATATTTGTTATTGTTAATTTTTTTAATTTTTATCCATGGACGTATACGTTTCGTCTCTTTTCAATCGAGACTCATAAGCATAGAAGTACGACTATTCCCCACCGGTCACACGATTCAAAACCCTGGACGACAAGTATTTTCCAACCCCAGTCTAACGTCGCTTACCGCTAGGCCAGTTCTGAACAGCTTATAAACAATGATAATTTAAACACATTAACGGCGGCGAAGCGTACAGGCATTCAAACTTCTATAATTGAAGAAACGATGCATATAAAGCAATATGTCTATATACGGGTAAAAATAAATATAAAATATTGAATACAGTAAATATACTAATAATATGAAACTATAAGAAATATATATATATATATATACACACACACACACACACATATATATATATATATATATATATATATATATATATGTGTGTGTGTGTGTGTGTATATATATATTTCTTATAGTTTCATATTATTAGTATATTTACTGTATTCAATATTTTATATTTATTTTTACCCGTATATAGACATGTTTAATTTTCAATTCTTTAACTTTTAAATTGTATTATTATTATCACCTTAAATATGTTTACCCCTTTTCCCTTAATAGACAAATGACAAAATTAGATAATCTGTCACTTGCGTCGTCCTCCGCGCGAAATCTGTATCAAGACATATGATTTTTGAAACACGTTAAAACGCATAGATATATGCTTTCTAATTTCGACCCCATCCCACCAAGTCATATATTATTTTTCTCCTCTCTTTCCATTTCCTTCTCATGTCCCGTGTAGCTCTTAATATTTCCTTTTCTTTCCTTTGTCTTTTTTCTTTTTACTTTCATTTTATTTTTTTTTTGTTTTTGTTTTTGTTGTTTTTCTATTCATATTCAATTTTAATTTTAATTTCCTGTCACCTTGATAAAACGTTGCGTGATTGTGAACTTATCTTAACAGGCATACTGTTATTTCAAAGCCTTGAGCTCCACAAACTGCTCTCGAGACAAAAAATCAATTTTGTAGTCAAAATGAAATAAATAACTATTTATATTTATATTTCTACTCTATATTTTATTGACCACTCTCATAAACACGGTTCAACTCCCCTGGATGTATACCCTGTTGCCCTATACTATACTCGGATCATATATATATATATATATATATATATATATATATATATATATGAATACGGCATACCTATGTTCACACACCGGGTCCTATTAGATAACCGAAAGTTAAGCGACGTTGAGTCTGCTCAGTACTTAAATGAGTTACTAATTAGAAATACCAGGTGCTCTATTACCTCTCCGTTTAGGTCAGGACCGTCTCAAAATAAGTGTAGTTCAAGGACAGCGCAATTCTTGCGTGCATATTACACGGCATGCACCCTAAAATGTGGTCTACGTTGTCGCTTAAGACTGAATGGAACATACTGTCTCTCTCTCTCTGAGTACACAAACACGCACACCCACACCCATACACCCCCCACACCCCCACAAACACACACACACACACCCATATATATATATATATATATATATATATGTATATATATATATATATATATATATATATATATATATATATATATATATATATATATATTCACAGCTTTGTTATTGTATTTACTTGCGATAAAGAACCGGTGTGTTTTTTTGGTTGTTTTTTTTTTATTTATCTTAGCGATAGGCCGTTTTCATAAGCGCTAAAGAATATTCAGTCGCCTTTAATCGGATGTATCATTACACACACACACACACACACACATATATATATATATATATATATATATATATATATATATATGAAGAGTTCGAACGCGATAAAAAAGTAAAAGGACGAATATATTAAGTATAGCCTTTGACTAAAAGCTTATTTTAATCCATAACAAATAGGAATGATACCGGTATCATATCATATAAAACCTAATTTGTGGAGGTGGTCGAGTGTTGAAATGTAACGCTTTTTGTGGTGATAGTTTTGTAATGTTGAAAATGACGTTTATCGCGTTTTTCATTCGAACTCTTCATATATATATATATATATATATATATATATATATATATATATATATATAGATATATATATATACATGTGTTATATTGAGATATGTTTCTCCGTTTTAAACTTAGTCTTCAATTCTGCCGTCGATGAGACGTGATCTAAACACATCACTATTACAAGTAAAATAAATATTACAAATTGCTGACTAGATTACTATTTTACAAACTTATGACTGCTTGAAAAATCGTTACATCTCATATTTTTAAATAGGTTGTATTCTCGTAATATTACATTTTAAAACATACATGCATACATATAGGTACATATATATATATATATATATATATATATATATATATATATATATATATATATATATATATAATATATTAGAGAGACTGATAGAAAGGAATAGCATATAATATATTGGTAGATGGATTAATCGATCAGTTGTCGGCCGGACATACACACAAATGTCGTTGTCTACTGTGCACGTGCGTGTCTACCAGCAGGTGACTTTAATAGAAACAAAGCATACGTAGATAAAAAAAATGGAATAATATCCACATTTCTGTACTCGATAATTTACAAAAGAAATGATCAAAGTTTTGAAAGAATCAGGGAAGTAAAATAGCACTGAAATTTTCGTCATTCAGTTAAAACTCTAAACATAGGTAAGTCAGATTGTCAGGTCTACCAAACATAACCGTTTAATAAACAAATTAATCTTACCTTTTTGCAATCATTGCTGGGGTAAATTATGAGTACTCCTATCACGAAAAACTCGCTCCCTCTTTTTATAACAAGGCCAGTGTTAGTGATTAAATTAATTGGTTAAACTTTGTATAGTCTTGTTTATATCATTCCATCCGCGATTCATTAGGATATGCCATTATTCGTTAACGATTTCTCGTTCATGAAAAAAACACGTTATAAAAACTTTGTCTGTAAAATTTTAAAAAGATAAATTATTTCCTCTTTCGCGTATTGAAATTTGTTATTTTAATAAAAACACCTTTATTCTCCTGAACTAAATCTATTTTGTTTTTTCATTAGTTTAACTTTAACTTTTCTTAAATTTAAGAATTTCCTTTTTTCGGGAAAATCCATTACTCATATATGTATTCATAAGCGTTATCTCATTTTTTGGGCCCAATTATTTTTAAGTAAAACAATGAAAATCCGAATTTGAAAATTGATATCTTCACAAACAATTCAATTATTTGCTTTTAGTTTTTTGTATTTTCCTTTCCTTTTGTCTTTCTTTCTTTCGGGTTTGAGGGAAGTGCCGACAAGGCTGCCTCCGCACGATAGACTAACACTAAAAGTGACGATAAGTATTATTTCATGAAAGACTAGCAGCTGAAATATTTCGAGCCATAGCGATGTGTACTAGGTAGTTTGAATAGTGGAGTTGTTTCAAGTTCTTCGCCGATACAAATAATAGTAGGTCTAATATGCATGCTTCAAACTTTCAATAATAACAATGTTATTGACAAAATGGAAGTTCAGTAGAAAAAGGTTTGGTTAGGAGTTCAAGTAGTTTACGGGTTGATAATTGAGCACAAATGACCATGACGAGAGAAAGTTCGTGAAATACTAAGGAATCACCTGGAATAAGAAATCGGACCTTACTTAAACGAACGTTTTGTTTACCGACGTATACATTTGCAATTATTTTGTTATTTTGACGAATGTATGTCGAGGCAACTCTCTAAATATGTTCATATGTAAAATTACAGAATAGTTAACCGTCGATAATTCGTAAACTCAAAAAGAAAGAGCAAACATTTTATAGCGCATGCAGTAAAATACATTTCCCTGCCAATCCGTAAACATTTGATGTGTTGAAACTTTTTGTAAGATTTATTTTTATTTCACATGTTTTTTCATGAAAATTGTCTGATCGACACACGAATATCGAGTGGCAGCAAACATAATAGCTTAACTACAGTTAACGTTGCTTAACTAAGTGTTTATGCTGAAAATATAGTAAAGGAATTTACTTACCCTATCACTGACTATAATAAATTTACACCTACTTGCAATGAAGGTAATTGATACTAGGTGCAGCCTTTGTTACTTTCGTTTGTTCATGAGACATTATTCATTGATATTAAATTCTAATTTTTTTTTACAATTTTCACACATTAAACGCATATCATAACCCTAACACTTCACCTCAACCTTAACCAGTGCATAATATAATTGTTAAAAAGATATGATTAAACAGACGAATGTTGTTATTATTAACAATGTTTACATATATATATATATATATATATATATATATATATATATATATATATATATATATATATGTGTGTGTGTATATATATATACATATGTATATATATATATATGTATATGTATATATATGTATATATACATGTGTATATATATATGTATATTTATATATGTATATATATACATATATATATATATATATATATATGTAAATATATACATTTGATTGTTAAATAGGGTAGTATGAACATGTTCTGTTCGTGGCGAAAGTCGGGCAGTTTTTAATTATTTGTTCATTTTCGGTTTCTCGCAACACTAGTTCGAGCTAATACTTGGAAAACATTCTGATTTCCCATCCGGGGTCTGGGGTATATTTCCAATATTAAAGAAACCTCTGTATTTTGTGTATCACTGCTTTGTTTATTATTATTTCTATTATATATATATATATATATATATATATATATATATATATATATATATATATATACATGTATATATATATATCTTTATATGATCTTTAGATTCCTTTGTTTACTTGCTGTTTATATTATTTATTAAACTATGTATTTCATTCTAAATTTACAGTCTTGATTGTTTATTCCAATTTACGGAAATTCAGTCGTACACCAAGTAACTTTATCTTTTGTAAACGTAGATAGATATATAATTGAACACGCAGTTAAACATATCTGAAAATGGAGTATTCTTTATTTTAGGTTTACTGCGCGGAGTGTTCATAATGAAGAAATACAAAAGCTTATAATATTTGTAAAAATACAGCATATAAAATCAGTTACAAATTGTAGCATATAATAAAAACTATCGGATAAAGAGACATTAAAAGGCAGAAGCGTATTATCTGGTATCGGGGTAAGACAGAAAATATTTAAAGTTATTTTTAATGCACACATCATTTGTGATCAAGTAGCCGATTTATTAAAATAATGGAGATTTTTTTCATGAATGGAAAAAGAAATCTAAAAGAAATTAGTTGCTTCTAATGTCTTTGCTGTCACTGATGATATATGTAATGTTCATAAAAGAACAACCATTTATCTTTTTGCCATTATTGCCACAGATTGGCATCGGGTTTCGAAATAAATTATCCAGATGGTATCAATTAATGCAATTAAATGGAAACACATCTTTTTGTTGAAACATCATTTAGAGTCTAATGACACGATTTTAAAATTGAAAAAAAGTTTATTTGCATATTCCATGATAAATATTTATAATCATCGGTAAATTTGAGGTTTGATAAAAATATACCATATTCAACGTTAAATTTACATACTTATTTTTACTTTTTCCTCTTCACTTAAATAGCAATACGCATGGCATGATCATCCTAAATGGTAAAATGAATAGATACTAATTTAATACCGACCTTTAGTCCAGCCAATCTAGCTGATTTTTTGGCTGACCATCAAAGAAATTGCTAACAAAGACTTTTAACTTGGATATTGGACATGAATAAACTCTCTTTCAGATAAAAATGTTTACCAAAATTAGCCTTGCGGACATAGATAAACGGGCGCCAGCTTTAAACATTGCCGCCTATTCTAGCCTCCATCTCTCAACTCAATTTCTGTGAATTCATCTTCAAAAATACCAGATGTAGCAATGTAAAATTGACTAAAACCAACAGTTTTCATGAAGTTGAATATAATTATGATTTCTTATGCCTTATTTTTGTCTCGTTTGATATTTTACTGCAGGAGCTTTATATTCTGTAATATTCTAATTTCAGGTTTGCCAAAGTGAGGTACCGATAACTATGTGTTATTTGCAAGAATAAACTGTCCAGTAATGATGTAAACATTCATCGTTAGCCAGAAAAGCATTGATTCCTTTAACAGAGCTTCTAAACAACATGGAGAGAAGATCATAATTCAAATTGGGCAACATTTTCACGAGAAATGCAGACAGCGTTGGATCAACGCAAAATAGATTGAGACTTACCGTATAAACAGGTGCACCCATGATGAAATGCTATATTGAGCAAGCCGCTCTTTGTATGTGTTTAATTTTAAGAAACATTGTCTGGTCTGGTTCTGGAACGAAACCTGATAGAAAGAAAAGAGATCTTGATGTTTCCCATGTAGAAATTATCGAGTTTGAGGACAGAGTGTGAAAAGCTTATGAGAAAGTCCGTAAAATTACGGCTCAGAACTAACTGTTAAAGGTAGAATAGGTTATGTAGCTGACCTTAATTCAGAAGAAGCACGTTACCACGGAACATGTTTTGCAAACTTTGATGACAATAAAAACATTCCTAAGGAATTCTCTTCTGCTGATTCTTCTAAGAAACACAACCTAGGTAGACCAGAGGATTTAGCGAGAAAGCAGGCATGTATGGAAGTTGATAACTATTTGCAGCAAAATGACAAGGAGCAACTCACCATTGACGATCTAGTTAATGAAATAGACAAAATTCTCGAGGACCCTTCATTTGAACCATACAGTTTCTCATACATGAAATTTAATTTGTATGAACATTTCAAAGACAAAATCATTGTAACTGAAATTAATGGGAAACATAATGTTGTTACATTCTTAAGTACATCAAAATGTATTCTCCATGAATGATATGCACAGAGCCGCTCAAAAGACAATTAAGAATCAGAGGCCATTAGAATCATATGTCGAGTTCAAATGATATTGAATGAATTCTGGTCATTTATAGTGTAAAAATATGACTAATGATGTACATTCAGTTTATTGTATGCTATGAATCGTTTCTAACTGGTGTTGTGTTATTATATTCTGAAAACGTATTAATTTGACGTAAGCCAGGCACACCAAGTAATAAATAAACGTTAACGATACGCTGTGTGATGCGTCATTACAAAATAATAAAAACATATCATAAATCGCTAAATATTTAATACTACATGTTGTCATCTGTTAATTAATCGATTGATTATTTTATGAGAAATAAACATATTATAAACAATTCATTGAATTGCTTATAGTGGGTGTATTTTCCGTGCTGTAGTCATCAACGAAATTGTAGATTTGCATTAAATAGCTAAACAAGAGAAATGAATGCATGATTTTATGTAGATGCTGTTTTAAGTCATTTAATAATTAAACACGTTTTAAATTCCTGTTCAAAAGCTAAACAATATGAATTAATGACTTATTTACACGATAGGTAGTGTGTTATTTCATTAAATAAGTCAATAAGTATTATTTACTCCTCTCCAGGAGTTAGGCACAAGGCCAGTTTTATCCTACTCCCACAAGTAAGATGTGATCCAAGGTCGGGTCGGAAAGTGGGGGTTGAAAAGCCAGCGCCCGAGAGGTGAGCACTATGACCAATAAAAAATGCCTGGGCAGGCTCGTCGGCATCCCCGGTAGGGGCGCCTCAAGTAGTAAGCAATAAACTTACTCCTTTTCAAAGAGGGGAGGCAAATCCTGGGAGAGGGGGACCTCCTAGAACAGCACAGGACAATATAAGTATTCATTTACATTCTGTTAAAAAAGCTAAACATTGAATAATCAACAAACTGTTCACGATGGAGATCATGTGTCGTCATTAAATACTATACGCATCTCTTTAGTTGACGTTAAAAACTAAATATGGTAAATACTTTAATAGTTTACGATGTGTATAGTGGTTCCTCATTAAATCAGATCGTTGCGATGCCGTGATAACAGACATACCAAACCAAATATTTTCATTTTACACAAACCATGAATGTATTTACACCTGCAAGCTATATATTTCACTTCTTGTCTGCGAATCGATTTAACATTTATTTGGCTCTGCTGCAAAATCAATTTCAACACCTGAACAAAACGTAGAGATGTAAAAAAAGCAAAAAGTTCACAAAATAATGGAAATAATACTATCACTTAGACAGTTGAAAAGATACCTCGATCAATGGGTAGTGACCGAGCCCAGAAGGACTAAATGATTGGCCAAGCGAAAATGTACATTAGAAATCAAAGCTATGTGAGAATTGGCTGCACAAATTGCCCGCGTTTTTCATACCAATCTATAAGTACAAGTGCCCCTCACCATTATTTACCTACATCCAACGATATTCTCTTCCTTTCCCCATCATATTAATTGTTGCCAATATCACTGGACATACCGACCTTTTTTATTTCATTTCTTTTAATAAATTAAACAGTTATATAATTCGCTAGTGTAAACTCATATGTAAGATTACAAGTTACGACTGAGAGAAAACGACCGACAAAAATGGAAACATGTACAGATTGGTCAGAGAAACAAGTATGTATCTAAATAAAATGCAAAATCCAGTTGGTGATACGATCCGATACATATATACTTGAAAAGAGACAAGCCTCTACCATGTGTCAAAGTTGACAAACAAAGTCATGTTGTTGGTTAATTCCATCTATTTTACTAGATATAACTACTAGAATATATATATATATATATATATATATATATGTATATATATATATATATATATATATAAGAATGTTATTTTTTGAAGGCGATAACAATGCGTTGTTAGAGTGACACATACGACACGTGGAATCGTAAAAAAAAAAAAAAAAAAAACACAGTGACAATATTGAAAAGTCAATAATTTTCAGAATTTTTTTTTTTTATTTATTTACCAGTGTATCGTGATCGTGGTGTTGGGTTGGAGTGTGTCCTTTCATTTAATTTTCGAGGGTATCCCTCATCCTCAGAATAAAATAAATACTACCACTCGTTGGAGTGTGTTTTTTTTTTTTTGCCAAAAGCCGGGGCCGGAAATGTTGGTTTGTTTTTAGTAGTAGGTCCGGGGAAGTTTCTTATTTATTTTTATAAATTATTATTTACTATTTTAACCGTTGCTGTTTATTTTGTTAGTAATTATACTGAGTAATTTATTTTTATTTATTTATTTATTATTATTATTTTTTTTTTTTTATATAACGTTGTTTGTTTTGTTAATAGTATACTGAATAATCGTATTTCGGTGGCAGGGGCAGATAACTCGTGGTAATCAAGCTTTTTTTTTTTGTGGGAGTTATGTCCCTTTGGTAATTTCGTTCTATAGATTTGTTTACCGTGTGTGTGTAGTAGCGGATGTGATTGAGTGGGTGAGGAATCCTGGGTATGGAGGTGGGGCGTCGTTAATAGAGCCTTTGGTATATATATGTGTGTGTGTGTGCGTGTGTGTGTTGGTGTATGTATATATGTGTATATATAACGTATATGTAAAATACATACATGCATACATATTATTTTATTATTTATTAATTTTTTTATTTTATTTCTTTATTTTTATTTTTATTTTTTTCTTTATTTTTTTTTTTTTTTAATTTTTTTTTTATTTATTTATTTATTTATTTTTTTTTTTGTTCGATTCTATATTATTATTTATCTATATTATTAGATTTTTTTATGTGCAGTCGTGGTACATAATGGTCGGGATTTCAAGTTAATAAGTAAGGCGGGCAACAAGTGCAACCACGTGTCCGAGTTAGCAGCAGGTGCAAGTGGTTGTGTGTGTACCAGTGTCAGTAATTGGGCTAATAATATGGGCCTAACTAACTTCATTTAGTGTTGTTATTGTTAATAGTATGTCTGCATAGTATCATAGATGTTTGTTAGTAAAATGTGATGATGGTGCTTGTCGTGTGTGGTTATATTAAGAAGTTGGAGTTTAGCTCGGCTCTGTTGTTCAATTTAGGGGATAGCTTTCTAATTAATATAGATTCTTTGAGTCTGAGATTGCCCTGGTCTCTTTCGCTAGCTAGTATCTTGACTCGTATGTCTTTGGTGGGGTTGTGGCCATGTGTTATATGTTTTTGGAAGGATGATGCCTTGGTGGTTACGTGTTCTTTAATCCGTATATGCAAAGGTCTCACTGTACTGCCGATGTAGAATTCATTGCAGACCGCACATTGTATCTGGTATATAGCATATGTGCGGTTGCATAAACCCGTGTTATTGATGGGGCAGTTTGCTAGGGTGCAAGGGTTCGTGTTGAAAGGTGTTCTAGGTTTAGATAGGTGTTGTCTTAGTGTAGGTCCGGAGTGTGTGAGTTGAATGTCTAAGTGTTCTTTGTGGATGGCTTTGCGGATGGCCGAGGTTATTCTATCGCTAAAGTGTGGTATTTTTAGGAAGCATGTGTTAGAGGGAGTTTGTTTTGGGTGTTTTCTAGATGTCTTATTGTAGTGTCTGATGTTTTTAGGGTATCCATTCCGCTCGAGTATCTGTTGGAAGTGTCTAACAGAGGATGTCTTGTCGGTTTCCGTGGTACATTTGTTACGGATGCGGTTTACTTCGTTCACAGCATATCCTATTTTGGCTTTGGTAGGGAGGGCCGATTTATAGTTTACGAAGATATCTCTGCAGGCAGCTTTCTTGTAGAATTTGGTGTGAATGAGCCCTTCGTCGGTGATGCAGAGCGTGAAGTCTAGTAGTGAGAGGGATCCAGATGTCTTAGGGTGTTCGATTGTGAATTGTATTTTGTGGTCTGTGTTCTTAAAGTTAATGAAGATTTTGTTGGCTTCTTCGCGGGATGATGTGAGGATGAGAATATCGTCCACATATCTCGTGAAAAAGATGCTAGAGTGGCAGGTGTCTAATGCGCGTTGTTCTAACCTATTCATGTATGTGATGGCCAGTAGTCCTGATACGCTGGATCCCATAGGTAGGCCTGTTATTTGTTTGTAGGTCTGTCCTTTGTATGTGAAGTAAGTGTTGTCGACTATTATGTAAAGTAGATTGTGTATGTCAGTGGCAGTGAGACCGAAGCAGTAGAGGTCGTTGGATGAGATGTAGTCGGTGATTAGGTCCACAGCTGGGTGAGCTGGTACGGATGTATAGAGGGATACAACGTCGAGGCTGAACGCATATCTGTTGCGTTGTAGTTCCTGGGGTTGCAGTGAGTGCAGTCTGTGTATTACCTCATCAGAGCTGCTGACGTGTCCTGGGTAGGTGGGAAGTAGGGGCTTTAGTAGTTGGGAGAGAAGCCAGGAGATCTTGTAGAGGGGTCCCTCTATGCTTGAGACTATGGGCCTTATTTGTGTTATGGGGCTGTTTTTGTGTGTTTTTATTAGGTGGTAGAATGTAGGGAGTCTGCTATTTCTTGTGGTGAGGTTTCGTTTGTATCTGTTGGGGAGGCTTCTTTTCTTACATATTAGTGTCCATGCTGTGTTTATCTGATTTTCTATCTCAGTGGGGGAGGCGTCTGTGGTGGGTGTGTAGAGTGTGTCGTTGTTGAGGTGTCTAAGTGCTAGGTCGTCGTACGTTTCTTGAGAGATAACGCAGAATTCTTTGCCTTTGTCAGAAGGCAGGAATATTAGGTTTTTGTCCTTTAAGTTTTTGAGGGTGAGTCGTTGCGTTCTTGTGAGATTGGGTGTGATGTTTGGTTGTTCTCTTTGTATGATGGATGATATGTTGTGCCAAAGTCTTGTGAGTTTGCGGTCTAAATCGTGGTTGTCTGGAGGGGGGTGGAGGGGGCGGTCTAGCTGGTATGTAGGGAATGTGGCGGCGTTTTCAATGGCGGAGGAACTGTTGGTGGTGTTATGTGTGTTCTGTAGGTCTTGGTTGAAGGCAGACAGCCATTTTAGGTGATATGCCGTTCTGCAGAACTGTGCCTCGATGTTGAGTTTGGCCCTGTCATCTAACTTTTGTGTAGTTATAAACTTGGGGCCTAGGCTGAGGAGTTCTGTTTCGTTTGGCATTAGTGAGTTAGTCAGGTCTGTGACGAGGGATCTAGCTGTGGGTTGCGTGTTATTGTTGTCGGTTGGGTCGTTATTGTTGGGGCTGATTATAGGGGTGGGGGTATTTTTATGAAGGAGCCAGTTGAACTTACTTTTTAACCTTTCTTTTGATGTGCGGACGCTGTTGTAGTAGCACTGGTTGATCGCTGCAGATATTTCTGGGGTTACGGTCAGTCCTGCTAGGTTGCTATTCAGTTCCTCAATATGGAGGTGGAGGAGGTAGTGTAAGTGTCGGATGGATTCCTTGACACAAAATTTGTGTAAAAATTCCCGTGATGTCTTGCGTTTTGGGTGGCTGAAGCATGCGGGGAGGTGCATGTTTTTAACTGTGTTAGGGATTATGTTGTTTTTAATGCAGCGTTTTAGGAAGTTGATCTGGCAGCCGGCTTTTGCTCGTTTCTCCGAGAGTTGAAGTATCTTTTTAATTGTTGCAAACTCTGTCTGGCTCAGACTAAGTGTGAGAAGAATGTTGTAGTTCGCTTGGAGCATTGTGTATAGAGTAAGAATGTTATTTTTTGAAGGCGATAACAATGCGTTGTTAGAGTGACACATACGACACGTAGAATCGTAAAAAAAAAAAAAAAAAAAAACACAGTGACAATATTGAAAAGTCAATAATTTTCAGAATTTTTTTTTTTTATTTATTTACCAGTGTATCGTGATCGTGGTGTTGGGTTGGAGTGTGTCCTTTCATTTAATTTTCGAGGGTATCCCTCATCCTCAGAATAAAATAAATACTACCACTCGTTGGAGTGTGTTTTTTTTTTTTTGCCAAAAGCCGGGGCCGGAAATGTTGGTTTGTTTTTAGTAGTAGGTCCGGGGAAGTTTCTTATTTATTTTTATAAATTATTATTTACTATTTTAACCGTTGCTGTTTATTTTGTTAGTAATTATACTGAGTAATTTATTTTTATTTATTTATTTATTATTATTATTATTTTTTTTTTATATAACGTTGTTTGTTTTGTTAATAGTATACTGAATAATCGTATTTCGGTGGCAGGGGCAGATAACTCGTGGTAATCAAGCTTTTTTTTTTTGTGGGAGTTATGTCCCTTTGGTAATTTCGTTCTATAGATTTGTTTACCGTGTGTGTGTAGTAGCGGATGTGATTGAGTGGGTGAGGAATCCTGGGTATGGAGGTGGGGCGTCGTTAATAGAGCCTTTGGTATATATATGTGTGTGTGTGTGCGTGTGTGTGTTGGTGTATGTATATATGTGTATATATAACGTATATGTAAAATACATACATGCATACATATTATTTTATTATTTATTAATTTTTTTATTTTATTTCTTTATTTTTATTTTTATTTTTTTCTTTATTTTTTTTTTTTTTAAATTTTTTTTTTTATTTATTTATTTATTTATTTTTTTTTTTGTTCGATTCTATATTATTATTTATCTATATTATTAGATTTTTTTATGTGCAGTCGTGGTACATAATGGTCGGGATTTCAAGTTAATAAGTAAGGCGGGCAACAAGTGCAACCACGTGTCCGAGTTAGCAGCAGGTGCAAGTGGTTGTGTGTGTACCAGTGTCAGTAATTGGGCTAATAATATGGGCCTAACTAACTTCATTTAGTGTTGTTATTGTTAATAGTATGTCTGCATAGTATCATAGATGTTTGTTAGTAAAATGTGATGATGGTGCTTGTCGTGTGTGGTTATATTAAGAAGTTGGAGTTTAGCTCGGCTCTGTTGTTCAATTTAGGGGATAGCTTTCTAATTAATATAGATTCTTTGAGTCTGAGATTGCCCTGGTCTCTTTCGCTAGCTAGTATCTTGACTCGTATGTCTTTGGTGGGGTTGTGGCCATGTGTTATATGTTTTTGGAAGGATGATGCCTTGGTGGTTACGTGTTCTTTAATCCGTATATGCAAAGGTCTCACTGTACTGCCGATGTAGAATTCATTGCAGACCGCACATTGTATCTGGTATATAGCATATGTGCGGTTGCATAAACCCGTGTTATTGATGGGGCAGTTTGCTAGGGTGCAAGGGTTCGTGTTGAAAGGTGTTCTAGGTTTAGATAGGTGTTGTCTTAGTGTAGGTCCGGAGTGTGTGAGTTGAATGTCTAAGTGTTCTTTGTGGATGGCTTTGCGGATGGCCGAGGTTATTCTATCGCTAAAGTGTGGTATTTTTAGGAAGCATGTGTTAGAGGGAGTTTGTTTTGGGTGTTTTCTAGATGTCTTATTGTAGTGTCTGATGTTTTTAGGGTATCCATTCCGCTCGAGTATCTGTTGGAAGTGTCTAACAGAGGATGTCTTGTCGGTTTCCGTGGTACATTTGTTACGGATGCGGTTTACTTCGTTCACAGCATATCCTATTTTGGCTTTGGTAGGGAGGGCCGATTTATAGTTTACGAAGATATCTCTGCAGGCAGCTTTCTTGTAGAATTTGGTGTGAATGAGCCCTTCGTCGGTGATGCAGAGCGTGAAGTCTAGTAGTGAGAGGGATCCAGATGTCTTAGGGTGTTCGATTGTGAATTGTATTTTGTGGTCTGTGTTCTTAAAGTTAATGAAGATTTTGTTGGCTTCTTCGCGGGATGATGTGAGGATGAGAATATCGTCCACATATCTCGTGAAAAAGATGCTAGAGTGGCAGGTGTCTAATGCGCGTTGTTCTAACCTATTCATGTATGTGATGGCCAGTAGTCCTGATACGCTGGATCCCATAGGTAGGCCTGTTATTTGTTTGTAGGTCTGTCCTTTGTATGTGAAGTAAGTGTTGTCGACTATTATGTAAAGTAGATTGTGTATGTCAGTGGCAGTGAGACCGAAGCAGTAGAGGTCGTTGGATGAGATGTAGTCGGTGATTAGGTCCACAGCTGGGTGAGCTGGTACGGATGTATAGAGGGATACAACGTCGAGGCTGAACGCATATCTGTTGCGTTGTAGTTCCTGGGGTTGCAGTGAGTGCAGTCTGTGTATTACCTCATCAGAGCTGCTGACGTGTCCTGGGTAGGTGGGAAGTAGGGGCTTTAGTAGTTGGGAGAGAAGCCAGGAGATCTTGTAGAGGGGTCCCTCTATGCTTGAGACTATGGGCCTTATTTGTGTTATGGGGCTGTTTTTGTGTGTTTTTATTAGGTGGTAGAATGTAGGGAGTCTGCTATTTCTTGTGGTGAGGTTTCGTTTGTATCTGTTGGGGAGGCTTCTTTTCTTACATATTAGTGTCCATGCTGTGTTTATCTGATTTTCTATCTCAGTGGGGGAGGCGTCTGTGGTGGGTGTGTAGAGTGTGTCGTTGTTGAGGTGTCTAAGTGCTAGGTCGTCGTACGTTTCTTGAGAGATAACGCAGAATTCTTTGCCTTTGTCAGAAGGCAGGAATATTAGGTTTTTGTCCTTTAAGTTTTTGAGGGTGAGTCGTTGCGTTCTTGTGAGATTGGGTGTGATGTTTGGTTGTTCTCTTTGTATGATGGATGATATGTTGTGCCAAAGTCTTGTGAGTTTGCGGTCTAAATCGTGGTTGTCTGGAGGGGGGTGGAGGGGGCGGTCTAGCTGGTATGTAGGGAATGTGGCGGCGTTTTCAATGGCGGAGGAACTGTTGGTGGTGTTATGTGTGTTCTGTAGGTCTTGGTTGAAGGCAGACAGCCATTTTAGGTGATATGCCGTTCTGCAGAACTGTGCCTCGATGTTGAGTTTGGCCCTGTCATCTAACTTTTGTGTAGTTATAAACTTGGGGCCTAGGCTGAGGAGTTCTGTTTCGTTTGGCATTAGTGAGTTAGTCAGGTCTGTGACGAGGGATCTAGCTGTGGGTTGCGTGTTATTGTTGTCGGTTGGGTCGTTATTGTTGGGGCTGATTATAGGGGTGGGGGTATTTTTATGAAGGAGCCAGTTGAACTTACTTTTTAACCTTTCTTTTGATGTGCGGACGCTGTTGTAGTAGCACTGGTTGATCGCTGCAGATATTTCTGGGGTTACGGTCAGTCCTGCTAGGTTGCTATTCAGTTCCTCAATATGGAGGTGGAGGAGGTAGTGTAAGTGTCGGATGGATTCCTTGACACAAAATTTGTGTAAAAATTCCCGTGATGTCTTGCGTTTTGGGTGGCTGAAGCATGCGGGGAGGTGCATGTTTTTAACTGTGTTAGGGATTATGTTGTTTTTAATGCAGCGTTTTAGGAAGTTGATCTGGCAGCCGGCTTTTGCTCGTTTCTCCGAGAGTTGAAGTATCTTTTTAATTGTTGCAAACTCTGTCTGGCTCAGACTAAGTGTGAGAAGAATGTTGTAGTTCGCTTGGAGCATTGTGTATAGAGTAAGAATGTTATTTTTTGATACAAACGAAACCTCACCACAAGAAATAGCAGACTCCCTACATTCTACCACCTAATAAAAACACACAAAAACAGCCCCATAACACAAATAAGGCCCATAGTCTCAAGCATAGAGGGACCCCTCTACAAGATCTCCTGGCTTCTCTCCCAACTACTAAAGCCCCTACTTCCCACCTACCCAGGACACGTCAGCAGCTCTGATGAGGTAATACACAGACTGCACTCACTGCAACCCCAGGAACTACAACGCAACAGATATGCGTTCAGCCTCGACGTTGTATCCCTCTATACATCCGTACCAGCTCACCCAGCTGTGGACCTAATCACCGACTACATCTCATCCAACGACCTCTACTGCTTCGGTCTCACTGCCACTGACATACACAATCTACTTTACATAATAGTCGACAACACTTACTTCACATACAAAGGACAGACCTACAAACAAATAACAGGCCTACCTATGGGATCCAGCGTATCAGGACTACTGGCCATCACATACATGAATAGGTTAGAACAACGCGCATTAGACACCTGCCACTCTAGCATCTTTTTCACGAGATATGTGGACGATATTCTCATCCTCACATCATCCCGCGAAGAAGCCAACAAAATCTTCATTAACTTTAAGAACACAGACCACAAAATACAATTCACAATCGAACACCCTAAGACATCTGGATCCCTCTCACTACTAGACTTCACGCTCTGCATCACCGACGAAGGGCTCATTCACACCAAATTCTACAAGAAAGCTGCCTGCAGAGATATCTTCGTAAACTATAAATCGGCCCTCCCTACCAAAGCCAAAATAGGATATGCTGTGAACGAAGTAAACCGCATCCGTAACAAATGTACCACGGAAACCGACAAGACATCCTCTGTTAGACACTTCCAACAGATACTCGAGCGGAATGGATACCCTAAAAACATCAGACACTACAATAAGACATCTAGAAAACACCCAAAACAAACTCCCTCTAACACATGCTTCCTAAAAATACCACACTTTAGCGATAGAATAACCTCGGCCATCCGCAAAGCCATCCACAAAGAACACTTAGACATTCAACTCACACACTCCGGACCTACACTAAGACAACACCTATCTAAACCTAGAACACCTTTCAACACGAACCCTTGCACCCTAGCAAACTGCCCCATCAATAACACGGGTTTATGCAACCGCACATATGCTATATACCAGATACAATGTGCGGTCTGCAATGAATTCTACATCGGCAGTACAGTGAGACCTTTGCATATACGGATTAAAGAACACGTAACCACCAAGGCATCATCCTTCCAAAAACATATAACACATGGCCACAACCCCACCAAAGACATACGAGTCAAGATACTAGCTAGCGAAAGAGACCAGGGCAATCTCAGACTCAAAGAATCTATATTAATTAGAAAGCTATCCCCTAAATTGAACAACAGAGCCGAGCTAAACTCCAACTTCTTAATATAACCACACACGACAAGCACCATCATCACATTTTACTAACAAACATCTATGATACTATGCAGACATACTATTAACAATAACAACACTAAATGAAGTTAGTTAGGCCCATATTATTAGCCCAATTACTGACACTGGTACACACACAACCACTTGCACCTGCTGCTAACTCGGACACGTGGTTGCACTTGTTGCCCGCCTTACTTATTAACTTGAAATCCCGACCATTATGTACCACGACTGCACATAAAAAAATCTAATAATATAGATAAATAATAATATAGAATCGAACAAAAAAAAAAATAAATAAATAAATAAATAAAAAAAAAAATTAAAAAAAAAAAAAAATAAAGAAAAAAATAAAAATAAAAATAAAGAAATAAAATAAAAAAATTAATAAATAATAAAATAATATGTATGCATGTATGTATTTTACATATACGTTATATATACACATATATACATACACCAACACACACACGCACACACACACACATATATATACCAAAGGCTCTATTAACGACGCCCCACCTCCATACCCAGGATTCCTCACCCACTCAATCACATCCGCTACTACACACACACGGTAAACAAATCTATAGAACGAAATTACCAAAGGGACATAACTCCCACAAAAAAAAAAAAGCTTGATTACCACGAGTTATCTGCCCCTGCCACCGAAATACGATTATTCAGTATACTATTAACAAAACAAACAACGTTATATAAAAAAAAATAATAATAATAATAAATAAATAAATAAAAATAAATTACTCAGTATAATTACTAACAAAATAAACAGCAACGGTTAAAATAGTAAATAATAATTTATAAAAATAAATAAGAAACTTCCCCGGACCTACTACTAAAAACAAACCAACATTTCCGGCCCCGGCTTTTGGCAAAAAAAAAAAACACACTCCAACGAGTGGTAGTATTTATTTTATTCTGAGGATGAGGGATACCCTCGAAAATTAAATGAAAGGACACACTCCAACCCAACACCACGATCACGATACACTGGTAAATAAATAAAAAAAAAAAATTCTGAAAATTATTGACTTTTCAATATTGTCACTGTGTTTTTTTTTTTTTTTTTTTTTACGATTCCACGTGTCGTATGTGTCACTCTAACAACGCATTGTTATCGCCTTCAAAAAATAACATTCTTACTCTATACACAATGCTCCAAGCGAACTACAACATTCTTCTCACACTTAGTCTGAGCCAGACAGAGTTTGCAACAATTAAAAAGATACTTCAACTCTCGGAGAAACGAGCAAAAGCCGGCTGCCAGATCAACTTCCTAAAACGCTGCATTAAAAACAACATAATCCCTAACACAGTTAAAAACATGCACCTCCCCGCATGCTTCAGCCACCCAAAACGCAAGACATCACGGGAATTTTTACACAAATTTTGTGTCAAGGAATCCATCCGACACTTACACTACCTCCTCCACCTCCATATTGAGGAACTGAATAGCAACCTAGCAGGACTGACCGTAACCCCAGAAATATCTGCAGCGATCAACCAGTGCTACTACAACAGCGTCCGCACATCAAAAGAAAGGTTAAAAAGTAAGTTCAACTGGCTCCTTCATAAAAATACCCCCACCCCTATAATCAGCCCCAACAATAACGACCCAACCGACAACAATAACACGCAACCCACAGCTAGATCCCTCGTCACAGACCTGACTAACTCACTAATGCCAAACGAAACAGAACTCCTCAGCCTAGGCCCCAAGTTTATAACTACACAAAAGTTAGATGACAGGGCCAAACTCAACATCGAGGCACAGTTCTGCAGAACGGCATATCACCTAAAATGGCTGTCTGCCTTCAACCAAGACCTACAGAACACACATAACACCACCAACAGTTCCTCCGCCATTGAAAACGCCGCCACATTCCCTACATACCAGCTAGACCGCCCCCTCCACCCCCCTCCAGACAACCACGATTTAGACCGCAAACTCACAAGACTTTGGCACAACATATCATCCATCATACAAAGAGAACAACCAAACATCACACCCAATCTCACAAGAACGCAACGACTCACCCTCAAAAACTTAAAGGACAAAAACCTAATATTCCTGCCTTCTGACAAAGGCAAAGAATTCTGCGTTATCTCTCAAGAAACGTACGACGACCTAGCACTTAGACACCTCAACAACGACACACTCTACACACCCACCACAGACGCCTCCCCCACTGAGATAGAAAATCAGATAAACACAGCATGGACACTAATATGTAAGAAAAGAAGCCTCCCCAACAGATACAAACGAAACCTCACCACAAGAAATAGCAGACTCCCTACATTCTACCACCTAATAAAAACACACAAAAACAGCCCCATAACACAAATAAGGCCCATAGTCTCAAGCATAGAGGGACCCCTCTACAAGATCTCCTGGCTTCTCTCCCAACTACTAAAGCCCCTACTTCCCACCTACCCAGGACACGTCAGCAGCTCTGATGAGGTAATACACAGACTGCACTCACTGCAACCCCAGGAACTACAACGCAACAGATATGCGTTCAGCCTCGACGTTGTATCCCTCTATACATCCGTACCAGCTCACCCAGCTGTGGACCTAATCACCGACTACATCTCATCCAACGACCTCTACTGCTTCGGTCTCACTGCCACTGACATACACAATCTACTTTACATAATAGTCGACAACACTTACTTCACATACAAAGGACAGACCTACAAACAAATAACAGGCCTACCTATGGGATCCAGCGTATCAGGACTACTGGCCATCACATACATGAATAGGTTAGAACAACGCGCATTAGACACCTGCCACTCTAGCATCTTTTTCACGAGATATGTGGACGATATTCTCATCCTCACATCATCCCGCGAAGAAGCCAACAAAATCTTCATTAACTTTAAGAACACAGACCACAAAATACAATTCACAATCGAACACCCTAAGACATCTGGATCCCTCTCACTACTAGACTTCACGCTCTGCATCACCGACGAAGGGCTCATTCACACCAAATTCTACAAGAAAGCTGCCTGCAGAGATATCTTCGTAAACTATAAATCGGCCCTCCCTACCAAAGCCAAAATAGGATATGCTGTGAACGAAGTAAACCGCATCCGTAACAAATGTACCACGGAAACCGACAAGACATCCTCTGTTAGACACTTCCAACAGATACTCGAGCGGAATGGATACCCTAAAAACATCAGACACTACAATAAGACATCTAGAAAACACCCAAAACAAACTCCCTCTAACACATGCTTCCTAAAAATACCACACTTTAGCGATAGAATAACCTCGGCCATCCGCAAAGCCATCCACAAAGAACACTTAGACATTCAACTCACACACTCCGGACCTACACTAAGACAACACCTATCTAAACCTAGAACACCTTTCAACACGAACCCTTGCACCCTAGCAAACTGCCCCATCAATAACACGGGTTTATGCAACCGCACATATGCTATATACCAGATACAATGTGCGGTCTGCAATGAATTCTACATCGGCAGTACAGTGAGACCTTTGCATATACGGATTAAAGAACACGTAACCACCAAGGCATCATCCTTCCAAAAACATATAACACATGGCCACAACCCCACCAAAGACATACGAGTCAAGATACTAGCTAGCGAAAGAGACCAGGGCAATCTCAGACTCAAAGAATCTATATTAATTAGAAAGCTATCCCCTAAATTGAACAACAGAGCCGAGCTAAACTCCAACTTCTTAATATAACCACACACGACAAGCACCATCATCACATTTTACTAACAAACATCTATGATACTATGCAGACATACTATTAACAATAACAACACTAAATGAAGTTAGTTAGGCCCATATTATTAGCCCAATTACTGACACTGGTACACACACAACCACTTGCACCTGCTGCTAACTCGGACACGTGGTTGCACTTGTTGCCCGCCTTACTTATTAACTTGAAATCCCGACCATTATGTACCACGACTGCACATAAAAAAAATCTAATAATATAGATAAATAATAATATAGAATCGAACAAAAAAAAAATAAATAAATAAATAAATAAAAAAAAAAATTAAAAAAAAAAAAAAATAAAGAAAAAAATAAAAATAAAAATAAAGAAATAAAATAAAAAAATTAATAAATAATAAAATAATATGTATGCATGTATGTATTTTACATATACGTTATATATACACATATATACATACACCAACACACACACGCACACACACACACATATATATACCAAAGGCTCTATTAACGACGCCCCACCTCCATACCCAGGATTCCTCACCCACTCAATCACATCCGCTACTACACACACACGGTAAACAAATCTATAGAACGAAATTACCAAAGGGACATAACTCCCACAAAAAAAAAAAAGCTTGATTACCACGAGTTATCTGCCCCTGCCACCGAAATACGATTATTCAGTATACTATTAACAAAACAAACAACGTTATATAAAAAAAAAATAATAATAATAATAAATAAATAAATAAAAATAAATTACTCAGTATAATTACTAACAAAATAAACAGCAACGGTTAAAATAGTAAATAATAATTTATAAAAATAAATAAGAAACTTCCCCGGACCTACTACTAAAAACAAACCAACATTTCCGGCCCCGGCTTTTGGCAAAAAAAAAAAAAACACACTCCAACGAGTGGTAGTATTTATTTTATTCTGAGGATGAGGGATACCCTCGAAAATTAAATGAAAGGACACACTCCAACCCAACACCACGATCACGATACACTGGTAAATAAATAAAAAAAAAAAATTCTGAAAATTATTGACTTTTCAATATTGTCACTGTGTTTTTTTTTTTTTTTTTTTTACGATTCCACGTGTCGTATGTGTCACTCTAACAACGCATTGTTATCGCCTTCAAAAAATAACATTCTTACTCTATACACAATGCTCCAAGCGAACTACAACATTCTTCTCATATATATATATATATATATATATATATATATATATATATATTATACGTTATTGTATCTGTTATGATGTAGTTATTCCTGAAAGTAAGAAACAATACAAGCAAAAGGACTGAGATCAAAAGAGACATAAACACGATGTTACCTCGTCGGTCGCTTGGTGCATAAAAGGCTTGTTACCCGTAAGCACACATTTTTATGTACATCAGATATACACAATGGAGATGATTACAGATTACAGATAATTACAGAATGACCGGTGTAAGGGAGGTAATAAGGATACACTTATCTCTCGGATGTAAACATCGTTGTCGTTTTCAAATGTACGATAGATACTACACCTCTGCGTACGTATGATAAGGGGAGGGAGTACAGGCCATTATTGTCCATCATTTATGTATGCAATATGTCCATGGGAATTTCCTGATTTCAAAGGAAACCCTCAAAGTATATTTCACCGATTAAACAATTGTCTCAGTCAAAGAAGAAAACGCTTTTTCTTTTCCTTTTTGCAAAATACATAATTGAAGATTAACTTACGTCGTCTGCAGGATGGGGGGGGGGAATCGAATTTCTATTCTTCAGAATCAGAATCTGTTTCTGAGTGCTATTCTCTCTTCTTCAGGGGAGCTGTCGGAATTTTCTAAGACAGAATAGAGACTTTACTCACTTATCTATCTATCTGATATAATCCTCTAGCCGTATTGGTGTAGGTCGTTTCCGCGTTGGATTGCGTTTTACCACTGGTGGGTTATGTTTTGGTGGTGTCGGTGTGGGCGGCACTTGCGTCTTGCACTCGTGTCTGGAGTCTGAGTTTTCCTGTTGTGGATGTGAGTATAACTCATCTTCAGAGTCTGAGTCTACACTTTCTCTGGGAGGGCTATCTGGACTGATTCGCTTAAAGAAAGAGCAATTTCAGGTGATTTGGTAATGTCCTATTTGTGCTGTCACCGATAATCGTAAGATGTTTGGGGTCGAACGGTGGGGATAGCTTGCTGAGACGTTTCTGCCTGACAAGTACTTTGCCACCTAGGCAAACAGGAGAGGTCTTTGTTTTTCTTTTTGTATCGGCATAGTCTTAATTTTGCTCTTCCCTCGTGCATCATTCTCCGCTATGTGAGCATAAACCGACTTTGGCATGGGTTATTTAAGAACAGCAGGTATGCCGATTTTCATCTTCCTTCCAGTGAGGGCTTTGAATGGAGATGTTTTGGTTGTACTGTGGGGGTAGCGTTGTCTTGCCTTAACAATGAATTAGTGTGTGTTTTCAGTTCAGGGCGTCTACAGTGGTGGCGCGAACATACTTGTTTAGAGTTCTCATAAACCGTTCGACCTCTCCATTCGCCTCTGGTCACGCAAGGGTAACTCTTCTGTGGCGGAATCCTGCTTGGGTGGCAAAATCCTTAAATTCCTGCCCTTGGAAGGGAGAACTATTGTAAGACTTCACAATATCGGGGTATGCTTGTCTGGTAAAGATTGCGTCGAGGCGGGGAATGACCACATTTGCTGATGTCGAGGGGAGTATATCTACTTCTGGAAATCTACTGTAGTCGTCGATGACAACTAGCACATAATCTCTAGATGGGAAAGGACCTGCGAAGACCAGGGAGATTTCATTCCATGGGTCAGCAGAGAGTGGTGTGGTGCGTATGGGCTAACGGTGTGATCATGTTGAGTTTGTAGCTTGACAAGGGATGTAGTTGCGCACTGTCTTCTCCACCAGCTTGTCCATTCAATGGAACCAGACCTTTTCCCTAATTAGCTATCTCGTCTTAACAACGCCCTGGTGTGTGCGGTGGGCAATGTCTACGGTTCTTTTCTACAGAGTGGACGAGACCACGAGGCGATGACCTCGAAGGATGATATCATCATATGCAAATTATTTATCTTTGACATGTGTGAGACTGGATAACTGCGGGTCGTTCTATGACCCATCTGAAAGTGCAATCATCACTTTCTGTAGCAGGAGGTCTTTTTTCGTGGCTAGCTTCACCTCTTCGAGGGTGATGGACTTAGGTATGGCATGGTGAGCCACGTATCTTATATACGCCTCAGCCGAATTGTCTCTCTCAGGTGTATGGTGAGGATTTCGGCTGAGGTAGTCGGTGGGATTCTGGTCATCTTTCCCCGGCTAGTATACCAAGCTATACTCATATTGCTTGAGGCGAAGGCGCCAGCGTTCGATTCTGGACGTGTCTGGTTTAAGACTTTTTACAATACCGAGAAGTGGTTTGTGGTCAGTGGTGATGCTTAACCTTGTCCCATACAAATAAAGAGTAAACTGCTCAGCAGCGTATACAACGGCTAGCATTTCTCTCTCTGTCTGCGAGTATCGCTGTTCCACATCTGTGAGAGCACGGCTGTATAACACAATACTTTCCCGTCTTGTGTAAGCATTGCCCCATGTCCAACGGGGTTCACGTCTACCAGGATATTTGTCTTCTTTTTTCTGATCGAAGTAGACCAAAATTCCAGCGTAAGTCAGGGCATTTTTTAATTTAATTACTGCCCTCTCCTCTGTTTCTGACCACCTCCATTCTCTGTCTTTTCTTGTGAGTTGTCGGAGTGTCTCGGTGACAGTGGCATAGTGCGGGATGAACCTGGCCACATATTGCACCATGCCCAGGAATGGGCGCACTTCTCCAACGTTGGTGGGCGATTTGCAGTTTGCAATTGCTGCAATTTTGTCTGGGTCTGGTGACACCCCTTTTTCGCTAAAGGTATGTCCAAATAAAGTGATCTGTTTCACCGAGAAAAGGCACCTTTACCTGTTTAGTATAGTCCCGGCATTTTGTAGACGTTGAGGCGTGGACCTCAAACTGTCATCATGTGAGGCTTGGTCACGTCCGTAGACGATAATGTCGTCTGAGAGGTTTTTGACTCCTGGAATTCCCCTCAAAAGATCCGCAAGGGCTTTTTGAAATATTCAGAGGCTGCATTTACTCCGAACAACAGTCTCTTGTATCGGAATAGTCCAGCATGTGTGGTGAACGTGGTGATGTATCTGCTGGACTCCCCATGCTCTAATTGGTGGTACGCGCTCGAGATGTCTAGCTTGCTCAACACCTTTGAGTGGTTTAAATCTGCAAACAACTCATCCACGGTCGGCATGGGATGTTTGACTCTTTGAATAGCTTCGTTTGCTTTTCGCATATCTATGCAGATTCGTACGCCATTCGTTTTTGTGGGGACTATCACCACGGGATTACTGATAGGCTAGGCCCAGTAACATCCTCAATCATGCCCAACTCCTTGAGGCGTTTTAGTTCCTACTCGACGTCCTTCCTACTGTGAAAGGGTATTCTTCGTTGTCTCTGTGTTACTGGTGAAACCGAAGTATCGATGTGCAGCTTAACAGTTGGTCTAGAAATCTTTCCCATCTTTCCGTCGAATAATGAGTGGAATTGATCTGGGATAGATGTTGTCTTATTAAACGTAACATTAAAGGATATCATATCCAGTGCCTCAGCAGAGTGGGCAGTAGATTTTGTAGATCGTGTCAAAACAAGGGGTTTTCATTGTCGATGACGTACAATTTTGCTTTGCAGCGTCTTCCTTTAAATTCGATGGGGATAGTGATGAATCCACGGACCGGCATGGCTTTTCCGGGCCGATATGCAAATATCTGTGTAGCAGTGCTGTGTATTTTTGACCTGTACTGAAGACCGTCGTATGTGCGGCCATACATTATATTCACACCGGCACCAGTATCCAAAACGAAGGTCACTGGGGAGTCATTAACGAGGATGGTGGCTATGGGTGTTTTTTTGTCAACGTGGTAGTTTTTACTGTGTAGACAGACTCATCACTCGACGTAGAAAGGGATTCAATATCATTTCGATATGAGTAGGAAATTTGTCATACCGGTTTTGAATTGCACACTTTTGCGAAGTGGTTCTTTTTCCGGCAGTTCCTACATTCTTGTCCTCTGGCAGGACACGTCACATGTGTTGCTGAGTATCCACAGTAGTGGCAGACATGTCCGGCGTCTTTGCCACGCTGCTGAGTCCTCGGAGGGAACTGGCGATTACTGCCTTGTGTGTGTCCGTAGTTGCGTTTTTCGTCGGTATTTCTTTTTTCTTTTTCTCTGTTTGGGTACTGCCTGCAATCTCGTTTATTGTTATGGGACGACAGGGCACAAACCACCTCTTCTTTTTCGATGTATGCGGCTCGTGTTCGAGCTAATTCTATTGCTCTAGCCTCGTCTAACACTTGTTTGAGTGTGGAATCCTCTCGTAGTGCCCTTCGTCTGACCTTAGAGGATGGACAGCCTTGGACGATCTGTGCAAGTATCTCCCGATCTGTATCCACGAAATCACCTGTGGACGCTAGGGACCTCAGTCTCACATAAAATGAACTAAACTTTCGTCAGCATTCTGCGATGCGCGTCGAAATTTGAAGATCTCATAAGACATATTTCTTTGCGGTGTGAAATAGTCGGTCAGTGACTTCTTTGCTATTTCCTATGTCTTTAGTATCTTTGATCCATCCGTTTCGACGATTGCACTGACGCATTTTTGTATCTCTGTAAAGTTGTGGAAAATATAAAAAACTTCGTCTCCGGCCAAGTGAAGTAGACACGCTTTCTTCTTACCGTCATCTTGAATATCTAAAGCTACGAACAGATACTCAAGTTTGTTCAACCACTTTTGCCAATGATTTCCATTAGTACTCGGATTTTCGTGGAAAATTGGGTAGACCGTTGTAAGACATTCTGTTTTGTTTTTAGTTTCTTCGCATTTTTAAATAAAAAAAACATGAGCTCGTATGTTTTAGTTTCTTCGCTTTTTTAAATAAAAAAAAACATGAGCTCGTATGTTCGATTACTCTCGTCGCCAGTTGTTATTATGTGGTTATTCCTGAAAGTAAGAAATAATGTAAGGAAAAGGACTGAAATTAAAAGAGACACACACACGATGTTACCTCGTCAGTCGCTTGGTGCATAAGAGGTTTGTTACACGTAAGCACTCATTTTTATACACATGATAAATATACAAGGGAGATAATTACATATTACTGATAATTACAGAATGACCGGAGTAAGGGAGGTCATAAGGATACTCTTATCTCTGGGTTGTAAACATCGTTTTTGTTTTCAAATGTACGATAGATACTACAGTATCATCTTATTGAAAGGATAAGTTTACAATTTGTAATTTATTCATTAATTAAAGTGGGCAAATCAGATTGGTAGACTAGAGACACAGAATCAAAATTTATATTTTTCTTCAAATATTTTGTTTTAGTAATAAGGAATTTAGAAAAGTAAGAAATGTAGAATTTCCGGTAAAAGTTTTAGGTATTTCTACAAAAGTAAAAAAAAATAATGTTTTTTAACATTTACTTCAGATTTTGGTTCGTCAGAATCCGTTTTGGTTAGACTAAAATTCGGTAAAAGCAGAAAGTCTTTTTTTAAATAAAGTTTTAGCAACGTATATATTGTTTAAACAACAAGTAATTTTGACAAATGACCATATTTTTTTATTGTGACCAGAGTAGATTGTGAAAAAAAGTGACAGATTTTAGAATGTTGAATTGTATAAAACGCTACTAAATATCTAATAAATAGTAATTGTTCTAACATATTCAGACATTTTAAAGGACATATACCGTATTGGTATATCATTTTTTGTAGATTTTTTGTTCCTCACATAAAATGGCGAATAACTCTTACGTCAATGACAAAAAAAATAACAAAAAAGCAAGTAAAACCAAACAAATTGTGCTGGAGAAATTTAAAATTTACAGTAAATTATTTTAAAAGAAATACAGTAGGGAAATACGTCCCAACCCATTAATCCTGGTTCACCTACCCACACGTGAGGTTGTCAAACAGCAAACGTCAGAGTTGTCCGCCATTTTGTTGTGGGAAACGACATTTTGACCAATTTTGCTTATTATTAAGACGGGAAACTTTATTTGTATGAGATCGAAAATGTATTGGAAAATCGCAATATTTAAACCAGATGTTTGTCGGTTGTGAAAGGGATTTAGAATCTAATATAATAGTTCACGTATTTACCCTCTCCCTTACAAAATGCAAACCCAATTTAAATGTTTAAACTGTATGTTCACATTTCCAATTCGAGCTAATCTAATTGTGTTTCATTGTTAAAAAATCAATGAAAAATAAATGAAAAAAATGAATGAATCAAAATTTAAGTAATTACAGTGAGGAAAAATGAATGTTGTCACCCGTATTTAAGGTTAGTAGTTTGCTTAATGAAGTCTGTTTTATATATATATATATATATATATATATATATATATATATATATATATATATATATATATATTAATATCCGATTGAGTTGCCATTTTGCTAGGAGCGCAGTGTAGTATCTGTTCTTATGTATTACTTTATCGTCCCTGTCTTCGGTCAGTAATAGAGAAATCCTGCTACGGTGAGATAACTTCTATTTTACTAGTATTACTCGAGGGAGGTATACGTTTGAAAACAATATACAAAGCTGACACTTCACTTAACATCGTGTGAATCCTGTTTTGAATCTGTTCAATCAATGTAGCGTTTTTAAGGGAATTTAGAAGCATTTAAACTATCGAGTATAATGACAGTTACCTTCTGCAGCCTTATCACCGTGCTGGAAAACATAGTTATTATTTCGAAACCTATTATGAACACGGTTAACTATTCTCTAAGTAACCGTAGATACTGTAAAACATGTGTAAATGAATTAAATTGTATTACTATTGATGTGAGATTTACTTTTAGATTATAACACCTAAACCATTATATGTAACTTTTAAATGTGTAAATGAATTAAATGGAATGTTGTTAATATGTGACTATTAACGTTATTTCATGGTATGTTATTACTATCGCTTCCACCTCTATGTTTGTTTAGACGCAAAGTTATATAATATATATATAAATATATATATATATGTTATGTATATATGTATACATACCTATATATATATATATATATATATATATATAAAGAGAGAGCGAGGTGAGAGAGCAAGTAACGTATATTTTGTGAGTGTCTAAGGTATTACATTTCTTTGTTTTATTAGTTTCAGATAAAAGTAAGAAACATGTATTAACATTAATAAATGTTGTATTTACGTGTCAGTCTGGGAAAATGTTTCAAAACTTTTTTGTGTAAGTTTCATTCTGCGACGGAGATAAATAAAAGTGTCTGTTTACCATGAGATGTCGTTCACTATTGTATGTAAACCGAGGGTTTTAAGTCGGTTTTACAAATAAAAATAGATTAATATATTTGTTTGTTTATTGTATGTAAACAAAATGTTTAATGGCGGTTTAATTGATCAGATTTATTTATTAATTTTCAACGTTAATTTAAAACTTTTCGCTATTGTTTAAATACAAAATCTGACACATAAATGTAAATCTTCGTAAACGTGACCGTCTAAGATAGGTGAAAATAGTTTTCTTTTATTATCGGCTGTAAAAATGGTTTAAAGAGCAAATTAATGCGTGTAAGTTATTTTGTTGTTGTTTCAAACAGTTTAATCATGTAAGACCTTAAGTTACGTGAATGAATTTAAAGATATAAAAACCAAAAAATGAAAAGGTTGTTGTTTTTTGTTGTGCTTATGTTACAAAATAAATAGTATTTACATGTCGATAACAGCTCATGTAATTATATTTTTCCTTCTTCCTGATTTCCTCGTGTCCGTACTCCTTATCGCAACAAAATGTTACCACGGTCTTGCTCTGCCGAATGATATCTCTCCGAACAGTCTTTCATCCAGCGCACACACCAACGTAGTCACACACTTAAATTACCGACCCATAGTCTCCCACTTCCTTCAAAACATTCCCCTTTTATTGCCAATGACATTGCACCTATGCCATGAGCATGCAAATGAGCAGTGAGCTCTTTTGCCAGAGAGATCAGGAAATAGTGGGAGGTCTTTGCTTTAACTAGCCATTTCACTCAGGTTCTGTTTCTTTATGAATCCATTCCTGGCTGGGGTAAGTCATACTTTGCTTACCACACGCCCCATTGATCTACACGATCATCACTAGTTAGCCCATCACGTAGTCGCTCGACCAACATGGCGGTCGTCTCTCTCGCTGCGATCTCCGCGGAGCGTCTTCGTAAACGTCGGTACTTGGCTCGACGTCGCTGACTTCTTTTTCTGATGACGCCACTGTCGGCCGCACATCAAGGATGTGTTGAGGAATGCCGTTGATGGATACATTGTTCGGGGGCTGGACACTTGTCACACTGTCTAGCCCCCAGCGTGTGGTCCAGCGAGCGTCAGGCGGTTTGATCCACACTTCTTCTCCCACTCGCACAGCCGATTGCTTCTTCCCTTCCTCCGTGGCTACGGGCGCAGTTCGGGGATGCCGCCACTCGTACTTGAAGACTGCCCACTGCGGCACTGAATCCACTTTTTGCCCTGCCTTTGGAGCGATATTATACCAGAAGAGAGCTTCTGGCGGTGAAATCCGGCCCCTTTCAGCTACAGCCTTGATGGTCCTGTGATGCCGCTCCACAATTCCGTTTGCGCCTGGTCTATATGCCGCCCTCAAATAGCGCCGCACTCCCCACCTATCCAACTCACTCTTCAGGGCTGCTGAGCGAAAGGCAGTTCCATTGTCCATTAGCTCTTCCGTCACTGGACCCCTCTCCAAAAACACCCATTCCAGGACCTTTGCAATCTTACCTGCGTTTTCCGCTTTGATCTCCTTCTAGATGGCCACTCTTCCAGGTCCACAGTCGACAATTGACAGTTACGGCCTCTGTCGATAGTGCGTCACGTCTATCGCCAACCTGCTGCAGTTCTCTGCAACCTGAACCTAACCAACCTCGTGTTTACTCGGCGCAGGGTCGACTGATTGACACCGGTGGCATTTCTCAACCACTATTCTGACGGCCTCCTTTGTGATTCTGGGGTCCCCCTTCCTGGCCAAGAAGAAGGTTATATCCACTCCGAAATGGTGCATGTCATGCAAATCCTTCGGAGTGTCTTCAGCCAACCCACATATTTCAGAATCTGACTTATTTGGCTCCATGAGCCAGGTCTTCCTCACCCTCGTCATAACATCTGCTCTGTTCTTCGCTGAGGGAACGATACTGATCCTGAGTTTAAGATCAATGCCCCTAATAAGCTCCCTTAACGTCATCAATGGACGCTTCACGAGCATCTCGGCGGCGCCTTTCGTCTTCACCCTCCTTTCTTTTGTAGCCTCGGACTTGGCTTAAGAGAACACAGTGGCTGAGTCGGTTCTCACCTAAACATTCTGTAGCCCCCATTTCAAGGCTAAGTTGATGCCCTTGATAACCGCATCCAGTTCCGCCACATTTATGTGAGCCCCGTCGTCCTTATTCCGCAACCAAGCAGCATATTCTGCAGTGACACCACCTATCTCAAAGGTGACTACCACTGCTATACTGCTTGCATCACAGAAAACAACACCTTCTGCACTGTTTGGTACGTGCCAAAAACCTCTTCACTGGATCCTCTCTCTTCACCTCTTCAATACTCTCTCTCATCATGTCCACAGTCTCTTTATCAACTCTATCCTCCCACTTCCCTCCACTAGCTCGCCTTTTGATGAAACTACATGCAGTCCGCAGCCATCCTGCAATCGGGTAATGCCCCACCAATCTTCCACATATCGAGAAGAGTTCCCGCCTGCTCTGTTTTTCAGACACCTCCGGGATTTCATTTCCCCTCCGGAACACTAACCTTTCTGTCTGGTGCTTTCTTAGTTGGAGCCCGAACGCCGCTCCCCCTCCAACGATTTCGGGCGTTTCGCGATAAGCCCAAAGCCGTTGAGGTGCTCTACTACGTCCTCTCAGTTGCCACCGTTTCATCCACCATGATGTCATCTATGTAAGAACTGGTGGCTCTTCTGACTGCGTCCTCCTTGCTTAGAACCGTTTTGAGGATCGCCGCCGTGATTTTTGGTGCAGTATTTAGGCTAACACCTTCCCTTGTTAGGCGGTAGGTTTGACCTTTGTATCCTACCAACTGGTACTTCTAGAATTCCTGCGAAATATGGATCTGTAGGTATGCAGATTTTAAATCCACAATCGCCGCAGCCTTCTGCATCTGCCTCCACTCTTGCATGGTCTCCCCGCACACGTCCATCACATAGCCTCCTGTGTGACACGAAACGTATGCGTTCAGTTCCCTGAAGTCCAGTACTGGCCGAACCTTTTGCTTAGTGGGTTGAACAACCGCCATTAACGGCAGTACACCTTCCACCTTCTCCATCCATGGTCTTAAAATCCCCTCTGAGACTCAACGGTCCCCTCCTTCTTCAAATTCAATTCTCACGCCTCCTCGCAACGTATGCTCGTAGCATTCCACTCTGTTGTTTTGTACGGGAAGTTCTCCCTTCCATGCCCACTTAACTGTCCATGTTCTCCACAATAATGTGTGCAGAGAAATTAAGTCCTCTATCATGCAGCTTTTGTCTGACCCAGCCGTTCCTGTTCCTCTGCCACCTTTTTTCGAATCGCACACATGCAGCCCCTTGATGTTCCTATGTACTGTGACACCCCCTAGTCGAGCAATTACGCCCATTCCTAGCACCACATCGACACCCGTGACAATTTTGTTAATAACAATCGCCTGGATTGTTAGTGACATCCCACGCACCATCAACCGAACGACACATGTGCCATTGCACTTCACCTCTGTGCCGTCAACTGCCGTAATGCTGCGGGTCCCATTGCATGTGTCAACCATGTATTTGGTGACAAGTGTTGAGGTACATCCCGTGTCGACAAGGGCGTTTGCACTTCGCCCATTCAGGGGCACCTCTACTCGCGGCGATGTACCCTGTAGTGCTGTCATCGAATAAGTGGGGTAGCTACCGGCGCAGTTGCTTTTCCCTGTCCGTTTCCCTGAGGACAGAATCTGCTGATGTGGCCGACTCTCCGACAGCGGTAACACATGACTTCCGGTTCAGCTCCCGGCACTCCCTCGCCATATGCGCCCCTTGGCATCAGTAGCATCTGCCAGCGAACCTGGATCTTAGCCACATCCCTCTCGAATATTCGTCCTTCAAAATCGTTGCTTCGTTGAGCGAGAACTACGCTTCCCTGCTCACGCTCTTTTTGCCTGGCCAGCACCCTAGCCTGTGTAATCAACTCCGCCACCTCCATGGTATTTACATTAGGCGGTGGCTGCAGAGCTATGGAAATATGGTCTGGGAAGCCATTGATGAAGGCCATCTTAACCATCCGTCGAAGGCTTCCTCCATTGAATCATGCTAGTCCCGCCAACCTCCGAATGTTGTTGGCGAAAACACCGATAGACTCTCCGTTCAACACCATACGAATTAGTCTGCCATATGTCACAAATGATCCTTCAGTAAAGGGTACCTTCAACTTCTCCTCAATGACGTCTGCAGACAACCGATCGTCCTCCCGCATCTCCAAATATAGGGCCAGAGCATAACCATCAAGATACAGCGGTATCAAGCTGGCCACATTCGCGATGTCCTTCAACTTAGCGATAAGTTTTACTTTGCTCAGCCAGTCTACAACACCCCCTCTCTAGAGAACGTCTTCAGCATTTCACTGCTGATCCTCTTTCCTTCTACAGTTCTCACCGAAATAGCTTGTAATTATATTTTCTTTCTCCTGATTTCCTCGTGCCTGTACTCCTTATCGCAACAAAATGTTTCCACGGTCTTGCTCTGCCAAATGATATCTCTCCGAACAGTATTTAATCAAGCGCACACACCAACGTAGTCACCAACTAAAATCACCAACTCATAGTTACAAACTTCCTTCAAAACAGTCCCCTGTTATTGCCAGTGACATTGCACTCATGCAAATGAGCATGCAAATGAGCAGTGAGCTCTATGCTTAAGAGATCAGGAAGTAATGGGAGGTCTTTGCTATAACTAGCCATTTCACTCAGGTTCTGTTTCTTTATGAACCAATTCCTAGCTGGAGTAAGCCATACATTCTAAACCATAGTTTATTTTAAATAGTTTCGTGTTACTTTTAAAATCACAATCGGTTCCGTTGTAGATGTAGATTTGTTCTGTTGTAGACGTAGATTTAGTTTTTGGTTGGATGAACGGAAATGTTTTAAAATATTTAGCATGCGCAGATCGAACAGGTTAAAAACACAATGAAAGGATATCCTCCTTACGAAAACGTGACCAGTTTACTCTCTACAAATAATTTTCTAATTCTTACATATTATTTGACCGGGGGAACGGCGGTCAAGAAAGTACAAATTACATGAGCCCTTGTCGAGTAGTCTCATAGCCTCTAGCAGACACACACACATACTGCCGTGTGCACTTCATATATTAGAAGTACAACAAGAGGAATATGTATATGATGCAATGTCATAGCAGTTAAGCTAGACAGCGAAGTTTGTGTCTCATCAGAAAAATAATTGCTACGGTTAACTGGATAAATCCTGATGAATTCTTCAAGAAATAAACACAATCCAATGAATGCAGCATTATTGCACCGAGAAAGTGACCGATATCCATTTATATAGTAATTCATTGCAATAATACCTATAAAAACCTACGTTGTCTTAAAACCATATTTTAGCATATATATATATATATATATATATATATATATATATATATATATATATATACATACATCCCTGTTTTTGCCATTAGCAGTAGTCTTTAATAATGTAATCTATGTTCAAATAATATCTGCTTCCAAGCGACAAGCAATTACGATAACAAACAAGTAATATATAAAAGTGTTAGTATTACGTAAACTTTCATGCACCTCGTTGAGCTTGTGTTCGTTATATCTATGCAAACTGTATCGCTCAATTGCCCATTTTCGTTTTTAATAAAAATAAATAAGCTAGTATTAATCTACAGAAACACACAACCATATATATATATATATATATATATATATATAATTCATCGTTAAACTACTAGTGAAGCTTAAGAATAATGTCAGAGATAATGAATGACACCCACTTAAAAAAGTTAATATGTATGAGTCATATAATTTATAGAAATAAGTATCTCTATTTGTAAGTTAGGTATATGTACATATATATATATATATATATATATATATATATATATATATATATGCGTTTCTATATTTATATGTGTAAAATTCACTTTTTAACTAGTTAGTCGAGCATTATAAATGTCGAAATACAGCTACAAAACGTAAGAGTTTATAATATAAGCAGTATAATGAAGATAAATATTCAAGATATGAGTTATTATTACTTGATTGCTATGTTCGTAAGCAGTCATACAGTGGTATAAACCCGTTTTCATTGAGGAAATAACATGTATGTATGTATGTATATATATATATATATATATATATATATATATATATATATATATATATATATATATATCCCATCAATACTATAAAAGGCACCATTGCACGTAAAGTTGCTTTATTTAATGGTGGTAAATTTATTGGCCCGTCACGTTGCCCTATTTATTTGAAACTCCCTTGGTTGGGTTCTGACGGCCTTGACATTGTTAAAAGGATTTCTTCTTCTACGCAACGTTGTTTTCCGGCAACCATGTTGAGGGTAGTTTACACGACTCGAACCTTTTTCTCTTCTTTTCGTAAGGATGTTTTGCCAGCCATTCAAAAGAATTCTGTAGTTTATAAATTCATGTGTCAGTGTGGAGCTGACTACGTTGGCAAGACATCCCAAAGATTAGAATTTAGAATATCCCAACACATACCACGTGATATTCGCCTACACAAGGTTTCGAGATCATCCGGGAACTTCCAGGCACAGGAATCAGCCATCGGTAATCACCTCGTTAGTACAAATAGTTGTTCTGACAGGTATTCCGATGGGTGGTTTTCTGTTTTACACAGTGCCAGGTCGAACTACCATCTCAATATTCTTGAGGCGCTAGTCATTAACAACTATCGACCTAGCCTGTGTAGACAAAAGATTTTGAAACATCAGTTGGAGATTTTTAACGATTCAAAGCCACCATAACGTTGAGAGATTTAATTTTTTTTTTTTTTTTTTTTTTTTTTTTCCCCTTTCTCATTCGTTTCCTCCAACTGAAATAAGTTTTATTATTTTTTTTTTCTCCCCCCTTCATTTCTCATTCGACTTTTAGTTTTTAATTTACCATTCTGACGTTTCCTCTCAGAGGGTCAGACGACAAGGCCTTAAGGTAATTTTAACAATTTTCCTTTTTTTTTTTTTTCCCCACTCGTCTGTTTATTGATTTTAATAATGCTACCTCTAAAATTAATCCTACCATTCTGTTGTACACGTAATTTACTTATATATATATATATATATATATATATATATATATATAATTATATATATATATATATATATATATATAATTCTCTTGTAATGAATGTTACTTATTCTGTTTCATATCTATTTACAAAATGGTATCATAATTAACACTTAGTCCAAACACACTACTAAATAAATTATATGTTTAAAATTGCATTTCATCGTAGCAAGACGGCGGATGGAATTTTCACATACAGAAGATTCATTGATAATAAACTATTCAATCAAATAACATCTAATAAAATTGATTTGACAAAAAAATATTATAATGCAACAAGATACGTAAAGAGAGTAAAACTTTCTATGATCACGTTAAGAAGAAAAGAAAGGAAACAGAAAATCTATTCAACTGAACTTCTTATTAGAAAAAAATGAATGAGTAATTTTCAAGAGAGGACACAATTAGTTAAATTATTTCGCTTTAAGCATTTCATTCGGAACTTAATAGGAATGACGTATCAGATACGGAGCTTGGTTAAGCGTAACGGTTATGGTTAGGGTTAGGATTTGTAAATAGATTAAGATAGATTACACATTTGCAGAACCATATTTAGGAGTATCTTCAGAATAAGTTTAATATTGATAAGATTTTATAACAGGTGTATCTAGCCTGTAACATTCAACTGATATGTATTGTACGCGCAAGATGAGATCTGCCAGAAGGTTTGCTGGAATAATCTTTTGATATTGTATTTTTTCTTTTTTATCTTAGTGCGAACAGTTTGGGGAGGGTTAGTTTTAGGGGAGGGTTACGGTTAGGGTTAGGGGAGGGAGTTCAAAGTAAAATTATTGTTTCTTCTCTCCATTTTCAGATCATCTTGTTTCTCATGTTAACAGTTTATTGGTTGGATTGTTCCTTTGGTTGTAACGTGCGTATTATAATAATGAATTGCACCAACTCTGTCAGGGTACCTGCATGTAATACACGATACACAGCTATTATCGAGCGAGTTATAAAAACAAAAAAGAAAACAATAAATAACAAGATTAAATAAAAAGCAGAAATTGTTTCTCTGCGATTTTTAACACATCGTCGTTTTACGTTTACCGATTCTTAAGTTAAGAACGCATCAAATTGTTCTGCTTTCTGCCTATCTTGGTGGAAATTCGGTCTTACTGAATACATCCTAAATCCTTCTTGGCTGACCAAATCCCGTGAAAGATGATCGCATTTCTCTGTCTCTTACAGCCGTCACTAGTAGGCGTCACTGCCGAACGATCTATGGCGTAAGATAAATGAGCAAACGTTGAATAATGCCAGTCTCTGAAGGAGAAACGGATTTGTGCGTCGGATGCTGTCTGCGTCAAACACCAAAATAGAATTTAAAGATGGGGACTTCGATTCGAAAACTGTGCGAGAACGAACGATGATGAATGGACCTGAGCCCTAAGCGCTCATTTCACAAAAATCGCGTTGAACCTCGCAAAGTACGCGATGTGCATCTAGACTATTTATTCTGATATACAAACCGATCAGACATTGAAAATCTCACTACCAAAATTATATTAAGTTTTGTGATGGTAGAAAAGAGCAAACGGTCTGTCAGAATTATCCTACAGATCTACAATTTGAGAAAATATTTACATTCGGTAAGGATTAGTTGTTAATGTTCAGAACCATAACCGAATACTGGAAGAAAAATCAGATCTTTTTTGAATTTTTACCAAATTTTTACCACATTAATGCATATTTTTCTTCAAATTTACTTCAGCTTTGGCTGTTGTACGAAAACATTTGACGTATTTAATTGTATCCAATTAATTTTTATACATCATATTCGCGCATATATGTGTCTCGTCTGGAGATAGAACCACACGTTAAACAATGCAACGTGTTTGTATATAGAAGAAAACAACCCATAACTGAAATCATACCTGAGCAATCTGTAAGAAAAAAATATATTTTGAAATTAACAGTGGATTTCTCACCTATTTCCTTGTGTTTACGTTCATTATTTTTTAACACTGGTTCCGAATAATGTTAAAGGATGTTTAAAGTTACACAATGAAATTCCGAAGTAAGAAATGTTTAATTTATTTTATGACACTCTTGATTATTGCATAAACGTATTAGGTTTTGATAAGAGAATGCTGTTGTTCATCAAGCACGAATTAGTTAGACATGGCAAATCAGTTTATATTTTTGAATTAAAATAATTGTTTTCTGTCCGATTATTTTCTATTTAATTATAAATTCTGACAAGACTGACTGATTAGGTTTACTCACATCTCTATTAATTGTGAGGAATGCCAACCCAATTAATATATATATATATATATATATATATATATATATATATATATATATATATATATATATATATATATGTATATATGTATATATAAATATAATTTCGTTGGGTTGTTTTTGTTTTTAGATACCAACTTTTTTATATTATATAATGTTGCAATATAATGTCAACGATTCAGTGTTTACAAGTATTCAAACACAATGTATTCCCCCATATCTGGCACTATTGTGTACTGATGTATTTCTCATCGGTTGAAATGCGTGATCGAAGAACATATATTCGGTAGTAATTTCTATCTAGACTACATATTGGTATCAATTCTGTTAAACACGCACGTCGCCCGTTTAAAAAATGCACACATACAAAACATATTCTGATGTTATTCCTTGGGTATACCCATTTAAAACGATCCTTTTTATAGGATTAAGTTTACCAACCCTAGAATTAAACCTAAACGTGTGCGCCATCTCGACCTTATACTTTCTAAACATGTGCGTTCATACATGTTATACTATTGGCAATTTCCATGACCGCTAGGCACCCAAATCATCTCACAGTGTTCTTTGAATGTTAAAGGTATCATCATAATTTACTAATTAAACACATCAGTGAAGATCCATTTCAGTGACACTATATATAATTAAATGGTTTATTTAAATATATAGTTATAAATTATCAGCTGATGTAGTCGAGGTTATTTAAATGTGAAGTAAAATATATTTATTTAATAATTAAGAAAAAACAAATGCCCCAAAAGTTAGCAATTTATTTAATCTTTTGTCTAATATCATGATGGTAAAACGCGGCCTGTTGGTAAAAGAATCACACTCTGAATCTTCTTACACGAGTCTAAACCCAGTCAGGTGAATTCTGTCTACGCGCCTAAATACAAAAATTACAGCAATACTTTGTCCATTAAACAGACAGGGAAAGGGCATTGTGTTGTGATATGTACTAATATTAAAGTTATTGGATCAACATTCTCACATGCGCAGATACATATGTTTTCTTATCCCTTACATAAACAATAGTCAATCAGTGAAATAATAATATACGATACAGAACGACTCAGTCTACACCAGATACTGGAACGTCTATCTAACTGCAAGTAGTGTACACGGCATTGTCTCAATTTTAAATTTCGGATTCTACATTCTGAAAATAATATAAATTTCGTTACCGTTTTGTGGAACAGTTCTTTCTGACGATAATTATTATTTACAAAACGAATGTAAGTTACGCCGCCAAATTCTTTGTTTTGCTGTATGAATAACAGGTGTGCTTATGTCATTTAATAATTTGTGTTTCAATTGCGGGATTTCTCTGGTCTTTTATGAAACAGATCAAAATAAACGAAAATCATAAATAATATGAATTATCCACATGTTAAATATAATCTATTTAAATCAATAGTAAGTATGTAAGGAGGCTTTCTTCACTCCCAAATTCGTTTCAGTTTGAAAATACATAGATTTCAATCTTCTATAGAATGCAATAAACATAAATGTATGAACTTTAATCTATCAGAACAACATAAATATATTTGATTTATAAATCCTGATTTAGAATGTATATTAACGATTATTTCTGCTGAATGCAATCTATTAAGGATAATGTTTTCAGATTTTAATTATTTTAAAAATCATTTGTCGAATTAACTACATCAGTTATACGTTTACCACACCATCTAACGTAGATATAACGTCCTTTGTAAATTGTAATTTACCTTTCAACAGAATGATTAAAAGAACGTAATAATCATGGAAGATGATGTTCCACACCTATTTTTCATTTACAAACCTCAATGAAAATACACTTATATAACATAATGTAATCAATATAACATGATGTAATTAATAGCTTCTCTTAAGTGTTTTTTTATAAATCCGATGTTTAAATTATTAATGCACTACAATATCGTAGAAAGTGAGTAAGAATTAAAGTCGAGGTACTACGTTCATTTTCGAGGTCATGACCTCGGGAAAAGTTTTTAATACCAGTGTATTTTAATACTTTAATACTGTCTTCTACAGCATTGAATTAAATGAATCCTATTATTAAAAAAGCTAGACGTCGTGTATCTGAGAGTGATGGATTCAGGAGAAGACACTTAATGTGTGTAAAACAGTAAAATCATATTTCTGTACAATAAAGTTAGGTTTAACTCGTCTAGTTGAGCGGTTCTGCCTTTTTAAGTTATCATTTTAGATCCAGCTGGATCTAACTGAAACACTTCAATATGTCAATTCTGCCAACCTAACAATTATTAGGTAAACTGCATGCCATATACGATCCTTGTAACACATCTTATACACCTGCTATGATTTCCATTTCGTCAGAGAATACCAGAGGACATTTATATTCGCTCATTTAGTTATTGGAATAAATAAGTTTAAAATGTTGGGAAATCACGTTCAATTTTAACTCTCAGTATCAGTCTTTCGAAAATAAATTTGGCGTAATTTTCATTCTGATAAAACAGAGATGAAAAGTCCAGTTTAGTTATTTCCCTTGGACACATATAACTACTTGAAATGTAATGATATTTTAAAATGCATTATGCAGAAAATACTTAGTATTTCATGTTTTCGTTATAAGGAGAATATATTTAAAAGTTACATAACAGCATGCAGTTTCATCTTGGACATATTGATAGAAATAAAATGTGATGCAGAGATATTCAACGGAAACATAACGGAACATAAACAAAGTTCTTCACATTTTACTTCTACATCGGATATTTCTGAGTGAACTGTTCCATTGAATAAATAACCACTAGCATTCCTGTGGAATCAGAACAACGGCGTTGTAAAGTTCCGAAATATACTTCCGAACTTATTCGGGATTGTGTATCGTCTAGTATTAGTGCATTCTTTCTTAATGGATTTTAATTAGACTTACAACATACCGGTCTGTTTAATGCAATCATTTATTTAATAGCCGTGTTATAGATAAAACATACCCCCATGCAAGTCACGAGAGAGAGAGAGATAGAGAAAGAGAGAGTTATTAAACTCATGTTTATTGGCGTTTATTACAAAGTTGTTATATGTGAGGATATTATGAGGATGTTACAGAAGAAACAGCTTAGAAAGCAAGGGACCAGAGTTTAAACAGAGAAAAAGGGAGAATAATAGTCGATATCTCACCCACATGGAAGCGACATGTGCTGTCCTATTAGATGAACAGTTAAACTATGTAAATACTGTTTATTCATTCCTTGATGAGGGCATTAGTGTAACCAGTAGTTGTGGTCTCTAGAAAGAAATCTTTAAAGTCAAGACACCGTTGACTTTTCATTAAGATGCACTGTCATAAAAGCTTATTTAAATATATTTATGGCAAATAGAAGAAGCCTAACAACTTCTAATGTGTCTTTAGGTAACTTTAGAATGATTATCGGGAGTAAAAATTACACATTACTTGTTACCGTTAGCAAACCGAATCAATTATCGGAGCCTTAGGCAACACCTACTTTCGAATAATCGGTAGGCATTTCTCGATGAAAAGTGGACTCTGATTACTAACCTTAGCCATTAGGTAAATATGATCGCGGGCCATAAAACCTGGGTGCATTGTACATAATTGAATTATACAAAGTTAGTTATCTTGAAATTATTGGGAGTAGTTATCTTTATAAACAATATATTCTATGTTATTTAAGGAATAGCACACTAGTCGACTAAAATAATATGCTATTGCTTTTTATCGCATACACATATCATTTTCTCACAGCTAAAATCCGTGAATTGCCAGTAATAGCAGACGTTATTACAATAATACAAGTATAGGTATACTTTCAAATAAAAAATATAGTTTTGCTTCTGAAATAAGAGCCACCAAAGAAAATATCTTTAAAAAATTACAATGATAAATAGTATAATATTTAAAGAAATTACACCGATAAATTGTGAGGCTACACATTGGTTAACATTAGTTAACTTATTATGAAGTAGAGCATGCGTTTTCTTGTTCCATTTCTTAATGAATTGAAATACATTGGAGTTCACAATTGGTCTGCACGTTCAAAAGATGTCAACATGCTACTAACATTAAGAACCGAAGATATGCCTTGCCTATTTTAAGACGAATCCCACTCGAATGCTCTTAGTACAATGCCGCTTTGAGTATTATAGTTTAATTACTTGAAAATAATCTAATTCAATATATAACTGAACATGCGATGAGCAATGAAAATGCTCATTTAAAGGCATACAATATGTGTCTACCAACATTATACTAAGTATAGGGGGAAAAAGTATTCAGCCATAAAACTTCTTGGAATTATATTTTAAATTTTACAATTTTCGATTTTTAATACACATTCAACATGTCACGTGCGGAATTACTATTAAAGTATAATTCCATTCACTGTGTCTAAAAAAATATTAGTTTTATCCGAGTGTATGAATGAAATAATAACATTTCGTAAGAAAATCCTTACTTTCTGTAGATTTTAAACACGCTTAACAATTAACCATTACATGTATAAAAAAAGTAGAAATAACAGTGTGCCAGACTTTAGTACAACGCTACCAGATTTTGCACCGTTGATTTCTAAAAAGGCGAATAATCAATATGCCTTATATAGAAATTAATGAACACTACCATTACATAGGAAAATATAGAACTCTATACAAGCTGAGTATTGTGTTTCGATTGAGGTAAGTAGTTAATATAACTTATAGTCTACGTCTTCTGTACTAATCAGCTAATCAAAATACATATTCTAATCTAAACGATGACATCAAAATTGTGACAAAGTCTACACTTGGAAATCCAAAATACCTAATACAAACCTTCACTAACGCCGCAAGGGATAGAGTGGAACAGACCCGCTTTGGATATTAGTTTAACGGATGCGATCATAAATAACTCATGTAGAATGCATCAGTTTAAATAGGTGTTGTATTACAAAGATAAAGGTTTAATAAGAGTAGAAAGTTTACTTTCGGTTTACTTACGACAACCTAGTAAATCGCTTCTCTTATTTGGTCCTTTAATCCTCACATTAAATGAACGGTGTATCTGACAAAGAAGAAACACATTGGTGTTTTCTGGGTCGTAATCTATTCAACTTACACTTATCGTTGGCTTGTTTATTAAATTAAAATAGTATGTTCATAGTTGCTTACAGCAAGTGGGTCCATGTTTTGTCTCGAGCGATTTCCACTAAAACAATAAATAAATAAATAACCAAAAGTAGAAAACACACACTAAAACACACACGCTAAACACGATTACGATGTAGCAATACCCCAGCATTGATAACCTATATATATAACCAAATATAAAGTACTATGCACCCCGATGTGATGCATGTCAGGTTACTCTTTTAGTTTACTGGTTATTATACAGAATACTGTGACCTCTTCCTACTTAACTAATCACCGTTTGTTTATTCGTGTTAGCGCATCTGCGTTGTTTTTTTCCGAAGGTCAAACACTGCTTTAATTCGCCGTCTAAATTTAGATATACACTCTCCAAGTATTGCTACTCTCCACTATACAATTATTTATCCAGAAAAGTTTGTCCATATTCTTCTCTCTTTTTTACTGCACCATTTACGTAACTTAATACCGTAACTGAATCAGTCCTCATTTTTCTCTCAATCAACCAGCCATTTTATGGCTAAATTCATGAAAATCATCCAATTCGGCAACGTAAATGTGATTATAGTCACTTTTTCCCCTCAGCCATGCAGTGTGTTCTGTCACCAAACCATTAATTTCTACGAATACCCATATTGCAGTACTGCTATTATTGCACCACACCACTCTGGGGACAGGCCCCTCTGTATCTATATAAGCTACAATTTTCTGTATAACTTCGACATTTTTCCATCGACTTTAAGTCCACTTGAATCGTATCAGTTTTTCAATGCTTCAAAATGCCCTTAAAACACGCTTTCACTAATCTCATGTTAGCTGTTCTATATCAAAGTGATCTTTATCACTTATCTAAAAGTAAAAGGTAGGCGAATATCCGTGCACACACATTGGAATTAAACTAGTATGGTGTAAGTAATGTATTAATAGGGTAGTAGTATTAGTTTGCGAATCGTTAATTACGTCGTTATGAATACAATCATTTTGAAGTGGACTTTGTATTTTTTTGTACTAATTACAAGTAACGGTGGCGTTTGAGAGGGATATAACTATGCTAGATTTTTATTTTATTTATTTCGTGAGGAAGTGATTCTTTAAGGTATGTTACGCATTGTTGAGTATCACTTTTTCCTAGTATTTCTATTTAGAATAGTACTATATTTTGGTTGGTTATTAATTTATTTTAATAGTATTTTTATTTAAAATGGTACTATGTTTATGTTGGCGAATTAACATGTGTTTCTATTATTCTAACGAATTTCATTGGACTGATAGTGTTTAGCTTATTGCGGTTCGTAAGGTTAAATAAGAGTTTCCTTACTCGTTATGTGCATGCGGGTTTTAATTCTAAGGGATATACATGCGGGGGTGTAAGGTAAGAATTAGGGTTATGCATGCGACGGTATGAATTGATTGTTAGGGGTTTATCTTCCATCTAGCTTATCTGAATTTGAGAGTCTAGCATTACAACTAGTGTCGATATTACTAAATTGATTGTACTTGTTTCTGTTATTTTTTATCATTCTATTCTTCGTTCGATTTGTTTTTGTTTTCATATTATCTGTGATGGTACTATTTGGGTTTTGAATTCTGATTTGAATTTCCTGTATATAATGTATTGTTTAGATAATACGCGGAGTTTACTAATGCCTTACCACAAATAGCATTACATTAAAAACTATTAGATTGAGGAATTGAAGAATTGCTAATAATGATAACATACCCACGTATAGAATGGTAAGGTTGTGAGTGATTTGTTGAGTAAGGTATTTTGTGAATAAATAATCAAGTTAAACAACCAGATAAACCAACTACATGACACAAAAACACCGTGAAACAATATCAGGTCACTATTCAAAACAATCAACCAGGTCAAGCAATTCACAGCATGGCGACATATAACCATAACAAATCCATATTCAAGAGCAATTAAGATTGATTTTCAAGAATTGTTAGTATACTTCTTTTTATTTCTATTATAATTTTTTTGTTTATTTATTCATTTATTTGTGATGACCGGAAAATAAAATACGTTACATGTCTATTTCCTCATAGATAAAAAAGAATTGTGAATTAATAAATATAAAATGAAATGAGAATTAAAGTGCATACCCATTGTATTTCAATTCACTTATCACCGTGGGAGATGTTTTAATGTTAACATTTAACAATATTTTAAATCATACATATTATGTAAAAAGTATTATTATAGTGAAGTATTGCAAACCTAGAAATATACTATTATGTGTACTTCCGGGTAAAATATAAGTCAGTTAATTTACGAATAAAAAGTATAATATTAGAAAATTAATATAAAACAAGGATAACTCGATAGCTTAAAACCCGAATAAAATAATTGAACTAAACAGCAAACGACTGTAAGTGCAAATATATATCTTGATTTAAGTGTATTTACGTACATATTAAAGCTGGTGATGAATGATTAAAATACAAACAGCGAAAAGCATAGATATGTATATATGTTGTGACTAGGACACATATCATAATTCCATTTGAAAACAAAGATACGATGATGATAATGTGTACTGATTTTAATTTTAGGCTTAGCAAGCCTTGTGCTTTCATTGTGTTCACTTCGTTTCATATAATTTGTACTGAAGATAGCCACACCAATAAATAAATGCATTAACGGTTAGTGGAAGCCGAAAGAATTGTATGCTGAATAAAAACAACAAGTTTTGTGAAACGATGTGAATCTGTCTTTCATAACATTAGATATGGTATAACATTAAAACAAAAACAGTGTATACAACATAGCTCGAACGAGACCCTGCAACTATCTGTTACATGATATGATACCGAAATAATTTCCTTTTGATTTCAATTAAAATCAGCTTTCATTCGAAGTCAAGATGTAATGTATTCGTCTGTTTATTGTTTAAGCTCTAACTTAAATATATATATATATATATAAATATGTATATAAATATATATATATATATATATATATATATATATATATATATGTGTGTGTGTGTGTATGTGTGTATGTGTGTGTAGATAATGAATTCATTTTACTCTTATCAGAGGGAACATAAATTGAATATAGGTTCCCCTCTCACAAGTTTGCACAAATAAATGAGAGTAAACTCTTAATACAATAGAAGCTACGGTGAAGAATAGGTAAATTGAAACTAAAACTGAAATTAAAAAGCACAAGGATTATACATGTAAATTTAGTTACATAATTTGAATTAGTAAAATTCAAGCCAGAGACAGTTTAGGAATAAAAACAAATTTTTAAGTTAGCTCACTTCTTTAAATTACACCCTTAAGCTTCAATTGAAATGTTGGTCTCCATTAGCGGTCGGTGGCAGATATAAATGTCTTATCTCGTGTTTCTTTCTAACTACGTCAGACAAGAGATTTTCTTGCGACTTTCTTTTTTATCGACATTTTCTAGTGCCCTCTTCCTCCAACCCTTTCTATTTTTTTCTTTTAACCCTAAACGCGGGTACCCATCTGAACACCGATCAGAATATTAGAAAAAAAAGACAAAATAAAGATTTGTGGAACAGGCAAAGCATATATATATATATATAAATAGAGAGAGAGAGATAACTATATATATATATATATATATATATATATATATATATATATATATGATAATATAATTAACGATAAGTGAAGTATCGTTAAGTGATCTATCGCGATAAAGTAAAGCTCAATAAGTTGAGTAGAGCAATACATTTTAAAGAAGGAAAGATGAAGATAAAAAAGTGCATGAAATTACATAAAATAAAATAAAATTGATATACATTTTATTACATCGAAAGTTCAGATGCAAGGAGGAACATTAATCCTAACACATTGTTTTACAAAGATAAAACTATTCTCGTCAGAGGATAAAATTTAGGAATGTGGTATTTATAATAAATAGATATTACCTAGTTCGATTTCACTTTGAAAAAGTGAAGAATAACACATAGAAAGGTTGGGGTAAAGAAATAAATAACCGGGAGAGAAAATGGTGGCAGTATTGAGTAGCCATTTCCGAAGACAAAAGGGGACGCTATGGTGCAGATAGAAAAAATAGCAAAAGTTTGTAAATTGGGAGAAAAATTTACAAAACTTCATTCCCCAGGATAAATGACAATTTACATGATTCAAAGAACATAATAATATATCCCACTCGATTGTAAAGAAAATAAACAAAAATGCAAAAAAGGTAAAGACTCACCCCAATATAATCGTTCCAGCGGAAAAAAACTAAAAACTATTACAAAGTAGATTACACCTCCTACTGAAATGTAATATATACAGAACTAAATAAATCTTACAAAACCGCCCCCCCCAAACTTTAACCAATATAAACACAGAGAAGCTAAATATCTATTAACTTCATTGAACATCACACACCACGCTGAAATAATCATCCTGCCCACCCGTAGAGTCTCCCTTAAATACCATTAAAATGATTTCCATGACAACCCCTCAATTAGACTTATCTACCCGTTCTAAATTAGACATAGGAATAATTAGCTAAACAATCTTAAACAGAATTATCCCAGAAATTAAGAAGACATTATTCTTCTCACTATGGCAATCATCTAACGTTGTAATAGACCGGTTCCTTCACCTTAAAGATACATCCAGATCGAATTTTATTACCTTCGATATAAATAAATGTGACCAATCAATATACCCAATCCTCCTTAATAAGGCACTAATATTAGCTAAACATAACTTTGACCACACTGATATAGAAATCACATTAATCCTACTAGCTAGAAGATCCATACTGGACCAGGAACGATACACCTTATAATTACAACCTCGTTATAGGGGGCATCGGACTCAGCTCAAGTTAAAGACTTAGTCGGTCTCTTCCTCTGGTATGAACTCAGACAGGGATTTTGGAACATGCAGGGGGTGTACAGGGGTGATGCTTTATTCGTTTCTAAAGATTGACATAGAATTTACAATAACACTATCGACCAATTGCTTACCTTCTTCAATAACTAACGGCCTCACAATAACTATCGCCAAAGGGAAAAAACTTCCAATTTCCTCAATGTCACATTGGCCTTAACGCTATTCTATGTGCATATACACTGTAACCACCCTAAATCGATAATAAATTCAATAGTCCCCTCTGTCTCAAACATAATTTCTAAACTATCAGCTTACAAAGCAATATTCGATCAACATTCACATTTTTACAAAAATGCCCTGCTGAATTCTGGATATCCAGACAAGATAACCTATAAAACAAGAACGCCCCACGCACCATAAGCCACCCCGCAACATAATGACGCACAACATGACGCAGAGACATAGTAATCAAAACAATAGAAATAATAATTATAATACGAACACGAATAACTCAAATAACACCAAATATGAGGAACACATTAATCACAACCCTGAAAATTAACGCAAACGATTAAGGAGAAAGAAAAATATCTGGTTGAACCCTCCGTACAATAACAATGTTAAAACCAATATCCCTAGGGAATTTTTCAAAATAGTTTAAAATTCCTTTAGATACCCACACAAATACAATACCATTCTAAATAAAAACAATACCAAGATATTGTACTCCACACTGCCTAATATAGAACAACCCATATTAAGTGCTAATAATGGGAAAATCAAGCGTGCCCAATCAATCATTACCCCAGATACACCAACTAATAATTACAACTGTCATAACCCATCAACATGTCCATTAAATGCATACACAAAGATGTGGTCTATGCATTTATCGTAACCAAATTACCCCAACGCACCACTGATCTAAATAATACCACCGAAGTTCCATCACCCCGACCCACAATCTCACCTAACTCTAGAAACGCAAACTGATGCCCACAACTAGAAGCAACCCAGTAACGTAGAGAATACTAACCCTAGGATATATACATACATAGGATCGACCTCAAAACATATAAACTCCAGAATCTCATCCCATACTTACTCATTCAATAACAACACCAATTTTAAATAAGATAACACCCAATTTTCTCCTAAAATGGCCTATACTGAGAAAAATCAAAGCCCTACCCACTGGGCTCAAAGAATTGCCACCTATGCACATCTGAAACGCTAATGATACTCACAGCTGCAAGAGAGAACGTCATAAATTCAAGAAATAAGATAATTTCCAGATTCCAACTTAAGAGGAGATTTAAATACGCCCAATGTGTAACCGCAATGGACACACCCCATTCCAGAGCACATAAATACATATAACCTGACATCGTCTTGCCCCCTAGATATCTAGATCGTCCTCATTCTACTATCAGAGTTAATGTTAACCCAATAGCAAAGCATATAGTTAATTACCCAACCATACGACTTCTTAGCATCGATCTTCCACTACAGATAGACCCTCCTGCCAAACCCACCCTTCTCGGAAAACATATAAACCTAATAGTAAAAGCTAACAGCTTAGACTTACCCCATGGCGGTCAGATACTTTAATATGATGTAATATAAGTTCATATAATATTAGTGTAAGTACATACACCTTTTAATCCCACTAGAATTGGTTAACATAATTTAATATAATATTAATCTACGCAAAATTATAACCTGCCTTGCTTTCAGAATAAAACACATTTATTTAATACCTCTGCTCTGGAAATAAACTATAACCCCTGTAATATTCCTCCTTTTGATGATAATAATAATAATAATAATAATAATAATAATAATAATAATAATAATAATAATAATAATAATAATAATAATAATAATAATTATAATAATAATAATACTAATAATAATTATAATATCAATTGGTGCTATCTATAAATCCCATTCACAATATTTTCTCAATCTGCTAGCCTCCCCGCAGCCAGAGCACCTTCTTTCACCTCAAAATATAAGCAACTGTATTCCCTAACCTACGGACACATCCGACACGGTTTTAGCTGACAATTCAAAATAAAAGTTTAATTTATAGACTTTACCAATCCCCACACCCACCCTACTCCTTCACACTCACCCATAAAACATTAGCTGTACGCATTATTTCAACTGATTTCGGTGGATCCAGTTCTGTTCTCTTTAGTCGGCAGGGCTTCCTACTAACACCGAATATTTAACATGATATATACAACTTTTGAAACATCGTTCTGCCCGGGAAGATATGAAACGTGCCACATTGCGCCTTTAACAGACAATCTTTAGGCCGGATCTTCCGAATTGGATATTTAAAATATCAGTCCAGGATTTTTACTTGAAACTGTACGGAACAATACCTAAAACCGAGACACGAATAAACTACGAGATATGTTCGAACCCTCAACCTTTTATTTGAAACCCTGTAAAAATTGTTAAAAAAATTTCTCCAAATCAACAAACTTGTTCTCCAAATTTACAAACGTTTGCAATTTTTCTATCTGCACGATAGCGTCTTCTTTTTTCTTCGGAAATTACTACTCAATACTGCCACAATTTTCGCTCCCGGTCATTTATTTCTTTACCCCCCCACACTTCTATTTTTTATACTTCAATTTTCCAAAGTGAAATGGAACTAGGTAATATCTATTTATTATAAATACCACATTACCAACTTTTATCCTCTGACGAGAAGAGTTTTACCTTTGGAAAACCATGGTTTAAGGATTAATGTAATTCATTGCATCTGAACTTTCGATGTAATAACATCTGTATCAATGTTATGTAATTTTATGTAATTTTATGCATTTTTTATCTTCATTTTTCCTTCTATAAATATATATATATATCCATATATATAAATATATATATACATATATATATATATATATATATATATATATATACATATATACCATATATATATATATATATATAAATGTATATATATATATGTATATATATATAAATGTATATATATATATATATATATATATATATATATATATATATATATATATATATATATACTGATGCACCTGAGTTGATTTTGTATCATATCTCTACAGTGCGGATACACCAGTTAGGGCCTTAAGCCGGGATTCAAACTCGATCGTTGAGCCGACAGTCGGCGTCTACCCCTGCTATTATACGACACTGCCTGAATGTAAGTGATATCTAAATGTGAACATTGTCAAGTGCCTTGAGCTTGAATTAGATTTACCCAATTGGCGATCTCCTTACAAATAAGGTCTACCCAAGACAGGGAGATTGATATAGTCATCTACATATCTACTGGTTGGATGTATCACATCTTTTTAGTAAGGATGTTCTTCCTGTTAGGAGTACTGTAAAGCATTCAACCACCAATTTAACATTTAACTTAACAACCTTCAAATTAATATAATTATGACGTCCTTCAGAATTAAATAGTGTTGAGGGGACAGGCGTTTTTAAATTTGCCCTGACCTGTTTTAATATTCTTAGTAGGTGAGGAACTGTGTACATAACAACATACGGAAATCACATGGCGAAGATGAAATATTCATATTCACCTCACTTGTTGGGTGCATTCCACCTGACTTGCATTCTCCCCATTGAAGTGCAATCAATAACCCACGTCGGTGTGTCGTTATACTCGTATTTTCATGCCTTCGTGTGTCGGATGAGATATCATCATCGTACTCCGTATCGCGTTTTCTCTCTCACGTTTATTTCCGCCTTCTAAAGTAAATTTCCCCACAATAAAAAAAACAGGACGTCATGAGTCGAAATCGGAGGATATAAATACTTCAGAGTAAGGGGAACAAAGTTCGTTTATTTTTGCAGCTTTTCACTTCTTCTCTTATATGCAGGCATTTTATTTTTCATTAAGCGTTGAAAATACATTTACGAAGATGCGATAGTCACTCCCGTCGTAAGAAAGAGGAGACAACTCATTCAGAGAATTAAAGAAAAACTTCTAAAAACATTTAAAAGATTAAAAAGAAAGATTCAAGTTATACAGTTAGACATTCAGAGTGTGTGCTATTCTCACATCGATATATATTCTTGTATTTTTGTTTCAGATGAATCACACGGCCTGAAAAGAGTGTGAATTAACTTTGCATCGGTAATCACTTGAAACATAGTTACGGCCTCTTTATGGTGTATTTTGCGTGTGCTATAGTAATGGCTTTTACGCATACAGTAATAAAATAAGTAAAAGAATATATATATATACACACACACACACACATATATATATATATATATATATATATATATATATATATATATATATATATATACGAAAGTAAACAATGAAGACGTATACCAGTTGCTCTAAAATAATATGAAAACAATTAATTATTGCAAACGTCAAAATTCGAAATCGTGTTAGAGAAATGATGTAGTTTTATAATGTTGAGGTAGAAGATCTATTCGCATCCAATTTCGTTGACATCTTATCGAGCAGTTTCGAAACTTATAAGTGACAAGCAACCATACTCAAAGAAAACTAGATAGATGATGAGTATATACAAATAGTTTTAAAATTTATTTTATAATTTGTTTACTACGGTTAGAAAACAAACTGATTATCGTTTCCTCTGATCATGCCTGGAATGACTCATCTTCTATTTGTTTCGAAAAGTTCATGTTCAGCATGGCGATATTACTTACGCGTTTTTTATTATAGTAGTGTATAACTTTATAAAGATCCAAATTTTATTTAGTTTTAAAGACTTTCCCGATCTATAAAGTTAAATTGTTTTTTTAGTGTGATTTGTCTAAGGGACGTCCTATTGGACATATCGTATTCAATTACGATTTCATTCAGTTTAAGGAAGTACTTTTCAAAACTCTTTCAATAACACTAGGAAATCATTGAAATTACTCAGACACGAAGATCTGTGCTAGTACCTACCATTATTAAAATAATGCTCACGCCTTCAGTTAAAGATCGATGCGGCCTGGTCATTCAGGATATCAGGAGCAAGAGTTTGAGCAAAATGTTCTTTAAAAGAGTCAAACAGTCACAAAGGGGACAATGTGGGAACTGAGTTGAAGCAAGTTCAAGATGATTATATGGAATGACATTTAGCATATTGCCCCGTTTAGGTTAAGCTTGATAATACGATAAACTTACGACGTGCTTCCATCAGTGAGCCAAATCTTCAAATAGAATAAAACAGAACGATTAAACCGGCCCTTTTTGTAAGCAAACACAATTATGAACGCATTCTTAATGCCTATAGAGGGGCGCATTGCTAAAATGTCATATACGTAGCGGCACAACAGGGTACTATATCGATTAGCAGTCATATGAGGCCAAAAGCAGCTAACATAATCCCGGATTTATTTGCAGAGGGAGGGCAGTTGTGGATCGGGTCTAAGTGTACAGCTAGTCAATTATTAGTATATGACCAAAATATTATTCGGAGTAGATTACGATTAAGTGATAGCCGCTGATTAATAATTACTCCAATATTATCAGGGAAAGGGCGTAACGGACATTAATTATTTTATTGTGAAGAGCAAGAACGACACAAATACAAAATAGAAAAATACAAATACCTAAAAAAAAAACATGAAGGTTATTGTATAATTTTCCGAGGTTTTAAAATCAAAATAAAGGGTTCTTGAAGACTATTTGTATCAACTTCAACACCAGCTTATAATTAAATGCTAAAAAAGAATCGCAGCCAGCAATCGCTTCATAGAAATAACCGAACAATGTTCAATGTGGCTCTGGACAAAAATAAATATCACAAGTTGGTATGATAGCAAATGGCCATTGTATAGTAATCACTGCGAGATAGAAAACCTTTGTTTTCTATAAGTACACGTTCTCACACCCTGAAGACGGGATATGCTCAGCCGTTAAACGACACGTGAAGTGCTAAGTCGTTAACCGCTTTGTTGTTGTGATTTAATTTAGCATTTCTTTGAATTGAAATGAAATTTACATAATGTTAGCCTACATTTGTGAGGGGGATATACGCGAGAACGCCGCCGACAAGAAGGTCATGAAAAAGTGCGTGTTCTCTTCCGATAATCCGACATTTTCTGGAGACCAGAATGAAATATTTCAGAAGTAAAAACAGCCGAAGAAGCATTATTATTTACAAGCTCACAAGGTAAGCCGTTATTTACAAATAATAATATATTGTGTTGTCTGCTTTCTTTATAGCGAGTTTCTACTATTGTTTCGGTAGCAAGATGTATTCTACAGTCTCAAGTAAGTTCAAGTATCGAAGCATTCGGCTTTAGTGTCTATTTAATACACAAATAGGGAAAGCAATTTACGAATATAGTAATCGACCATCATATTATGCATATCAATACACTTTTATGGATTAAAATATTTTTTTAATCTTTTGATATAATCTTTCTTATATATATCTTAAATTTTCATGATTAAAGATTAGTCTTTCATAGACATTTAATTCGTTCTGTGTTGAACAAGAATACCAAATGTGAATTCTTCTACCAATAAATCATGAAATAGGTCACACAATCGTTCATTGTTCTCGTTCTACACATAAACTTAACATATCCTTTACTAAAAGGAAAACGGCCGCATTTACCTGAAGTAATCTCTATATTTTATGACTAAATAAGTCTGTAGGCGTCATAGCCATTGATTTAATGCGAATTGCAATCGGTAGAAATCTATAAAAGCTTTCATGGCCCAGACGATTTACGTCATTCACTTGAGTGGCCGCTCCTCTCGATTTTCTCGTATAATTTAAATTATAAACGACCAAACCAAACAAAGTTATATTTATGTTCATATTGCCAAACGTAGATGGATATACACACATTTTAAATCATACTATTTATTATATATCGAAACCAATCTAAAATTATCTTCAAACTCACAAGAACACACCGACTAACATTATAGGAACTTTATTAATAAAAACCTAATATTCCTACATTTCGATAAAAACAAAGGAATCTGTCTTAATCTACCAAGATACGTATGGCAATCTCGCGTACAACATCTTAACAACGACACACTGTATTCACCATGCACACATATCTCCCTAAAAGAAAGAAAAAAACAATATCAACACGTAATTGGTATGAGCATAACGTGAACTCCCCAAGCAAATAAAAACTAAACCTTACAACAATAAATAGAAGACTCCATACATTATACCACCCCATACATATACACAAAGAAACTCAATCATAAAAGCTGAATAATTATACAATTTATTAAAATTAATTATGATAGGAATAATTAACAAAAAATTGATTTCTAATAAGCTTATCTAAACTCATTTTCTGCGAATCTGCCACCAATTCTCTGCGGCATTTCATCAACAGTTGTGTCCATCTCGACATTTGACAACTCGCTCATATTTTTGACTTTGGATAATGAGAGGTACCACTCTCGAAAATTAAAGCTTACCTTTCCCGGACCTTTTAAAATTGCTTGACAGTACATAGTTGTCTATTTACTGTTATGTTAGTTTAACCATTTAACCGTGAAATATTAATAAATTGATGTGAGATTCCATTCATATCTTCTGTTCTAATTTATTTTTGTTCATCTGTTTCAGCTTCCGGTACCTATATCACATTGCTCCTGTCACGTATTACAAACTTACATTTATATTTACCAGCAATGCTTAAAGCAAACTATTACTTTCTTATATATATATATATATATATATATATATATATATATATATAGATCTAAAGAAAAAGCATACACATATATATATACATATATATACATATATATATATATATATATATATATATATATATATGTATATATATATATGCAGTCCAAACCTATCCACGAATAAATAACTTTAATTCACCTAAAACAAAAAAAGATAACGTGTTTTCTGAAGAAAACAATAGTAAAACCATATTATTTTAAGTAAATTATTTGATTATATGACCACAATAAACTCTAAGAAATTAAATGGTAACCTTTTTTTATCATAGTTCACCCCAAACAATGCAGGTCGCCACTGTAGGTGTTAGGGGCTACTGAGAAAAAATAAAAGGGAAAGGTTCAACCAAAATTACGAGCTGCACAGCAAGATGTCTGTGTTCGTTAGTTTTAAACTTCTGCATGTCAGTAGCGTCAGAAAAGCAGGAAGCAGGGAGGGAGTTCAAGAGTCCAGTAGCACGAGGAAATAAGCTTTTGGAGTAGAAAGCTGTACGGCATCTGGGGACATCCACAGCGTATCGATGGGATTTGGACGCCTGTCGGGTTAGTCTAGTGAACTTACGTCGTGGGGGTACCAAAGCAGCAAGCTCATCAGAGCACAATCCATTTAAGTACCTTTAGAACAGGCACAGGGAAGAACACTGCGGCGATGGGACAGAGGCTGGAGCTTGGTGGATATTGAAGGATCTATCAAACTATTAACTCTTTTTGGGACCTTGTCTAAGAGGGAGAGACTAGCGGATGATGCACCAGCCCAGATGTAGCAACAATACTCCATGCATGGTCGGATGGTGGTTTTGTAGAGATATAGGATAATGTCAGGTGTGAGAAGTTTACTGGCACGGTATAGAGAGCCAACCTTCTTTGCAGCAGCCATGGCAATGTTTTCAATGTATTTATTCATGCTATCTGTGAAAGTAAGGCCGATAAGTTAGAATGATAAACTCTCAGATAAGGTCTTATTTGCCATGACAATCGATGGTGTAAGAAGTTTCTTGTAGTTATTGAAGGAAGTAGCTTTGTCTTAGCAGCATTACAAGTTACCATCCGTTTTTGACCCCATTCCACTACAGACTGGAGGTCATTTTCCAATGATTTAGCCATTGCCTCAGATATGTGCACGACGAGAGTAGAGAGTGGTGTCGTCAGCGAATATTCTAGTCTCAGTCGCAATAGAATCAGGGAGGTCATTTATGAAAATTAGGAAAAGTAGAGGTCAAAGAATAGATCCATGTGGTACACCAGCATTTATGCCATATTGCTTAGAAGAAGGTCCATCGAGTACAACCTGGTTCTTTCGTTTTGTTAGGAAAGACTTAATTATATTAAATATGTGTCCAGTAATAGCATATGAGTGCAGTTTTAGGAGAGGCCTTTCATGCCAGACCTTGTCAAAGGCCTTAGATATATCAAGAGCTACCGCCCTAGTTTCGCTTGCCTTGTCCAGTGAATGGTATATGCGTTCAGATATGACCGTTAGGATATATGCAGTAGATTGTGCTTGTCTGAATCCGTATTGATGATCAGAAAGAAGTTCAGCATTAACTAGATGCCTGACTATCGCTAGATTGATTAATGATTCAACGAGTTTAGCAAAGATCGGGAGTAGACTGATTGGGCGATAGTTTAGAGGATCAGTTTAATCTCAGGAATTCTTGAAAACTGGTACCACGGAGGACATTTTCCAACTATAAGGAAAACAACATTCAGTAAGGCATTTATTGCATAGTTTGGAGAGGACAGGGGCCAGCTCAGCAGAGCATTTCTTTATTACTATTACTGGTATAAGATCAGGCCCACAGGATTTGAGGGTGTCAAGGTTTTTTTTATGATGCGGGGTGGTTACCAGGTTCTCTAGTGTGGATTCAGTCCGCAATGGGAATTTAGGGAGGGTGTGGTTTGCCGAGTAAAGAGTGGAGTTTAATTCGAAACGCTGAGCAAGTAGTTTAGCCTTATCAGTTGACATTGTTCATCAAACTATTATAAATTTTCCAGAAATCACGAGTACCTAGTTTCTGTGACTGTATGCGTTTTTTGGTCATTTCTAAATACCTTTTCTTTGCTTCATCTATCACTACTTTCCAATTATTTCTGGCCTAAATGTTTGTCTGTTCGCAGTTTATTTATGGCGGCCGAATTTTCGGAATGCCTTCTGCCTCTCACAAATAGCAGTCACATATGTGATCACGGAGGGATTCCAATTTAGCCTGCTCATAGTTTATCGTCGTTTTATGCAACGGTTAATCAGCGTTTGGACGAGCTTTTAAGGTGATGAGTATCATTACCACAACGTGATCAGTGTTTCCGAGCGGGCTATGGCATTCGCCACACAAACCTCAGGTAGCGAGGTCAAAAACAGGTGGAGAAGTGATGATTGCTGGTCCGCTCGATCCGAAAGGCTGGTCAGAATAGTGACAGCCTGTGAGAGGTTGTGAGCTGAGGAGAAATAAAGAATAAGGTTCCCAGCTGCATCTGTAACGTTGGAGAATCCCAACCAGTCACGGTGGTGTGCATTAAAATCCCCAAATACATGTATTTGAGCATTTGAGTCAAGTGAAAGAGTTCTATCTATGCTTTCGGAGACAGAGTCAAGCAGTGAACAGCTCTGGGTTGAAAGATAACGATATAAAAATTATAAGTAACAGACTCTGTGATGTAAGGTCAATTTAAAGCACATGTAGGCTTGGTCATCTGATTCTAACCTATGTTCTCTAGTCAAGGGGAGGGTGTTCCGAACATAAACTCCTAGCTCATGCATATGTTTGTCAGAGTCCTTACGATAGAGTGGTATGGAATCAGTCATGTCAAAGTGATGAGAGGGAATTGAGGATTGAAGGTTCGTTTCACTTAAAGCTACGATATCCGGGGAGTTTGTCAAGAGAAAAGTTTCCACGTCGTTGATGTTGGTTCTAAGCTCCGGATATTTGTAAATGCGAGCCTCAAGTGTGGAGGCGAAGATGTTTTTCGTTGGGTGTCTAGTTTAGGTTTGTTTGTTTTATGTTGTAATTTCATGTTTGTTTTTAGTTAGAGTGGGTAGGGCAAAATGGGTGCTCGTTAGGTGCCAAATCAACTCACACAGCTAGTCCATTAGTCGTTACTTGGTCCATGGGGGTTGTGGCCTCGGGAAAGCCTCCCGGGGATAACTGCAAGGTCCCATTCCATGCGCGACATGGCACATACAACTACCCATGGTATTATGCAACTGATGATAGGGCAGCCGTTCTTGGCGCTACCTACGAGTTTGGGCTCGTTACTTTCAGTCGAAAAAAGCAGCAAAACAAGCTGTCTTACCTGTACCTTCAACCTGTCGGAACCAGAGCGACCCAGACCATCAATGTAAGACTTAGTGACAAGAAACTTTCCCCACGTTGCCCGGACAGAGAGAATGAGAGATGGCGTTCATTGTCCTAGTCAAGAAACAAGGACAGGTAACCAGGCTTCCTTAGAGGATTCTCAGTACTTGTACCTCTACGCCTGGAAGGAGTGCGAGGCCGGGCGATAGGCAGAGCCTATCTACTCCTTAAGCAGTTATAGGTTTGCAAACCGGATACTTTGGTCGAGAGCTCAGCTCGAGGAAGGTTGTCTTTCCATTCCACTATTATCAGCAAATTTAGTTGTGGAGACATTTCACCAGCCATTACAGTATGTGGAGGGTTTTATCTATCATGGAGTAGATCCAACGAAGAGGAACTTTAGCTATGATGTGACGTTATAAAAAGTAGTTTTGTCGCTGCACTATGTGGAAAGATGTATTTTAACTAGACGTAAAACGTAATTATATGAAAGTATCTAATATAAAAACAGGAAATTATAACTTTTTTCTTTTTTCTTTCTAAAACGCTGCTTGCAATCAGCAGTTGAATTAGAGGCATTCGTCGTTTGGCCGTCGTTGAGATAAATGACCAACACGTGGTTTTTAGAACACAGCCAACATGGCTTCAGTGGGATTTCCCCTTTTTTAAACTACCCTGATAGCCCCCCCCCCTATCTCGAACGCATTGACCGCACCAAAGAAAAATTACACAGAATATAAGCAAGAACATAATAAAGAAAGGATACTAGAGTTGTGGACAACAGGAACAACATAAATAAATAAATAAATAAATAAATAAGAACAAATAAAAGAATAAAATAAAGTATACGAGCAATAAAAAAAAGAAAAACCCTGCGAAAAAAGAATATGCTGTGACTAGACTTAACAGCTCAGAATATAAGCAAGTATATAAAAAAGAAGGAAATACACAAATAGTGGTGGACAGCAGGAAGGAAACGAAAATAATCTGCGAAAAAGAGATTATTCTTTAACTAGACGTAACACGTAATTATATGTAAGTATCTAATATACAAACAGGAAATTAATCAACAATATCCTAAATTACCAAGTAAAATCAATGACCAGAGTATATGATCATAACAATATGTACAATGATACTAATCATAATACTATTATATGATATGATAGCCAATTTGACCAATTAAAATAAATTAAAAGGCCATAACATCACAATAATTCCTATACAACAATTACTAATAATCACAATAATACTATAAAAATATTAATAGTTCCTATAAAAGGTATAATATATATATATATATATATATATATATATATATATATATATATATATATATATATATATATATGGGAAGAGAAGGATTAAGGTAATCCGACGTGATGGTAAAATGAAAAAGGAAAACCAAAAACTGGATGTTTTTTATGTGTACATCAACGTTTCGTCTTTATTTATAAGACTTCATCAGGATGATGATATAGGGATGATATAGGGATGATGATATAGTGGGTGAGGGAAAAATAAACTTTCTCATGTTCCAAATATTTCAAATATTCCTCACCCACCCTTTCAATCACCCCCCTCCCCCACCCACTCCAATCCCTCACTCATTGCTATCATTTTCCAAATATTTCAAATATTTCACACCCTATCACGACAAATCCTCCCTCTTCCCCCTCTCATCTATTTTCTCCCATACCTCTTCTTAAATTCCCTCATTTTCTCCAAACGCTCTCTAAGACCATAACTTTCGCCCATCCACCAAAATCACAGCCCCCCCTCCCTCTCTACCCATCCCCATTTTCCCTGCATACACCCCCCACACACAAACATTCCAACTCACTCTTCCCCTTCAATCTCGACCACAGCCATCTGGTCAAACACCCCCTCCCCCTCTTCCTCCAATCTCTCTCTGCCATCCATTTTACCCCTGCTCATCCCCCACCTCTTTCTCTCATCGCCAGCCACAGTAGTCCTTGCTCCCTCCACCCTTCCCCTTTTTTCTCCCACTCATTTTCATTCTCTAACAAGTACGGACGTCCAGCAAGACGCTGCCATTATTTTTCATTTTATTTTATTTTTCTTCCCAACATGTCTACCCTACATGTATCTGTGCTTGCATGATATCTTTTCCCTATATCATCATCCTGATGAAGTCTTATAAATAAAGACGAAACGTTGATGTACACATAAAAAACATCCAGTTTTTGGTTTTCCTTTTTCATTTTACCATATATATATATATATATATATATATATATATGGGAAATGAAGAAGGAAAACACAAAAAGGGATGTTTTTTAATGTATACATCTATTTTCTTCCCATCAACCCATCATGTCAACCCAATATTTTCACGTACTTGCATGACATTTTTCTTAATAGTATCATCCTGAAGAAGTCTTACAAATAAAGACGAAACGTTGATGTATAACATAAAAAATATCCTTTTAGTTTTTTTTTACTTTTTCATTTCACATTACGTCGAATTACTTTCATCCTTTTTTTCTCATATATATATATATATATATATATATATAGTATAGTATATATATATAGTATATATATAGTATAGTATACATTTTTATTTATACAAACATTATTGATTACATATGTGCATACATGTTTCGGTTGCACTTTTCCAAGAAAGTCAACCTCATCAGACCAACAATTTTTCAGGAATAGATGGATTTGAAGAATTTTCTATCCTAAATAACTCTTTTTCGGATCTAGCATTTTCTATTTCTTATGAATTAGTATCGGATTACCTTTTTCACTAGTTGACCTTTTTTGCCGGTGGGTGTCTCTTTTTTTTATTACCCTTTACGGCGTCTCCATTGCCTTTTCTTGTCCTCATTTTATTGCTCTCTGCTTTCTGGCCTGCCCAGCTTTACAGACTTTACTGTTAAGCTGGCGAGCGAGAGCAATACAATGAGGACAAGAAAAGGCAATGGAGACGCCATAAAGAGTAATAAAAAAAGGGAGGGGACAACTACTGGCAAAAAAGGTCAACTAGTGAAATAGGTAATCCGATACTAATTCATAAGAAATAGAAAATGCTAGATCACAACAAGAGTTATTTAGGATAGAAAATTCTTCAAATCAATCCGTTCCTGAAAAATTATTGGTCTGATGAGGTTGACTTTCTTGGAAAAGTGCAACCGAAACATGTATGCACATATGTAAGCAATAATGTTTGTATAAATAAAAATTTATACTTATAAACAGCTCTACTTGGTATTGAGTACTTTTTATAAACACTTGAGTGTCTACGGATTTACATTTACAGAAACTAATACAATACATGTACGAAATATATATATATATATATATATATCATTCATAAAATAATGTATATATATATATATATGAGAAATATACTTATACATACATACAAACACATGCACAACACACATATTACCCCATATATACACATGCACATGCATGCATGTATACACACATACATACACACACCCACACCCACACACATGCATACAATACTATATGCATACGTACACTACAGATACATACATATGCACACATATATACACATATATGCAATATACGCACACATACATAACATTTAAAACATCTCGAAACACATATATATATATATGTATGTATATATACATATATATATATGTATATGTATATATATATATATATATATATATATATATATATATATATATATATATATATATATGTACATATACATTAGGGAAGGTCGATTTTGAAACTGTAAATTATCGCACTCGAAGAAAGTTGCCAAATAATGTCAAAAGTTACCACAAGAAATATTTTTCTTCAAAATTTTGTATTTATTTGAGCATTGCAACTTTAAGATCAAATAAATCAAGATTTTTTCTCACTGCCGAGATTTCACCGGCAAATGTGTCGCCTTAAATTAAACCCGGGTTTTATCAAAAAAAAGTAATACATTACTTAATAATAAATATTTTAAAGTTTATTATTATTTTTCTTAAGAAATTAAATGTACATATTCAAATTAAAAAGGAATAAAACACTATGATATTTAATGTTATATATAAATAATTATTTGTTTACATAGGCGTTTTATTTATTGGATATTTTTTATGGTATTCACCGGTTGAAAATTCATCGGGCGAATTTGACTTCCCATGTTGATTGTCTGTTTAATTATCACGCATATATATTGAATTGTCGAGCGCTGGCTTATCTAATCCCACTTTCCCGACCTTTTGTCACACCTTACCTTGTGGGAGTTAGATAAATAAAAACTAGTTCAGCCAGGGGGTTTTACCCCACCAAATAAACCGGTATCGTCCGGGCCATTTGGGTCTGGATTCACGCCCGTCTATTGGGGCTTGTCCGTCCTGTGCAGTTCTAAGAGGTGCATCTCCCAGGTTTTGCCTTCCCTCTTTGGGGAGGAGTAAGTTTATTGCTTACTGTCTGAGGCGGCCCTACCGGGGAATGCCGACGAAGCTGCCCAGGCAATTTTTAAATGGCCAGAGTGCTCACCTCTCGAGCACTGGCTTTCTCATCCCACTTTCCTGACCTTTTGTCAATCTTACCTTGTTGGGGGTAGATAAATAAAATCTAGTTCAGCCAGGGGGTTTTACCCCACCAAATAAACCGGTATCGTCCGGGCCTTTGGGTCTGGATTTACGCCCGTCTATTGGGGCTTGTCCGTCCTGTGCAATTCTAGGAGGTGCATCCTCCCAGGCTTTGCCTTTCCTCTTTGGGGAGGAGTAAGTTTATTGCTAACTGTCTGAGGCGCCCCTACAGGGGAATGCCGACGGGGCTGCCCAGTCAATTTTTTAATGGCCAGAGTGCTCACCTATATAGCGCAGGGTTATCTAATCCCACTTTCCTGACCTTGTGTCACATCTTACCTAGTTGGAGGTAGATAAATAAAACTATTTCAGCCAGGAGTTTTTACCCCACCTAAAATATATGTATTGGAGTTGATGGGAGAATGGATAAGGACACATTGATGTATAAGGAAATTGTGGATGAAAATAGACAGAGAATTATGAAAAAAACTAAGGGACCAGAACACCATTTAACTTTTACAAAAGAAACACCATGTGAAAGTAAATATCTGACACATAGAGTTCTTCCGAATAGTGGTGCAACAGGTGCTGTTCATGCAGATCAAGTGGTCGATGTTTTGCATGAATTCCACAGTGAGAACAGTATCAAGGCTATACTTGTTGACAACACTAATACCAACACAAGTTGCGATGGTGGAATGGTTGCAATTTTAGAAAAAAAACTTTTTAAAACTCTTCACACAATTGGTTGCTCTTTGCATCATAATGAACTACCTTTCAGAGCCCTTTTTAAAAACATAGATGGTTGCGCAAAGGGCCCTACAACATTCAGTAGCCCTCTGGGGAAATTATGCTCAAATGATTGATATGATTTACCCCAAATATCATTTTCCAAAATTGATGAAATACATGAACTTAGTTCTGACCAAAGACTCCTTTATGAATACACAGTAGGTATTTCTAGAGGTAAGGTTGACTCTAGATATGCCTCCTGGAAAATTGGTCCTTTAAACCAAGCAAGATGGTTAACTTTGGCCATCAGGCTTATGTGTTTATGGACTCGTGGTGCATACCCACAAAGGCACACAACAAAACTACACTATGTAGTAAATTTTATTGTAAATGTGTATGCCACTTTTTGGTTTGAAATTAAAAGAAATAGTAAATTCCACAATCAGTAAGTGCACATTTTTAATATGACCCAGAGGATTAAGGAGAAGCCTCAGGAAATCCAAGATATCACATTTAGAAATATACAAGGTAATACATTTTGTTTACTGCCTGAAAACTTTCTATATTCCATGGTTAAATCTGAGGAGATTGAAGTAAGAGAAGAAGCTTTAAAAAGAATTTTGGCCATTAGGTAAGTAATATTTATTCATATATCTCTGACTCAATTATTTATTCCAATTTATAGAATGATTTTTAAAGATTTTATCTAATTTCATCATAATTATTAAAGCAGTACAGATTGGAATTTTTTAATAATTCAATTAATTAATTTGTTCTTTCAGGAGTGAGGAGTCAACCAGAAAAAAATTAAAAAGAATACTACCTATTAATTTTAATGCCACACATTGGACACAATTAATAGATTTAAAATTATGCGGCATTTTTGAACCACCAATGACGGAAGATTTTACTGAATCTGAACTTCGAGAATCGTTGATGAATGGAACCAAGCTTGACTTGCCAGATTTGCCCTCACATTCTCAGGGTGTGGAACGGGCAGTTAAGTTAATAACAGAAGCTTCACAAACTGTATATGGTTTTGAAGCAAGGCATCAATACATTACAGCCAAAGTTTTGAGTCAGAAATTGAGACCAGCATTTTTGTCTAAGGGGTCTTATATGGAGCAATTTGACTCTCTATATTAAGCTTCATTAAAATAGTGTTAGGTTTTTCCTTATTTCTTTGCTTGTTATATTTTCACTAATAACAGAAAAAATCATTTTTTTAGGTATTCAAATATTACTGTTTAATTCATAACGTTAAAAGGTAGTTTACAAAAGCAGATACTGAAAATGAGTGGGGGGGCAAATTTTCAATTTGAAGATTTCTTTAATTCATATCATTTTTATAAAATAAAAGGACATTCCCTGCTTTTAAATGCACAAATTATTTTGTTTTCACACCAATATTCAAGCAAATCTTGCAAAAACGAGGAATTTTCAGTATATTCTTGTCTACGATATTTGATACCAAACGCTCAAAAAACCGCTGAAGTTTTTGATCTAATTTTTTGCATGAGTATTTAATAGGTCTATATACAACTTTCGGAACGTGCCTTTTTTTAATATTTAAAAAAACGTGTAAAATCGACCTACCCTAATATACATACATACATATACGCAAACCCACCGACATACACACATATACAAGTAAACATATCTACTTATGTAGATAATCATGTGTTTATAAATGGATACATAGATAAATAATTAAGAAGGCGATTATAGGAAAATATCTAGTAAGATCCAATTCAGTATCTCGACCGCTACTGATTTAAATATATCTCGGATTGCGAGTTTTAGGTTATTTTAAATGTACATTCATGTCTGCATTTTGCTATTCATTTTTCTTATAAATATTTTTTTTCATTCTGTTTTTTTTTCTGTTTCCTTCTTTTATTTTTATTCATTTACTGTCGTGTACTTTTTATTTAATTTTTAATTCATTTTTTATTCATTTATTTGTATTCATTTTTGCTATTTATTTATTTTTATATTTATATTCTCGTTCGCTTTTGTGTATTCATTTTTCGTTCATTTTCGTATTTAATTTTTTCTTGAATTTTGTAAGTGTTTTCATTCGTTGCTTTCATTCGTGTTTTTAACTCTATTTTTGATTTGTTGTCTCATTGATTCTTTTTATTCATATAGCCGTAATACACTTGCCCGGGAACAAAAATTGTAAGATTACAATATTTTTTTGAACTGGAATGTATACATCATATTTGGACTATTGTCTCATTAACACAATTTTCTTTCATATTATTGTGAAGTGGGGTTAAAAATCAACCTAGATAAATAATTGTAAGATTGCAGTATTACCTTTGAGTAAGTGATATATATTAAATCTCTTTAAACTATTTCCTTATGCACATCATTTATTATTGTAAAATAGGAATGGGGTGAAAGGTTGCGAATTGACCGAGGCAATTTCTTCTACTCAACGTTGTCCGGGATAAATAATTGTTATAATATAGTATTACTTTTGATAAAGGATATACATCAATTTTTTCGGAATATTGACTTCATCAACATCATTAACCGTCGTACTATTGTGAAATGAGAGAAAGGTGAGGTTAAAAGTTAACAGGTACCATTTGTGATTTTGTCGGCGTTGTCCAGGATCAATAATTGTAAGATTTCACCATTATTATTTCACGTAGCTTCAAAATACCCTTAAATGGAATGGGGGAGAGATTAGGAATTGGCTGAGATCATTTGTTCTACTCGGTGTTTTCCCGCATAAATTATTGTTTAAATACCGTATTACTTTTGGTAAGATGTATATATTAATCTTGTTAGACTATTCTCTTCATAAACATCGTTAACCTTCATATTATTGTAAAATGAGGAGGCGCAATGGCCGGAATCATTTTTCATAATTTAATAAATTATATTTATTATTCAAGTTTCCTTGAGTGTCCTTTTGTTAAATGCATACACTATTTAATTAAATACTGTTCTCAAGTTTAACTCCCAAGTGAAATAACTTACTTGACTTGGGACTACTAGCGATCGGTGAGGCATCGGTGGTTTGTTTACTTGACTAAAAGTGAAGTCACTACTGGCCTCGTTTTTATTGCCTTTTGGCCGGAAGTGAAGGGGAGGCATTTCCTGTTACTAATCTATAAAAGAGCCTCTCCTTCCTTCTCTCGATGTTATCAAATCCCAGACAGACAGACTTTGGGAGCGGAATTAAGCAGTGTTTCGCAACAGCTGCTACTGTACCCACACCGATCTCTCCTACTCCTCCTACTCCTCCTACTCCTCAAGAGTGGAAAGAATTTTCCACATTTTGCGAAACAACGGCAAGCTATCGGCCGTGTTACCCACCTGTTCTGTTACGATAAAATGGCGGACCGCCAAGAGGAATTACTCGCTCAAGTTTCTCTCCTGAAGGAAAAAATTCGAGGAAGGATGAGGATTCTCATAGAGACGATATTACCGCTCATGTATTCTCGGTATGGAAGGGCCAAATACAGGAATTCATGACGGAAATCGAGATACGGATTACCAAGCTGCAGCTCTCTGCCTCTTCCAAGAGTGAGGCTGCGAAAATAGAGGAGGAATGGTTGTCCGAACAAATGGATTTCCATAAAGAATTGGAGGAGATTGGTTCTGTCCTAACTCCAGTGGATTGTGACACCTTCCCAGACCAAACACTGTCTCCATGTGCTTCTGCTTCTACATCAGGCAGTCGGGTGTCCTCCTTTATAGTGAAACCTCCGCAAATTCAGATCGTGGGACCCACATTCAGCGGTCTGGCCTTGGACTCTGACCACATGGCCTTCTGGAATTTCCTGTCTCGATTTGAGAACTGCGTGATGGGTATGGCTAATGATGCCGAAAGGTTAAATTTCCTCAAGTGTTCACTAACCGACAGACCATTGCTGTTGGTTAATCACTTGAACGTGACCAACAGGAACTACCAGGTGGCACTCAACATCCTTAAGACCGAATATCTGGATACGGACGAAATCATTGACCAAATATTCCAGGACGTTATTGACTTCCTTCCCGAACGCGAGCGGTCTTACTCGGACCTTAAGAACTTCTTAGCTAGGACAGGCTCACTTCTCAGCGAATTAGGAAGCTCCTTCGACTGCGACTTCTCCGACGACTCTTCGGCTGGAGCCAGACTCATGGCCAAGTTACTTTTTGCCAAGTTTCCTAGAGAGTTAAAGGGGGAGGTGATTTTGCTTTCCGGGAAGAGGATACCCCCATTGTCATCCATTCTGAGGAGCACTAGTGAAGCCATCAAACGGTTATTGGTTAGGGGAGGTGAAGTGTCTGAGCCTCCTTTTGGGGTTGATCGGGGTGCCCGTAGGAGCACCTCTCAGAAATCTAGAACTTCCTTTTCTCGCAGAGATTCCTCGTTTCAGGTTGCTTCCGACTGTGGGACTTCTTGTAGTCTACCACCCATTGTGGGCGTGGCGTTCAGCCAAAACGGAAGGGTGGTTCATGCCAACTGCTTGTTAGATACGGGAAGCGGACGCACTTATCTGTCCGGTGAGGTCCTGAGACCTTTGGGATGCCTGGAATCGTCCGGTCTGGACTGCGACCTGAAGCTTTCTACTTTGCTGGGTGAATGCGAGAGGCGGTTTAGGGAGGTGACTCTACAGACTGATTTGAGGACGGGGCATATGCAGTCAATCCCGGTCCTAGTGGATGATACGTTGGATCTGTCAGTCAACATCCCTCACCTGAATTCCCTATTGGAGGATTTCCAGAGGGCCAAATACTCGCTCGCCGGACAGTTTGCTCGAGATACTGAACATATGCCATGACAGGTGATCCCATCTTGAAGTAGGGTTATCATAGGTTCGTTGAAGCGTTGTGGTTATTGGATAGTTAACGGAATGCAGTAAGTCAAATATCAAGTGTAAGATATGCTACTGTAGATATGTGCTGCGTGATAAATGGCCAGCAACCGAATGCTTGTGCTGCATTAAAGATACCTGATACTCACACGAAGTCGACTTTACCGAAGAGACGTTGGTGAACGAAAAGAAACAGATAGTGAAATGTGGTTATGTTGTACTAACGGCATTTGCGCACAGTGGGGACGTCTCTTGAAGAGTTCTTATCGTCCTGACACGGTATTACCAGCTCTCCGGTGGAACAATTATTACATCCCCTTTCAATAAAAATGGTTAATTTTGTTTAACGCGTCATTAATTCTCTCCTGATAATTAATTATCTGTGTTGGGAAGATCATCTTAAAATAAAACGCTTGTATATTCGGATCAGTGACATTTATTAGATTTTAAGAAAATATAAACTACGCTCTATATGCTACCAAACATATATGTTTCGGGTGTTGCTAACATCCTGTTTATTTTATAATAACAATTGACTTGTCATTCTAATAAATGGAACATGCGTTTAAAACATCGTTGTGTTTGTTATTTGCACACCCTCTTGATTGCCATTTCTGTAAATACTCGAACCTCTGATAAACAGTTTTATTCAAACGGAATTATTATGTATTCCATTCACATCGCATAATTTCTTTGTGTTGTGATAAAGCGACCGGAGGAACCCAGTCGTTACCCGTGTGACATAGGTTGGAATCGTCGATACTGTTGTGGCAATGAAGAGTTGATTCTAAGTAACACAATACAGTCGTATATTTACAAAAATGTATTAACATAACTACAGAATAGTATTTAATACAAAGTCTGCGTTCGATTTTTAGGCTATACTGCCACCAATTACTGCCGCCATGACTGCTAGGCCACTACCTTATAACTATATTTATTGTCTCTTGAAAAGTTCATCAACTCCTGAAATAGGATTGTTATTATCAAACAATTACATAATTAATTTCCGTTTTCGTTTCCCCGAAGTGATGCCAACCATCTTAGACGAATGCAGGGGTGTCCCCTCTCCCAGCTCGGGTGTGGCAACGGACGCTCAAATAGTGCTCTCTTACAATTTGCAACAACAGATGGATAGAAAAAGTATTGTTCAGGACATTTTTGGAATCAGCTTGCTTTTGGTACCAGGTATGGCATGTAACCAACCGTCAGGTATGTTTCAGCCACTCACAATCCTGCAGATCTAACTACCAGAAGGTTAACAAGGAATATGTTCCAGTTTAAGTTTGCATTTTAGTGTAACGATCCCTCTTCGTTGCTGGACGGTGTCTTTCCGTGACCAGCGCAGAATGTAATCTGTCTTGATTGTCGGTGCCAATTCGACGAATGTCGCTATAATTATGAGGGAGGAATGCCCCTCAGTACACTTTTTGCAGCGGCTGTTATTGTTTAACCGCTTGTTGAATGTGACCTTCTTAGTGTGTTAGTTCATCTGATGTACGAGGCAGACAGTAGAGTATTAGCACAGTACAGCTGTGTTTTATTAGTGAAAACATCCCAACAGTAGAGCTGGACTAGTTCGGTATAATATTGTAAAGTTTGCACCCAATCGTGTCTATTCCTTGATTGTTCTGGATCATCAGGGATTTATCCGCTCTGGTGTACGTATTGGCATGTCGTCTCATATTTCCTACGAGGTTAACAATTAGTTGCTTCTGTGAGCGTGTGTTTTTCTATATATAAGAGTTGTCGTAATAATAATTATTTAATGTGTATTATAGGGTAGCGAGACTGGTTGAATTGTTTATGAGTTTGTACACATAAGTTTAATGCGTATTTCAACATAGTAATTAAATAATGTTGCTATAGTTACTAAGGAAATTGTTATTATCTTTCGTGCTCATGCGAAAATATGATCTGCATATGTACAGCGGTGTTAGGGCGAATGTCTCTTGCCTACACTATATAAATAATAACATATGTTAATAAACATGTCACATTGTGGCATCTGGGATCTTCGAGTTACATGGTTGTTTCCATCAAGATAAAATCTAAGCCAACGTCTTTTTCCATCGCAGAATGTACCGATAGTTTTAGACATGTAATTCAGATCACGCCACATTCCATATTGAATAATCATGGGTCATGTCTTACTTCCACTATATCGGATTAGGTGAGAATTTATTTTTAGTTTTATATTCTCTAAAAAAATAAGATTAAATGGTCAGCCATGTTTCAGTCTTGAGCGTTTCGATATCTTTGCTCATAGAAGTGACTCTTTTAAAATGTATTTACTGAATAGATGAGACAAAACTAAAGCCACTTTCAAAACTGCTCGTAATTGCTGCACATGGTTTATGAAGAACGGAAAAATCCCAATATCCATGCTGTTCAAGCCTGAAATGCTAAATAGAAAGCTGGTTCCCATAAGGTTTTAAAAATAACCCACATAGTACTAAACAGATTTCAGACCCATATTCTAACAATCATTAAAGTTCTAAAATGATGTTATATGCATCTGATCAAGCCAAAACTTTTTCAAAGAATTTTTCAAAAATTATAGTTTCTGCAATCACAGCTATCAACATCCCGAAGTGACCCTCTGATCGCGACTATTCTTATATATATATATATATATATATATATATATATATATATATATATATATATATATATATATATATATATATATAGGTCAGAGACGTTGCAAAACTTTACTCGAACCTTAATGTAAGCACGACCACTGATTCTTACAATACCACATCTATCTTGCTTAAGGGGTCCTACTTAAACCTGTTCTTATCCTAACGAAAATATCGAATTGTTGCTTAACGGAGAAATGCTTTCAATCTTATTGGAAACACTTTCTTTGTCTATAAAGTATTTTGAAATGCATGGAATCAGAGCTCGGCATGTCACTATAACACTATACATTTCCTATACATCATCAGTAAGTTGCTTTACTCTGAAATAAATAAAGAAATTGTAAAACAAAAATAAGTGACTTACTAACAAACAATACTAATCCCGTACTACAAGATGTACCAACTGAACTATCGCATATAATCAGTGACGGGGGCTTTGGTTCTAGAGCAAATGCATCCGACATATGAAATCACTTTGAGAAGAGCCTTGTACAAATGCTATTTTACAAAATTGCTTGCTATGGGATATCTGTCAGTTCCGTCGAAACTATTGAACCATTTCTCTCAGATAAAATGGGCAGAAGTTGGAATCACAATGCCGACGTGTCTCAAGGATCTATTGTGAGTCCAATTTCTCTCAATATATAGTAACGGTCTTGTCAGTCATAGTGCTTGATTAATATCCGACATCTAGTTTAATTGTGTTAATCGTCAGAGGGTTGCATTATATATTTATTATCCGTGATAGTACGTTTCACTTCGAACTATTGAAGTAGTGGCAGATTTCGTTGCAGTGAGGTAAATATGAGCAACGTCTATATTTTGAACTTGAAAACTATTTTCATGACGTCTCTGCGACCTTCTTTTTATAAGCAAACAAATATTATCGGACTTAATGTATTTTCTATTTGATTCATTGTTTACTCTCTTTGCCATCACTATAATCTCAATAGATTTTTTCATTATCCTGACCTCGAACCCGGTCAGCTTGCCATTTCATTCTTTTATCTTTTAATGTTAAGAAATAAATAGAGTATCTCTCTCTCTCTCTCTCTCTCTCTATATATATATATATATATATATATATATATATATATATATATATAGTCAGGCGCAGAGGTAACAGCACAAGGATCCCTCTAAACACTCAGTTCCTAGCCTTGTTTCCTTACTAGGACAATAAACGCCGTTCTCTCTATTTGGGCAACTTGGGGAAAATGTTCTCGTCACTATGTCTTACATGACCAGTCTGGGTCTCTATTGTTCCGACAAGTTGAGAATACAGGTTGGACAGCTTGTCTGCCTGCTGTTTCCGACTGAAAGCAAGGAGCCCAAACTCTTAGGTAGTGCCAAAAACGGCTGCTCTATCATCAGTTGTATAATACCGTGCGTAGTTGTGTGTACCATGTCGCACATAGAAAGCGACCCTGCAATAATCTCCGGTGGGCTTCCTCGAGGCCACAACCCCCATGGACGAGGTCGTGACTAATGGATCGGTTGCGTGAGCTTATTGACACCAAACAAGTACCCACCTTGGCAAACCCACTTTATAATAAAAACAAACATGTCATTACAAATAAATAAAAGCTAACCTAAACCAGACACCCAGCAAAAAAAACTTTCGCCTCCGCCCTTGACGCTCGCATTCACAGATATCCGGGGACTGAGAATCAACATCAATGACGCAGAAACCTTTATCCTGATAAACTCCCTTGATATCCTAGCTCTAAGTGCAACTTATCTTCAATACTAAATCTCGTCTCACCACTTTGATATGACTGACTACCTCTCACTATACCGTAAAGACTCTGACAAACATATGCCCGGGCTAGGTGTTTATGTTCGTCACATCCTCCCCTGACTAGAGAACATATGCAAGAATCGGATGACCACGACTACATGTGTTTTAGATTGACTTTACATAACAGCGTCAGTTACTTATATTTCTTATACCTTTCCCTGTCGACCCTAGACTGTACTCTGCTAAACGCTGTCTCTGTAAGCATTGATAGAACACTCTTAATTGACTAGAATATCCAGATACATGTATTTGGGGCTTTTAATGCTCGCCACGCCGACTGGTTGGGATTCGACAGCTTTACTGACGCAGCCGGCAACTCTACGTATAATTTCTTCTTAGCTAACCCCTCTCTCAGACTGTCGATTTTCCGACACGCATCCCCGATCGAGTAGACCAACAAGCCTCACTTCTAGACCTTTTCTTGACCTCAATGCCCGAGGCTTGTGTGACGAAAGCTCATAGCCCACCTGGAAATGCTGATCACATTGTACTAATGATACATGACACCCCAAACAGTTGTCCAAAAGCTGATGAACCGTTCCTCAACACAACGAGATACTACGAGCAGGCTGATTTTGACTCAATCAGAGATCACATCAGCGACGCCCCATATAGAGAAACCTTCTCACTCCCTTCCGACTAGTGTGCAAACGTACTAACCAAATGGGTCAAAGCAGACATTGAAGCCTATGTCCCCATGCGAAAATTCTTTAGAAAGCCTCACTCTCCTCAATGGTTCACCTCGGAATGTTCAGCTGCAATTTCTGAGATGCAACAAGCATTTCGTAAATTCGGCCGCCATAAGTCAGCTACTAATAGACATACATTCATAAAGTAAATAAATAATTGCAAGGCCGTGATAGATGAAGCAAAGAGAAGTTATTATGAGTTAACAAAAAACGCATCCAGTCACAGAAACTAGGTACTCTCGATTACTGGAAAATCTACAATAGTGTAGTGATTAATGGCCAATAAACGATTCCACCACTATCAAATCACAACGATGTCGTTAGCACGGCGACTTAAAAGGGTGAACTACTTGCCCAGCGTTTTGCTTCTAACTCTACTTTAGACTCAGGTAACAACCCTCTCCCTGAATTACCATTGAGGACTGAAGCCACACTTGATAACCTGGTCATCACCCGATCCCAGGTCAGAGACATCATAATAAACCTTGACACCTCTAAAGCTTGTGGGCCTGATCTTATACCTGTAATAGTAATAAAGAAATGCTCTGCTGAACTGGCCCCTGTCTTCTCCAAACTCTACAATAACTGTCTAGCCGAATCTTGCTTCCCGATAGCTGGAAAATTGCCTCTGTGGTACCTGTCTAAAAGAGTTCTGGGAATAGAACCGGTCCTCAGAACTATCGCCCAAACAGTCTGCTGCCGATCTTTGCTAAAATCTTTGAATCCTTAATGAATCTAGCGATAGTACGGCACCTAGTTAATGCTAAACTTCTTTCTGACCGCCAGTATGGATTTAGACAAGCACGATCTACTGCAGACATCCTAACGGTCATCTCGGAACACATGACATGTGAAGCTAGGGCAGTAGCGCTTGATATATCCAAGGCTTTCGACAAGTTATGGAATAAAGAGCTTCTCCTGAAAATGCGCTCATACGGTATTACTGGGAAACTACTTAATATAATTAGATCCTTCCTAGACAAACGAAAAGTAAAGGTTGTCCTCGATGGCCGTTCATCTAAGCAACATGACATAAATGCTGTTGTACCCCAGGGATCTATCCTTGGACCTTTACTGTTCCTGATCTTCATAAACGATCTCCCTGATGACGTAGAGTCTGAGATTGGTGTATTTGCTGACGACACCACGCTTCACTCTCGCCATGTTGGTAAAACAGACGCGATCATATCCGAGGCAATGGCTGAATCTTTAGAAAATGACCTCCAGGCTGTAGTGGATTGGGGTCATAAATATTCGGTAACTTTTAATGCCACAAAGACAAAGCTCCTTTCCTTCAATAACTACAAGAAACTTTTTCAACCACCGATTATCATTGCAAATAACACCCTACCTGAGAGTTCATCATTCAAACTCCTCGGCCTAACCTTCACAGATAACATGAATTGGAACAAATACATTGAAGACATTGCCAAGGCTGTCGCAAAGAAGGTTGGCTCCCTCTACCGTGCTAGTAAACTCGTCACACCTGACATCATCCTGTATCTGTACAAAGCCACCATTCGTCCATTCATGGAGTATTGTTGTCAAATCTGGGCTGGTGCATCATCTACTAGTCTCTCCCTACTCGATAAAGTCCAAAAAGGAATCGCCAACCAAATAAGACGCTGACTGTCAACCTAGCTTCAGCCTCTGTCCCATCACCACAGTCTAACATCCTTGTGCTTGTTTTACAAATACTTAAATGGATTATGCTCCGATGAATTTGCTACTCTTGTGTCCCCTCGACGTAAACTCACTAGAGTAACTCGACAATCAACTACATCTCATTCATTCACTGTATAGGTCCCGAGATGTCAGACAGGCTTATACTCAAATAGCTTCTTTCCTCGTACTGCTGGCCTCCAGCACTCTCCCCCTGCCCCCTGTTTCCCCGACAGAACAGACATGCAGAAATTTAAAACTGATGTAAACAGACATCTCGCTGCGCAGATCCCAAGTTAGGTTGACCCCCCTTCCTACTCCCCTTTTCTTTTCTCAGTAGCCAGTTACGTCTACAGTGGCGGCCTGCCTTGTTTGAGGTGAACTATGTAAATATATATATATATATATATATATAAATGTTGACTCAGCTGGAATATTTGGTTTGAGGGATTAGGGGTAAAAGTATGAACAGAAGAACTGTTTTTTTTATTTGATAAATTTTGTGTCAGTGAGGTTGATCCTAGATTTGTAAAATCCAGGTTCGGACATTTTTGAGCAGTACAATTTTGTTAATTTTCAGCGTCGTGTGCTACCTTATTATCAAATGTGTGCTACAGTTATTATAAAAATGGTTGTCATTAATAACATTATTCTTGTTATTATCACCGCTATACAAGTTTTGTTTTAAATCGAAATGCGTTACAGTAAGTACATAACGCAATAAATGTCATCCATTTTCATTTATTAAATTATGAATATATAGATTACAATCATTACCTATTTCTTGGGCTAAAGAGAATATTGCCGTTATCGGAGGAAATCTGTTTATGTGATCTACTGCCCCGATTTCACAATCAGGTTGCGCTAGTAGAACAAACAAGCTTCAATAAACTTCCCGGAAAACAAGACAATTTTCCAATCAGCAAGGAAGACTCTTGGTAAACATTGTGTACATAAACGATAAAATGTGTGTACATAAGAACTAAACCAAAGCAGATTTGAGTCGTCAGACAAAACCTTTTTGATATATGTTACCTGAAAACATAGATTTAAAAAGTTCTATAATTGACAATACACTTAAAATCAGTTTATTTCAACACAAAGACATAGAACAAGTAAGTGCTTACTCATTCTTATCTAACTAAGTATTTTACAATATTTTCTAAAAAATAATTTTATATAGTTTTCTTTTCACTAACTTATAAAATGTTTACCTTAATTACCTTTAAGAATGTTCAACTATAATCTTTGTAGACTGTAATTCTCATAATGTATATTGTCAAGTTATGTGGACGTCTTCGAGAGTTTGTTCTACTTACGTTTATTAGTGATTCGACAAAATGGTAGAGTTCATGATGTAATTTGTTTGCCGAAACATAATTTGCAAATAAACCCACGTCTTTCTGGTCAGTTTGACAGTACCAAAATACTTTACGATCTGTAGCTATCATTATATAGCACTATTCCCATTTTCTACTAAAAACTAAGACATTTATTATGTTTGTAGAATAGTGTCTAATTTAGAAGAAGACGTAAATGAGTGGCAAGGTTGTCGGCGTAAAGGTTAAAAGGTTAGACAGATGGTAATCTTCAAATAACGGCCGAAGACAAGCTGATGTTAAATGAAAACATTTTCTTTACTGCCATCGATGGTCGCCCTGATTTAAGTAGGACGTAAAGCAATGATAATGACTACTACTACTAATACTACTACTACTACTAATCCTACTAGTAATAATAATAATAATAATAATAATAGACAATCTAGAGTGCAGCAAAGTAACACACATGAAGTAATTGAGAAACACAAAAGATAAATAAGTTGAATAAAATTGCAATAGAGCAAACTACTACTACAAGAAGAAGACACGGGCGTTGTAAAATTATTCATAGAAAAGTATGTATATGTATATAGATATACAGACATGTAAGCAGATGTATAGATATACACACATGTATGTAGATGTATATATAGAGATACACACATGTATGCAAATGCATATAGATACACACATGTAGGTAAATGTATCTAGATACACACATGTAGGCAGATGTATAAAGAGACACGCATTCAGGCAGATGTATAAAGAGACACGCATGTAGGCAGATCTATATAGAGGCACATATGTAGCAAATGTTGTGAGCTAATAACAGATTGTGGGGCCATCGCTGATAATAACTCCGTGAAAACTTCAAGTGAGTAAATAATAATAATAATCATGATAATAATAATACTATTATTAATAATAATAATAATAATAATAATAATAATAATAATAATAATAATAATAATAATAATAATAATAATAATAATAACAATGATAATAATAACAATGATACTAACAGCAAAAATCATTTAAGCAGGAAAATCAGGCGTGATTATAATCAACAAGAAAGAAATATGCTAGACTAGCAGGGCTATCGGCCGATGTCCGGGTGCAGAATCAAAAATAAATGTTTGTACACACAATTGGTTGGCCGATTAAGTTATCACTATGATTACTGTTCTCACTTCACTTGCTTGAATACTCTTAACAACTATTATCGCTGATATTTGCAATAGTTGGGGCAGATCACCCATAAAGAGTAGATTACAATCTCATAGCTCAAAAGTAAGATTAGTATAGTTTGTTATATGTACAGGTGGGGGGATGTTTTCATACATTTATGCATGGTTTCCCAAGACGAATGAATCAAGTAGAGAACATAATATTTTTAGCTGTTTTTAAACCACAAAAAACATAATTACCGATTTTATAATTTTATTTTTATGGTATATTACAGCTTTACTGCTTCAGAAGATAATTACTATAATTATTTTTGTTTTAGTGTACATTTTTAAAACATGCTTCCATTTATCAACACCACATATACAAGTGAGTAAAATGCATAATTACTCTCCTCCTACCAAAGAAATATTTTTAGTTAAAAAAAAATTCCCGCACCCCTCCGAATTATTATTACTCTTCCTTCCAGCCCCTATTTTTTCACTCTCCCCCACACAAAGAAATATTTTTAGTTAAAAAATTAAAAAAATTCCCCATCCCCCCAAAAGGTCCCACCCCAAAAAGAAATATGTTTACTCTTGTAATAAAAACTGGACGCCGAATATAACTTAAGGATAAGCTTTATTTTACCATTTGTTTCTTACTGAGACAAATAGTGTTTTAACATTCACTCTTAATATACACGAATGTAGAACATTCTATTATTAATTAAAGGGGTAAGCCGGGCATCAATTATCTTTGTTACTACATTATCCCCCATCTACCTGCTTATTCGTAGGGAACAAAATCATTCCATCGACCTGGCCTCCTGCGGGTTCTTTTAGGGTGTCTTTGTTGTTCGTGCCCGACATCCATCTCTAATCTAGCCTCCTCGGGACCTAACGACGTTCTTGTGTAGCTGGCTTAGGGCTAAAATATCTTGCTACAAAACGCTCTTGTTTTCTTCGGCGCTTCGGTCGCTTGGTGTCTGAAGATTGAATATCTGTCTCAGATATTGGGTGAAACCGCTTTCGTGGTACCCATATGATGTCCAGAGTAGAGTCAGAGACGACTCTGTTAGAATATTCAGATTCGTTTTGTCGGGACTCTGAACTTGACGTATCTGGCACACGATCACTTAAGTGGGTCGGACTTGTTCACCGAACCGGAGCTTTATATCCATCTGAAGCAGTTCTACGTTCATATACATTCCCTGCCGGGGCTAGATCCCAGTAAGGAGACAGTAGATTGCCTTCCTTCCGAATTTCTGACCAGTGCATACTGAGGGTTCGCTTCAATTAATTCTACCTCGCTTACCAATGGGGCATGTTTACTGTGACGAACATGGCGTTTTAATAAAACTGTGCCCGGTTGTGCAAGCCACGAAGGAAGTGATGTACCTGATGAGTTTCGTCGTCGGCACGAGTAGAATCTTTCATGTCGGGTAGCGTTTGTTGCTGTACATAATAGCGTCTTAATAGCGTTTAAGGCCATGGGGATGAAGTTTCCCAATCGGAGATCGGAATATTGCGATTGGCGGTCGCAAACCGTACTGTCTTCTATATTATGCCATTGTATCTTTCGCACTGTCCGTTTCCTTGAGGATTGTGGGGAGTTGTTCTACTTACAGCTACTCTTCGTTCATGCAGAAACTGCTTGAGTTCGTCCGACATAGAAGCAGATCACAGTCTGAATGTATATATGCAGCCACTCCAAAAACGGCAAAAATGGAGCAGAGGCCTTGAATTACTGTTGCAGCCGTTAGGTATGGGCAGGGGATGACGAACGGAAATCTTGAGTACTCGTCTATTATTGTGAGCATGTATTTATGTTTAGTTTTAGAGAGTAAAGGTCCCTGAAAATACTGGTTAAGCTTTCAAAAGGCTGGGTGGCCTAAATGAGTGTTGCTGGAGGAGGTTTGTAGAACCTGGGCTAATTTTCTGCGCATATCTGACAAGAGTTCGTAATTCTTTTTACGTCTTCAACAGAATATGGCAAGTGTCTGCTCCTGACTACGTGAATCATTTTTGTGATACCTGCGTGACACAATTCCCTGTGTATATACTGAAGATCATCTGAGCCAGTTACCAGGCCACATACCCTTGAAAGCGCGTCGACCGCGGCATTCTCTTTACCAGGGCGGTAAGTGACGTCAAATGAGTAGCAAGAAATCTCCATTCTCCATCTCGCTATTTTCTCCTTTTTTATTTTACTCGTTGTTTTTGGGTTAAACATAAACGAGACCGACTTTTGGTCAGTGATTCATTCAAAATATCGGCCGATTAAGTAATGTCTCCATTTTAGTAATGCCTCAACTATGGCATACGCTTCTTTTTCTATTGCCGAGTGTCGTCGCTCGGATCGCGAAAGTGTTCTTGAAAAAAAAGCTTCAGGACGGCCGGATTGTCTCAGTGGGGCAGCTATCGCCCAGTCGGAGGCATCCGTCTCAACTAATAGAGGGATAAAAGGGTCCATAGCAGAAATAGCAGACTGAGCAATGTTCCTTTTCATGTTTTGAAATGCTCTAGTGGCGGAACAGGACAAAGGAAAAGTAGATACTTGCGTCAATGGGTGTATTTTCTCTGAAAAAGACGCAACCCATTAGGAGTAGTGGGTGAACACACCGAGGGCTCGTCGTAAATAGGGCATGTTTCCAGGGATTGGTAATTCCATTAGGGGTTTCAGTCGCTCGAGATCCGGCGTCACAGTGCCATTTTTGACAATGTATCCCAATAATGTGATGCTTTTCAAGTTGTAGGAACATTTTCACTGTTCAAAGTCAGATTATATTTCTTGACGGCAGCCATGAATCGTTTAAGGTTGTGGTTATGTTCAGCTTGGTTATGTCCGAATACCGTGACATTGTCTATATATGCAACAGTACCCTTCAATTTTTCATAGGAGATTATTTCATCTATTACGCTCTGAAAGTTAGCCACACCATTTGTTATCCCAAAAGGAATTCTGCAGAACTGATATAGGCGACCGCAGACCTCGAATGCCGTGTAGGGCTTATCCTCTGGCTTGATATGTACCTGATGGTAGGCACTTCTGAGATCCAAAGTACTGAAAATGTGATATTTTGCAATATTAGAAATCATTTCGTCAATACGAGGCAGTGGATAGGCATCGAGTAATGTGTATCTGTTGATGGTCTGGGAATAGTCAATGACCATCCTTTTCTTGTGATTTTCAGTGGCTGTTACGAGGACCTGGGCTCTCCATGGATATCCTACTTGGCTCTATAATTCCTTCCTTTAGTGGTGTTGTTACTTCTGCTGCTATGAACTGTTTGCCCGTTTCTGAATAGCGTCTTGATTTTACTGCTACTGGTTTGCAGTCAGGAGTTAAGTTTGTAAAAAGTGACGGGTGACGCACTTTGACAGCTGCTAGTCCACATACGCTTAGGACCGGCTTGAAGCCACCAAAAGGAATTTCAACGCATGAATGTTGTTTTAGAAAATTGTGACCCAAAATCACTTCGCAGCAGAGGTTTTTCATTACTGATAATTTGATCCCTTGATAGGAGTTTCCTTTTAGTTTCAGGTTAACCATGTAATATCCAATTAAATGGGCCGATAAAGATGAATTTGCCATATTTGGTTGGAACAAGGAAATATTTCCCATTTATTCGGTTTTACAATACTGGCATTAATAACACTTTCGGAACTGCTTGTATCAATAAGATCATGAATAGTCAATCAATTGATTGTAACCCTCACGATTGTTTTTGAGACGCAGCCGGGGAATTCAGCTGATATTGTAATTTGTGCTACAGTAGCAAGAGTAGCCGAACGTTTTTTTTTGAGAAGCTGACCGGCAAACTTTCGAAAAATGTCCCTGCTTATCACACTTGTGGCATCTAACATCTCGAGCCGGGCAGGACGAACGAGGATGTATACGAAGGCCACAAAAGTAGCATGTGGATTTAGCTGAGGCGGCAGTGAGAAGTTGTTCGTGATCGTTAGAAGGGGGGGGGGCAGCATCTTGAACAATGGAAGAATTTTGATAGCAACTCTTAAAATATCGGGTTGTTAATAGAATACACCTCTTCTGTGCCATGTCCAACGTTAGAGCTTGTTCATAAGCTGTTGGCAAGTCTAGGTCTTTATTCTCTAGTAGACTTTGTCTTATTTGGTTGGACTGTATTCAAATAATAAATGCGTCCCTGATAAGAAAAACGCTTCCCGCTTGGTTCGCAGTTAAGGCTGTAAATTCACACTCGCGACTTACCGGCTTTAGAATCTGAAGTTAGTGTTCAAGGCTTTCTTCTGGATGTTGACGCCGGGTAGCAAGTAAATGTCTAGCAAAAATAGTATGTTTTTTCTTGACAAACATGGCTTCTAAAATGTCCACCGCAGTTTCATAATTTTCACATTCAGATAAATTTCTATAAATAGCAGTAGAGACATGATGTAAAAAGAAGGGTATATTTCTCAGTACCTGTTAAAGCCGCGTTTGAAGATAACTGTAGAGCTGTAATGAATCCTTCGAACATTTTTCTCCAATGCCGCCATTTGTCAGTAGATTCCGAGTCAGCCGTATCAAGGTCTAAACGATTGGGTTTCAAGTAACGTTCCATAACGAATGGTTAAATAAATTGTAATAAAAACTGGACGCCGAATATAACTTAAGGATGAGATTTATTTAACCATCTGTTGCTTACTGAGAAAAATAGTGTTTTACCATTCACTCTTAATAAACACGAATGTAGAACATTCCATTCTAATTAAAGGGGCGAGACGGGCATCAATTATCTTTGTTACTACAACTATACATCACAAAAAAATATGTTTAGTTAAAAAAAAAATCCCCACTCACAAAAAATATACTCTCCCCCTCATCCCGTAAAATGTTCTTTACTCTCCCTCACCCCAAAAAATATTTTTAGTTAAAGAAAAAAAATCCCCACCCTCCTAAAATGTTTTCGACCTTTCAGGCCCCCCTCCGGCAAGTAATATTTGTTACTCTCCCACACCAAAAGAAGTATTTTTAGGTTAAAATAAATAAGTTTCCCCACCCTCGTCTATTATTTTACTCTCCACACCCTAAGAAATATGTAAAGGTAAAAAAATCCCCACCTCCAATTTGTGTTTTTACTTTCCCCGCAACCGACATAAATTGATTCTCCCTCAAATAAATAGTTTTAGTTAAAAAACAAATTAAAGCAGAAGAGAAACGACATTACCTTCTTCACCTCTCAAAAAAGAAGCTAATGCCTTGGAGGATGACATTATGACAACAGAACATATAGTATACTACTTCCACACCTCTCAAAAAGGAGGGGGTAATGCCTGGGAAGATAGTATCATGACAACAGACAGAAACTACATTACCTGTACATATCTAAAAAAAGAAGGACGTAATGACTGGGAGGATGGTATAATGACAACAGAACAGAACGGTTGAATTTAAGGAAATGACTTTCAGTTTTTTGTCGGGTATAACAAGACTACAGTAAATAATTGTTTTCTATTTAAATTAATACATTATTAAATTGAAAAGAGCTGAAACAATCTACCCCCAGACGAAATCAGTCTTATAGACCCTTAGGAGTGAATTTAGAGATTTAGGAATACGCCCAATAACTTTTCGGTGGATTCTACATTAGAACACACTTTTAGGTATTGTTTAGACTCTCTAACGTTTCTCTATAGAGTACACACACGCTAACACACATACATACATTGGGTTATATATATATATATATATATATATATATATATATATATATATATATATATATATATATATATATATACACCCATATATATATATATATATATATATATATATATATATATATATATATATATATATATAAAGCAGATTTCAAAATTCCATCAGAATAAAAACGGTGCATATAATGGAATCAGAAACAACTAAACAGGTTTATGGTCAAAGAAGTGAATGGAATATTAAAGAGGAAGAACATTATGTAATGTGAGGATTACATGTAAACAGTTCCGAAAAACCTGGAATGGATACGAGGAGAACTTGTAACTAAAAGGCGACTGACAAAGAACGGGCCGGATGAAAACATAATAAATATTGATAAAATACCTGAAGTTTGGAAACTATTCACATAAACAGATAGCGCTGACCAATTACAGATACAACTGAAATATATTAACTGCGTAAACACAACTTGAAACATATAAATAAATACACCAAAACAAGGGACATCAACGTATCAGAGTAGATAGGAAATATCAAATAACCTGCTCACTACGACCAAAAAAGCATCTTGGCACTAACACCAATTGGGTTCAAGAACATAGTTAGGGAGAATTGAATGACGGGGGGGGGGGGAGCATCATTAAGAAATCCACTGGAAAGGCACGGCGAATCTTGGAATCCGTAGGAGGCTCATAATTCCAGAGAAAACTAACGGTATTAACGCGTAGACAAAGGGTATCAACTGTTGCGAGAACGTACCAAGAGGGTTCCTCGTAACCAACGAGGCAGAGTGTTACCTGTCTGAGAAGTCTTGGTGTCACAGAATTCAGGTAACACCAGTTGTTGTTATCAGTAAGTCATCATTAGCAATAACTCGTGTGATAAATCCTGGTGAGTAAAAGAATAATTATAATCTTTACTCAAGTTTAAAGAATGGAACTTGGAATGGAAATACCTGAACTTATTGACACGAAGAAGGACAGACTAGATTAAATGTAAGGTCATTAATGATGAGGGCACATGGTAAACACCTGACTATCAATTAAACAGAGATTAGATATATAATCACGAACAACGCAGGCTACCTTAACGATGCTACTAGGCGACTACATTGAAAATAAAGTGGACAGAGTACTTGTTACTGCTATACATTGTGTCGACGATGTAATAAAAGGAGTGGAAAATATATCACAAAATACAAATAGGAACGAAACGGGAAAGCAGAAATTGATAAAAGCAAAATGGAAAACAAAACAAGTACAAAGAAATGAGACCGAAACATGTATAGTCTTTTGAAAGGACATCAAACAGGACATAATATTCACTACTGACAAATGCACACAACAACGCCACTAGCACAAACTACAATCAAACCAATGAAAACTATAAATATGGAATATGTAGATAAAAAGACAAAACAGTGAATCACATCATATATGAGATCAGCTAACTAGCCCCAAAAGACAAAAAGATATAGGCAAGAATGTTGTTAGGATAGTAGTCAACTAGGAACGACGCAAATGCCTTCACTAATGTTATAGACACAACCCAAGACAATTATTGAAAAATGAAAAGCATGTAATTTCATGGGGCCTGGAAATACAAACGAAAACATCCATCTAAGCAAAAAGAGCAGACAATTATAGTCAAGAAAAAAAGCCTACCACATAAGTAATAGATTTGGCAATTTCAGTTGTTCACAAACGAATATAGAACATGAAGAAAACTAAATTATTGTAAGAGAAGTAAGGAACAGTTCAAGAAAAACTGGAAACATACTATGAGAAATGGAAATGAATGATCGACATTATAGAAAACACGGCACTGAGGAAAACAGCTGAAATATTGAGAAATATTCTCGAGTGCGGTCTATCCTCATACCCAAGTGATAGGGAAAACCATAGCTAAGTTGACAGAGAAAAACGCTGCATAAAAATAACTAAAGATGTCGGAATTATGTCACATGTTATCAAAGAAACATAAACTGCCAAATTGATCAATGAGGAAAAAGTGGTACTGTTATAGATGACGTGCCTGATTTCCGTGACTTTGCGTCGACAACGATCGGGCATGTCGTGGAAGCGCCTAGAATCTGACGGAACCAGGGTGACTTTTATTATGGAGGTTACGGAAAGTCAAATGGCAGTGGTTGGGATTAAAGAGGTAAGTGTCGCTACAGCGATGAGTTAGCGGCGATTATGGAAACGGATTCGGTTCTAACTATTCAAATAGATCTGGTGGCGGACTATGTTCAGAGAGAATTCGGTTTACGAGAAACTAAGCCAAAGTGTGTTATTTTTGTATTAATTTAGTTTTAATCAAAGCCAACGTTTCTGGAAAAGCCTAGCCTATTTTTGGCTTAATGTGTAATCAACTGAAAAAATATGAAATGCTTAAAGGGATATGTTTAGATAGTGGCATCTGACATTTACTTTAGTTTAAAAGCTCAAACCTCGAAATTATGTAAGCTGACTAACTAATAAACAATTAAATCAGACTCTATTTTCTCTTTTCTTTTTCTTCTATTAACTCAATTATTTTATTTTTTCTAAATTCTAGCAATTAAATACCAAGAGATTATTTCGCTATTATTAAAAAAAAACAAGGGAGCCTCAAACAAGAGCAAGTGTCATAGGGAACCACACGTAGGGGCTAGTGTTACAGGGAACCTTGAGTAAGGAGCTAGTGTCACATGACACCTCGAGTAGAGGTTAGTTTAACAGGAAGCTTCAAGTAGAGGCTCATGTCATATGGACGAGCGAACGACAGTTCCTAAAGGAGAGACTCTGAAAGAATTCCACAGTTATTATATTTCTTTATGTGACTTTTTTTCTGTTTGCGAATTGTTCTAACACTTGGAAACATTTCACTTCTATCTCCTACGTGACTTCGTTTCTCGTGAAGCAAGACAGCACTTGGATAACTTAATTCTGAAACTTTGACTAATACTCGGTGAAATTTCTATATTAAGTTTTGTATACGATGCACAATTCATACCGACAAGCATACTATGTTGTTGTTACACCATTGGTGGTTCTAATTTGTCAACTTAAAATCGCGCCTACGCGCAATTTTAAATTGTGTTTTAAATTATCCAGTGATGGTAAAACAAATGCTCCTTTGTGAAATGTGAAGGTAATGTAACTAGATTTAATTTGACGTTCGTGTTTTGTAACATTTAAGACGACTTCAACTGATCCTTTCTGTCGACCGTTATTAAAAAAAACTAGTTTTCTCAACTTAATGAATATTAACTAAATAGGATGGAGAAGTCGCAATTTAATGAACTAAATTATATAAGAAAATATAATGGCCACTTTATAATATGTATTCAATGATTACTGCTTTCTTGTAGACAACTGAATTAACTCTTTATTCATGCTAACATAGGTGATCGTGTCTCTTAATGTTTAAATAACCATGAAATCTAGCGGCTTCACATTACATTAATAGTTATAAGTTATATACTGTGGTCTCCCTGGATGTATAATTGTTGTTATTGCTTGGTCATATGTCTATTATGCTTGTGACACTAAGTTTATAAGCCGTTCAGTCTGATAACTTAACATCACAGACGTAACTTCTTAGTGTTTCAATGGAGATTGCATATTAACAACTTTATTTTCAGTATTTCAATTTTATAGATGTCTCTTAAAAACAGAAACATTATGCGGGAAAAAAAACTATTCGAAACGTGTATAATAATTGGAAAATATAACCTGAAACCATAATTGTACACTGCCGATATTATATAAGTATTTAAAATGGCACCGACAACTACGAGTTCACTTCCATTGAAATACATACAGTTGAACATTTAAATCGGTCGCATTGTCTACATCTGTGGCAAGTTCTTGTTTTTAAAAACAATTGAAAACCCCTAAAGAACCTCAACACCCTTTTGGGGAGATGTTTCTAAGTAATGGCTTTACCATTTTGGGGCTATTCGGCATGAAGGGAATTGTTGATTGTTCTGTATTTGCATATGCAAGGCTGTAATCTTTTGTATTCGTAAACAAAACTGATCTTTTTTTCTTTCTCTCCGACGAGTGATAAAATAAATATTTTTAGGCGACGGGTTTTGGAAGAAAATAAATACCACGTGTTTTTAAAGTACGTGAAATCCTGAAACCCCCATCATTTTTTTATAATGCGCCAAAGGGGAAGAAAGAAAACCAGTTCTACTCGGCGAACAAGCCGCAAAATAATGATATATTATTTGTAACAAACTTCCAATATCGCCTCTGTTAAAAATAGTCACCGGTATGTCAGACATTTTTTCACGGTGGAGGCCGATACTTTTATTCGCAGCTTGGACTCACAATGAAACATTTATGCTTGATATATAAAACATTAAGTCATCCGTAATGGTTTAAATTATTAGGGTAGTCCCCGGCCAGTTTAGTGCTGCCCCGCCACCGTTTGGACTTTTCACTGAGTGCATAGGGATTCGTTAGAAACCGAAAAGAAGTTCGAAACACCTGCATTAAGCAAAAAAAGAACAAAAAAGAAAAAGAGAACAGCTTTTAAAGTGTGATGTTGGAGCATCAAAATAAGGCTCGACGAAGTCCAGAACACACTAAGAATTGCGGTCATCAACGCCGAGATATTAAGACTGAATGTCGACTCTGGAGAAACCTGACTAGCAATCTCGTAATCTCTGAAAGAAAACATCATATCTTATTATGACAGGTTTAATTTGTCATCTCTGAAAGTAAACATTATATCTTCTTATGACCGAAAAATAACGCTGAGAATCATATGAGCACGAAGCAGGATTCGCCGTCAGAAAAAAAGCCTTCTAACGATACTTTCACAAAATGATGAGTGTTGACCTTTCGCGTCTACCCTGTTGATAGTCAAAAAACTATCATAACCGCTTAAGTTACAACCCTCAAGCAAAAGAGAAACTTAAATGACGTTATCAAGAGAAGTCTAAACAACACACACAACATCCTGAGTGTTTGTTGACCACAACTTCTGGTCCTCCTGCCTTGGTACTCTCACGGTCAATGACAATTAACAGCGTATGTTAGATTTTTATAATACTTGTGACTATAGTTTTTAGCCACATCCACGTTCTAAGAACTTCTTTTAATATGATTATTGCCAGACCCACAAGTTTTAACCACGTGTTTCTCACTTGCACCTACCAACACGCAGTTCTTGACACTGATTACTCACTGGTGTGAAAGAAGATGCATCTTATATTATGAAAACACCACCACTCTAAGAAACAATGGGCGCCTCGTGTCGACATCACCAAAATGCAATATACAGATAAACTCGAATACGTTTTTCGTCAGATCACTCACATAGCTCAGACTCCGAAACCAGCTGCTTGAGACTATTGCAAAATCAGTTCTCGTTACCTTGAGATGAATGGCCACTTGGCACTGGTTTGACGCCAGCTCAACAGAGATGCCTCGCGTCATTTTAGCAAACGAGCCGCCCTCGCTGAATACAAATGATTGCCGAATGAGAAGACCACCCAATCAGGCTACCGAAAAAGGAACAATATGTGAAGAAATACTCCAAAAACTCTTACAAGGAGATAAGTAACACCAACTTGGCACTTGACGCCATTGAACCCTTATCAACCATGATGCACAACCAACACTTGATAAGATTCGTTAGGTTTTTGTCAGCGGCAAAAATAACCCTCACATATATTAAGTAGTTGTACGACCACACCGACCAACTCACTATATGACACCCTCTGCTATTTGTGGCGGGTGCATAGCGTTTCGAAAGGCATGATCGATTCCATGACCGTCAACCTGTATAAGAACCAGGGAGACAGGATTGAAATTTATAACAACAGAGAAAACTCACATATTTAGCATTGTGGGAAGACTGTACCGAAGATGTTTACTCGCGAGGCGCCAACATTAAGTTGGTCAGTTTACCGGGACACCGATTGTATGTGTGTTTTAAGGCGTGGTGAGAAGTATACTGGAATATAAAAATAATTCGGGATTGATGAGTTAAAATTAATTCATCATGGTTTGTAAAGCTATTAAATGTACAAGACGCCTTATTAATAAGTGCATGTGTCCTATCCTGTATGCAAACTCATATTTTGAAGTACGACATTTTTAATGAATATATATACACTGTTTTGTCTCTCCCGTAATGTACTCACACCTGACAAATGTATGTATATGTATGCTCTACACTTTCTAAACATACAAAGGCAGAAAGGTAACATATCAAACTTTCTTAACATACGAAGAATGAAACGTAACATAGCAAACTTTCTAAGCCTACGAAGAAAGAATGGTAACATATCTAACTTTCTGAACATACGAAGAAAGAAACGTAACATTTCAACCTTTCTGAACATACGAAGAATGAAACGTAACATATCAACCTTTTTGAATATACGAAATACGAAACGTAACATATCAAACTTTCTTAACATACAAAGAAAGAAACGTAACATATCAAACTTTCTAAACATACAAAGAAAGAAACGTAACATATCACACTTTCTAAACATACCACGGCGGAACAAGTCCTGTTTGTATTTGTCAGATGTAAACAGATTAGTATTGAAACGAATGCATTCGCGAATATTGTGAGTGTTTTATTCAACGCGCAATTAGTTTATTAGTGTTTTATTATTTATGCTGCCGACGCAAAATTACTTCTGATATTAAATAAATAAAGAATATGGGGCTTCCGTTTTGAGCAAGAATTGAATGCATTTCCTTTTTGGAAAGTATGCGTACCAGATCGCTCTTTAAACGAACTGAAATCCCGGTAGGTTATGAGAGGTTATAAATGAAATTATACATGAAGAAGAATAGGAGAACAATACAACATGAGTGTTGATATGTGCGATTGTGGTGTCTACTTATTTAATCGCATAGTTTATTGTTATAGAGAGTCGGGTAAACGGGTTCTAAATGAAGTTAACTCTAATAAAATAGCATATTTCTTAGAAACGATCAATAAGCAACTGACAAAATAAAAAAACAGCAAAGTCATTCAATGAACTGGTTGTAGGAGTTAAGGTAGAGTTGAGTTCACTGCAAAACTATTTTCGTGATGACGTTCACCATTTCAACATTAATATAAGTATGTGTGTATATACATCTGCGTGCATAGATGTGTATACTCACACATACATCTATATTGATATACATCATTATATATACAATATATATGTATTATATCAGATTACTCCTTCCCGTATCACGTCTCTTTAGAGATCATAATAGTTCTTTTCCTCCTTTGTTTTCGATTTGAGTTGTTCAGAGGAACAATTGTCTCAGTATTGAACAACCGGTTGCATTCAAATTCTCGTCTAGTCAGAAGCGACAACGTATTAGTTATAAATGATAAAAAAATATATCAGTTTAGCAAAACATTAACAATACACAAAGAGAAAACATGACAAAAGTAGTATCAACCAGGATATTACAAGACTGAATATTGCGATAACAATTGTGACTTTTTTAATCCTTTTTGTTCTGTATTTTTTCATGAAATGTGTTGCCTTATGAAAAAAAAATTATGTCGCCCTATTATGCGTTCAGTATTTCTCAGCTATTTTTTCTGTATGAAATTATAGAAATCTGAATATTAGATTTTCGAACTTTTTATCTTCATTTTTATTTCAGCTTTGTTTTCCTAAATAAATATTTTACACCTTCAATCGTTTCGTAGTCTTCGCGTGTAGTTATACGACTAGTTAAAATAACTATGGCAAAAGAAAGCTTCGCTTAAAGGAAGATGGAACGACACATGTATGAATAACTCATTCAGGAAGAATGTGACAATATAATTCACTGCCAATGGAGTGATTTTTAAACGGGGTCTCAGATGAAGTAATTCAATTATTTATAAAAGCAAGGTACACACTTATGATAGTCGAAATCATTTATAGGTAAAATGTCGAGATTTGTAATGTTCAACTTACCTTTGCAACATCTACTTACATATTTCGATGAAATTACTTATAGTATAACAAGTCGACTTTATAATCGAATTCAATCACATTTCTAAATATTGGCCTATAGGTTATCTCTTGTACAGATTTTCATGTAAATTAATAAACGCGAACGAAATTAAATTATCAGATACCCGACAATATATATATATATATATATATATATATATATATATATATATATATATATATATATATATATATGTATACATAGAGATAGAAGAAAAATCTATCTGTTATATTGAGCTAAACCTCTTCACTATAGGTTCCATCTACTAAAAGTTTTACTTTTGGTTTATATTGTATCCTATATGCATATATATATATATATATATATATATATATATATATATATATATATATATATATATATATATATATGAGGATCAGATGCACAAACTATCATAAAATTAAATGCCGTAAATAACAAGAATTGTGACGAAGACGAACAGCAGAAGCAAATTAAAACAAAAGAGAAATCTTCAAGTAAAGAGGTTTCATTCGAATAAACTAAAAATCACTTTTTCCGAATACGTTCGTTGATCGGAATGAAACCGCTAAAATTTCTCGATAATTATTTACTTTATTTAAATTTGTTTTTTCTGTTTATCTTTTTCACCGAAACACAACGAGGTCAATGATGATCTGCTAATTTAAAAGAAACATTTCATAGCGATGATGCTTCATTTACTTTGGAAGCAGCTGTTCGGACGTATGATAACATTTGAACAAGATTTAATACACTAGATTATTTTTATCTTTTGAAGACTAAACTTACAGGCTATAAAAATACAAGTATAGTATAATTTTTAAATAAAAATACAAAAAGTATATCTTATTTAACTGTAACTCATTTAAACAAAATGTACTTATACACTATTTAAATCAAAGTATATGCCCACAGAGTAGTAACAGTGTAGGCATTGTTTTAATTTATATTTGTATAATTAAATTGAATATCATGGATAATAGAAATAAATTAAAAAAAGTAAATACAATATCAGTATTTATACACACGAAATGTCTAATAACTTTAATACTGATGATAACAATATTGTTAATTATACACATGTTAATACTGAGAATACATATACTAAATATGTAGAATTGATTAGCCTATAAATACCCCATCTCGAATCAAATTAAGTATAGTATATCCATGTTTAATAATATTTTGGATAATGGAAACGACGTTACAAAAACGTAACTAGTCAATTACATCTGTTTTTTTAAACGTAAGAAATATCCCATATATTTTGAATTGCCCATTATTTTGATATCTGATGAAAACATTGGAAATTTAAAATCCGAAATAATCTACTAAACTCTCCATTAATAGTAAGCTTATTCACTTAATCCTATTTTAAACAATTTATGTTATTTTCCCCACATATACTAATATTACTTTTGTTCACCATCGTAGACTCTTTCCATTACACACACCATAGAGGCGGTAGTCAACCATTTGCCTCTTATATTTTACTACTAAAACCCACACGGGGAACTAATAAATAACATATATTTAATTAAAACGACATCATTATTATTTCCATTAATCTACAACTAATTTAATACATAATACAATATATTCCGCACAAATTCAACAGATGTCTTCTTAAAATTCCGCTGATTTTCGAGAATATCGGATTACGTTATTCCTTACTATTACGTATGAACTTATTCTCATTCCGGTTCCCATAGAATATATTTAACGAACATACTTGCCTTTCGGTCAGGAATCATTCGTTATATTTTGACGATTTAAATATGTTCACAACTATGTGTTAATATATGTGTGTATGTGTAGGTATGTATGTATGTGTATATGTATGCACATCTATGCACAATATATTGGTGTTGAACTTGTGTTAAAGGCGCAAAGTTGACCTAGTGAAGAATAGAGCCACTCCTATGCCGAACCAACCAACGCTTCCTGCACGTCGCAAGGTCTGCTACACGAATGGGGTTCTGGTGAACGATAAGTGTTCCGCGTCGCGCAATTGAACTCCCACTTCCTTGTAAGTTAAGATTCTTCAACCAAAGGCTAAATGTCATAAAACCCCTACATGAAACTCCAAAGGTTCTTAGGACTGTTTGCCGACGAACCAATGACCCACCAGTGTATGTTATACGCTCTGGTGCCCAGTAACCTAAATCTCAACCATGGGTAGAAGGGCATCGGAGGACGAACAGGGCTTTCGTAAGACCTATACAAACTAACCTTTTTAAGGGAAACACCTCCCTGTTTAAGAAACAGAAGAAGACGACAACTCTTCCCATCATGTTAGTATGTAGTTCAACTTGTTGCTGGCTATCTTTCTCTTGCTTGTTGTATCATCTTGACATTTTGTACCGAAAAAGAGGATTTGCAGTCGTAGTAAGCTAAATTTATATATGAACAATATTTTTACAGATACTTTTTAAGACAATGGCGGCTGGGCATATAACAAAAGACAAGCGATAGAATGCTTAACGATACTCACTAGGGCTCTGTTTGTTATCGACAATGGAAAATACTTGAACGTAAGACTGCAATTTACGTTAGAGAATTACACATGTGCAACGTGGATAATGAGGCGATTACTTAGACATGCTTTGTTAGTGATGATCAACTCGTAGAATATAATCCAGGTTACACATCCTACTGATATCGTATATTAGAAAAAGATAAACGTGAGGCTTGTGTGTCCTTTGCAATTAAACGTTGCTTAATTGACAAGATTGAAAAACCAGTTGGCGTTAATAAGCGTATAATGAAATTGAGAGTCCCCCTGCTGCTAGTCGATATATGATTATTTTATCCGTCTATACACCGAGACTCACTTCACCTGATAATTGTATTAATTTTTTCTATGATACACCTTAATATATTAGCATAAGTTTGTCATGTTCCAAGAATTTTGTAATTCTTTGTGATTTCAATAGGCAAGTCGACTTGTACAATAAAATATGATATACTTCATGTCTATATGGCATTTGTGGAGTCAGTACAATGGGATTGCGTCTACGTCAGCAGTGTACTGAACTTGATCTCGTTATCCCCAAACACATGTTCTCGCCAACCAAACAAGGTAACTTGCTTGATTATGTGATATGTAGATGTGGTGGACAAATACATGATTACAAAGTAAGAGTAATGTGCATTGTCGACTCTAACATTGATCACTTGATGGTCAGAGCTTTGCTCTACATTTCCCTTCGCCGGGAAATCTGTTTCGATTGATTGAACCGAGCTATACGTATTGATGTCTCCAAGTTGAAATATCCAGTCGTAAGACCTGACCTCAAATATGAATAAGGATTTTTTTCTGATGGATTAGAAGAGCGTAAGAGATAACATGTACGAAACAGGCGTTGAGATAGTTGGATTTAGGGCTTCCAAACATCGAGACTTGCTCATTGTGCGGCCCACTCTTTAGTCTTGACAGTATGACAAGATGACCCAGTTGCGCAAGGTTTTGATGCAATCTTGATTATTAAGGTGTAGGTAAACACTTAGACTGTTTAGATTAATGTGGAATTACACTGCTAGTAGCAAATAGAAACATATTGCTCAACAAATTTTAGAATGATATTTTCCTGGATGTCCTTACTGAGTCTCTGTCTGGTGTTAACAATTATATTTTCTGATTAAGAAACACACTTAGCACTGTGTATTTAACAGCGTGTAACTTTGTCAGACGTTTGCGAATTTAACCTAGGCATGATACTCTCTTAACAGTGATTGGAAAATTGTGCGGTACATATACTTTTATTGAGAAGTTTAATCAACTTCCTTGCTGTATAAAGAATCGGGTTGTTTTTTTGAGAATAGAGTAGAGAAGGATTATATACATGCGCCTACATTATTCTTATTTTATCTGAGAGTAGTGACATGGTATGCTTCCCACGATTGTTTATATTTGATTTCAAAAAATTTGAAAAGTATATAACCTGAAACGATTCCAAGCCAAACTCCTTTTCAGTGATTCATTTGCTCGGGAGTTTGTATGTATTGATGAAGCTGCCCTTATGACACACTTCCAAGAGTCTATGAAAACAGTCGTGGATCTCTTCATGAATGATTGAACTTTTTTTGTACTGACAGTTTGTATTAGAAAACTAATGATGTGTACACTCCTGTTCCTGGGGATATATATGTGCAACTTGATACTATGTCTATGCTTGTCTATATATTGAAGCGTGTTGTAGTCAAGGATTTCGTTTATCTCGGTAGTACTTTATCCCATTATAGATCACTTAATGAAGACATCAGACAGAGAACCAGAAATATATCGGAAGCGTTTGGAAGGTTTAAAAAAAGATATTGGCTTTATAGTAAATTCTATAATGTCACTATAACAACCATGTGTATTAGCATCCTTACTTTATGCCCCTGTAAAATGTACGATGTATGAACCACACTTTAAATGGTTCGAAACAGCCACATTATTTGTATGAAGTTGGTAAGTTTTCTATCCTTATACAAGTGTCTTAGCAAAAGCCCAAAACGCCAGTCTTGCTACATTTGTGACCGGAAACCAGATGCGTATTGATGGTCATGCCATTTGTTTTTAGTAAACTTCTTACGCACGAAAATCTCCAGCATAAGCACACATGCGATAGTGTGCAGTAGAGTTATGCGTCCTTTTCAAGTACATAATTGGGAGTCCCTAACATCTGATCATATGGAGTGGATGGCGCAAATGTACAAGGGCGCCAACAGTTTAGAAGCATCCAAAATTTACCGTCCAAAATAAGATATATGCAGGAGACATGAAACTTTACCAAACAATTCCGGAGATGAGTGGATTATGAGATGTGTGACCTGACTGTGTTGCTAAAGGCAGGTCTCGTCATTCACATGAAGTCACATAAGTGCATTTCATCTACAATCGTTGCTTACCAGAAACAGATGCAGAATCAGTTTGTCGTGCTTTGGATGCCTTAAAGTGTGTTAATAAGCTAATGCCGTTAAATGGCACATGAGGGTGAACAATGATGAACATGTCGGTGCGATCTTGCTTGACTTAGACCAATGATCGACATGAGTGTCAGATCTGCCAGGGAATATGAAATTAGTGTTCGGGACTGAAGGTTAATCTTCGGCCCATGAACGAGCCTAAGTAGATGTTGCAATCATTATATATATACATATATATATATATATATATATATATATATATATATATATATATATATATATATATATATATACTTATATCTCTCTCTCTATATATATATATATATGTATATATATGTACATATATATACGTATATATATATATATATATATATATATATATGTATATATGTGGGTATATATATACATATATATATGTAGGGGAACATGATTCACCACAAACAAGGCAGGTTGCCACTGTAAACGTAAGGGGCTACTGAGAAAAATGAAAAGGGGAGAAGGATTGGTGGTTCAGCTTAAATTGGGATCTCAGCAGCGAGATGTCTGTTTACATTAGTTTTACATTTCTGCATGTCAGTACTGTCGGGGAAACAGGGGGCAGGGAGAGAGTTCCAGAGGCCAGCAGCACGAGGAAAGAAGCTATTTGAGTAGAATGCTCTCCGGCATCTGGGGACCTCCACAGTGAATGAATGAGATTTAGTAGAATGTCGAGTTAGTCTGGGGAATTTACGTCGAGGAGGCACCAGAGTAGCCAACTCATCGGAGCATAATTCATTGAAGTATTTGTAAAACAAACATAAGGATGCTACATTGCGGCGATGGGACAGGAGCTGGTGCTTAGCTCACAGTGAGGGACCTATTAGGTTTACGACTCTTTTTTGGACTTTGTCAAGGAGGAAGAGACTAGTAGATGATGCACCAGCCTAGATGTGGAAACAATACTCCATGCATGGGCGAATGGTGGCTTTGTAGAGCTACACGATAATGTCAGGTGTAAGGAGCCCACTAGCACGGTAGATAGAGCCAACCTTCTTTGCGGCAGCCTAGGAAATGTCTTCAATGTATGTTTTCCAATTCATGCTTCCTGTGAAGGTTAGGCCAAGGAGTTTGAATGATGAACTCTCATGTAGGGTCCTATTTGCCATGACAATCGGTGGTTGGAAAGGCTTCTTGTAGTTGTTGAAGAAAAGGAGCTTAGTCTTAGCGGCATTAAAAGTCACCAACCATTCATGGTACCAATCCACTACAGCCTGGAGGTAATTTTCTAAGGATTCAGCCATTGCCTCAGATATGATCGGGTCTGTTTTGCCAACATGGCGAGAGTAAAGCGTTGTGTCGTCAGCAAAAAAAACGATATTAGACACTATGTCATCAAGGAGATCGTTTATATAGATCAGGAACAACAAAGGTCAAATAATAGATCCCTGGGGCACACCAGCATTTATGTCATGTTGCTTAGATGAACGGCCATTGAGGACAACCTGGATTTTTCTTTTGTTTAGGAAGGATCTAATTATATTAAGTAGTTGCCCAGTAATACCGTATGAGCGTATTTTCAGGAGAAGCCCTTTATGCCATACCTTGTCGAAGGCCTTGGATATATCAAGCGCTACTGCCCTAGCTTCACCTTCCTTGTCGAGTGTATGATACATGCGTTCAGAGATGAACGTTAAGATGTCTGCAGTAGATCGTGCTTGTCTAAATCCATACTGGCGGTCAGATAGAAGTTTAGCATTAACTAAGTGACGTACTATCGCTAGATGTATTAAGGATTCCAAGATTTGGCAAAAATCGGCAGTAGACTGATTGCGCGGTAGTTCTGAGGGTCGTTTCTATTCCCAGAACTCTTGTAAACTGGTACCACAGAGGCAATTTTCCAGCTATCAGGGAAGCAAGATTCGGCTAGGCATTTATTGTAGAGTTTGGAGAGGGCAGGGGCCAGTTCAGCAGAGCATTTCTTTATTACTATTACAGGTATAAGATCAGGCCCACGAGCTTTAGAGGTGTCAAGGTTTATTATGATGTCTCTGACCTGGGATCGGGTGATGACCAGGTTATCAAGTGTGGCTTCAGTCCTCAATGGTAATTCAGGGAGAGGGTGGTTACCTGAGTCTAAAGTAGAGTTAGAAGCGAAACGCTGTGCAAGTAGTTCCGCCTTATCAGTGGCCGTGCAAACGACATCATTGTGGTTTTAAAGTGGGGGAATCGTATATTGACCATTATTCACTACACTATTGTAGATTTTCTAGAAATTGCGAGTACCTAGTTTCTGTGACTGGATGCGTTTTTTTGTTAACTCATTATACCTTCTCTTCGCTTCGCCTATTACAGCCTTGCAATTATTTCTTGACTCTATAAATGTATGCCTATTAGTAGCTGACTTATGGCGGCCGAATTTACGGACTGCTTGTTGCCTCTCAGAAATGGCAGCTGCACATTCCGAAGTGAACCATTGAGGAGAGTGGGGTTTGCTAAAGACATTTCGCATGGGGGCATAGGCTTCAATGCATGCTTTGACCCATTCAGTTAATTCGTTTGCACACTGGTTTGCAGGGAGTGAGAAGGTTTCCCTCCATGGGGCGTCACTGATGTGATCTCTGATTGACTCAAAATCAGCTTGCTCGTAGTATCTTGTTGGTTTGAGCAACGGTTCATCAGCTTTTGGACGACTTTTTAGCGTGATATAGATCATTAGCACAATGTGATCAGCCTTCCCGAGTGGGCTATTAGCTTTCGTCACACAAGCCTCGGGTATTGAGGCCAAGAAGAGGTCTGGAAGTGAGGCTTGTTGGTCCACACGATCGGGGATGCGGGTCGGAAAATCAACAGTCTGAGAGAGGGAGTGAGCTAAGGAGAAATTATAAGTAGAGTTGCCGGCTACGTCAGTAAGGCTGGAAAATCCCAACCAGTCGCGGTGGTGGGCATTAAAATCCCAAAATACATGTATCTGGACATTTGAGTCAATTAAGAGTGCTCTATCTATGCTTTTAGAGACATGGTGTAGCAGAGTACAGTCCTGGGTCGACGGGGAGCGGTATAGGAAATATAAGTAACTAACGTTGTAATGTAAAGTCAATCGAAAGCACATGTAGTCGTAGTCATCTGATTCTACACAATGTTCTCAAGTCAGGGGGAGGGTGTTCCGAACATAAACTCATATCCCGTGCATGTGTTTGTCAGAGTCTTTACGGTAGAGTGGGAGTAAGCCAGTTATGTCAAAGTGGTGAGAAGAGATTGAGGATTGGAGGTTAGTTTCACTAAGAGCTAGGATATTCGGGGTGTTTGTCAGGAGAAAGGTTTCTACATCGTTGATGTTGGTTCTTAGTACTAGGATATCTGAGAACACAGTCCTCAAGGGCGGAGGCGAAAGTGTTTTTTGAGTGTCTGGTTTAGGTTTGATTTTATTTCTTTGAAATGATATGTTTGATTTGATTATAGAGTCGATTGGCCAAGGTGGGTACTTGTTTGGTGCCAATAAGCTCACACAACCAGTCCATTAGTCACGACCTGGTCCATGGGGGTTGTGGCCTCGGGAAAGCCCACCGGATATAATTGCAGGGTCCATTTCCATGCGCGACATGGCACATAAATCTACCAACGGTATTATGCAACTGATGATAGAGCAGCCGTTATTTGCGCTACCCTAGAGTTTGGGCTCCTGCCCTGTCAGTCGGAAACAGCAGCCAGACAAGCTTTCTAACCTTTACCCTCAACCTGTCAGAACAAGAGAGACACAGACTGGTCATGTAAGACTTACTAACGAAAAAACTTTCCCCAAGTTGCCCAAATAGAGAGAAAGACAACGGCGTTCATTGTCTTAGTAAGGAAACGAGGCTAGGCATTAAGTGTTTAGAGGCGTCCCAGCGCTGTTACCTCGGCGCCTGACTAATAAACAAAGAAGGAGTGCAAGGGCTGGCGATAGGTAGAACCTATCTACTCATTAAGCAATTGTAGGTTTGCAAACCGGATATTTTGTTCGAGATTCCAACTCTAAGAAGGTTGTTGACCAGGACTAAGGAAACCATCCTCCCCCAACAGTTTATGCCACGGCGTAAGTAGCTGGTAGCAAGGTTTTTTGTCAGAGTTTTCCTTCTCTTAGATGGATAGCCTAACGAGGTCTTACGGGTCCAACACTTCGAGAGGGGTAAAAATAGCCTGCGCCCATGTACTAGTCGGGTATTTCCTAGCCCCCGAAAGTAAGCAAACAAATTAATATAATATATACATATATATATATATATATATATATATATATATGTACACATGAAGATAGAATAAGTTCAATTGCATACTAAGGAGGGAACAGTAAGTTGAAGATAGGTTTCCCTCCCCCCCCCTTTCAACCCCGAACGCAATTTCGGTTTCTTCTCTGCTGAGGCAGATAAGAAATGTGTATTTAACTAGACTGGCATGCTTAGTTGGGACGATATTCATTCCCTATCTACATTCGATAGTGAACTACCCCCACCCACACCTTTTCAAACCTGAACCCAAGTGACCCCTCTGTAACCTGCAGAATGTAGGCAAGCAAAGAAAAGAAAGAAAATATACGGATTTTTTGTAACAGTCAAGAATCCTGGAAAAATATTATTTTAGCCAGATATTCGTTGCATGTTAATATATGGATTAATTAAGCAAAACATTCCAGAGTAAAATAATTTAAACACTTAGCTTTTTTTGTTAAATGCCACCCATACATTTCAGTTGAGATTTCAGTTCAGTTGCTATATATATATATATATATATATATATATATATATATATATATATATATATATATACATATATATATATATACATATATATATATATATATATATACATATATATATATATACATATATATATATATATATATATAGAGAGAGAGAGAGAGAGAGAGAGATAGAAAAGTAGAGGAGAAGAGAACGTTTGATAAATAGTTGTGAATAATCGAATGATGAATAATTATTTACTACTAAAGCTAGCTAAAGCCTCGGGTATACTTGTGATGTATAATACTAAATATGTATATACATATATGTATATTTCATTGTTTATTCCTGACGAGATAATGTATTTTCTAGTTGAAATAATGTTTCTTATTATTAGCATGAAGTTGAAATATGATCAAACGAATGGATTTTGACGTTGAAAAAGTTTCAGTGATTAATACCAACATGAAGTAGTAAATGAATTAACACGGAATCATATGAAAAATTTGACATGAGAAATGGACATTCCATCGAACTGTGAGTGTCCATTTAAGCGAAGTCCAGACATTCGTGATCGATTAGATTTACGCGTGTTTTTCTACAGTGAGAAATAATAAAAAGAAACAAAGAACACAGAAGAAAGCATAACTGTTATTATTTGACAAAAATAGCATTTAGTAAACAAATATAAAATAGAAAAAGAGTACAATACATTCGAACGGCGAAAAATATATTGGTTGACAGACGAAAGAATTTATATTCACAATATAACTCTGCTCATTATACGTAGATACAGAAGAGTTAAACGCAAAACAAAATACAATGAAACATATTTGAATAAAAATGAAAAAAACAGTACGGGGATGACTGAATGGTTATAATCAGAGACTATCTAAGTTGTCCTGCTCAGTAGTGAATGCAGCTAAAAATTGCGAAAACACTTATTATACCTGGTAACAGCTAGAATGGTGACTTGTGTTCAACACATTCTATACAATGAATGGTCAACATAAGTTTTAAAGAATTTAGATTGAATTTAGTAATTTATTGCAGGGTATACATAATGGTTAATTAGGTTAATATCAGTTAAACATTCATTAGACAAAATCAATATAGTAGGACACATTTTAAAAAAATGAAATTCTTTTATTAAATAACGCAAAATTATTACAGAAAATAAAATGTTAAGGAAGTTATAAAAAACTAGATAAAAATAATAACTAGTCGATACTGAAAACTTAGTTTCCAATCCTCAAGTAATTAGGTGAGAAATATTGAGATTGGATTAATTTAATTCGCCAGTAAATATGATTGATATCTGTTAAGAAATTTAATTAAATATTAAATAATGGTAATCTTAATATATAATACTATATCTAATAACTTGTCGGGGAAGTGTGTAGTAAGTTGTTAAGAAGGAAGTAAAATTAAATCATTAACACATTACGAATAATAGATAAAGTGTGTGTGTACTTGCATATATATATGTGTTTGTATGTATATGTATGTGTATATATATGTATATATATATATATATATATATGTGTGTGTATGTATGTATATGTGGTTATTTATATATATATTGCTGTATGGGTATGTGTGGATATATATATATATATATATATATATATATATATATATATGTATATGTATGTATGTGTTGCTATATATATTTATATCCCTGTATGGATGAGGGTGGATATCTATATGTATTTATGTCTTTATTTTTACATTTATATATAAGTGTGTATGTATACTTATGAGTGTATAAATGTGTGCGTATACACATGAGGGTTGATATGTGTGAATGTGTCTCGGTGTATATGCATACGATTAAAATGGAGAAAATGGAATTGTATTGACAGTCGTGCCAAAAAGTGTTAGCAAAATATTTATTAGTGAGTATGTGTGTGGATATGTGTGTGTTGTATGTATGTATGTATATATATATATATATATATATATAATGTGTATATGTATGTAGTGATATATATGCATATATGGAGGTATGTATGTGTGTGAGTGTCTATACATGTATGTATATGCTTGAATTTACTTCTACATATAAATGTGAGTGTATGTCTGCGAGTATATTAATATGTACGTATTAGCGTAGATATGATTATGTATGGATATGTCTCGATGTCTAGGCCTATGGGGGAGGGAAGGGATCAGTTTTAACCAATTTTTTGGCGAGGTTTCAAGAGTGTGCATCTTATGGAAAAAGTCTATCTCGTCTGAAGGTTTTTTTAAATTGTAATTTGCCTGATTGTTTGTTTCTTTCTTTTTCTTTTTCCTTTTCTTATGATTATGTAGAAGCGGATATCATTTTAATTCACAATTAACTTCCCTGAAGAGGAGCTTGTTTGCTCTGAAACAATTGTCGGATAATCAAACTATGTTTATTTTAATATAAAAGCTTTAATATATAATGAGCACTTTTGAAAAATATTGTTTTTGTTCATTTAGTTAATATTTGAACTTAATTAATTCATATGTATATATACATATATATATATTTATATTATATATGCATAGTAATAACAAATGTGTTTATTTATATATATATAATACCTATATATATATATATATATATATATATATATATATATATATATATATATAGAGAGAGAGAGAGAGAGAGAGAGAGAGAGAGGGAGAGAGAGAGAGAGAAGAAAAACGATTGTCCAAATTTATTTCAAATTTCAATTGTTCAATGCAAGGTGTATTCAGTAATAAACTAGTGTTTATTATTCTTTCCTTAATCCAACGCTTTTCAAAGATCGAACTCTTATCATCTGAGGAGAAATACAGATAGATAAGTTGGCTTTCGAAAAAAACAAAGTTCAAATATTTGAAAAATATGAAACTATTATTAAAGGAATTTTTGTTAAAAAACGCAGTGAATGGAAAGAAAAATTCCGTGAAAAATATATGTAGATTGTCCGGGTGGTAAATTTCCGTTGAAAAGAAGTCAAATGAATTGTAGAATGTGAAGAAAACTCTTTGCGTGGGAGTAGTGTGGAGAAAGTGCTAAAAATATTGGTGAGTCCAGACGCACTTAAAGGGGATTGAAAAGGGGGAAATGGGCCATTTTTATATACTTTCAGGACCAAATAAGGCAGTGATACTTCGTTCCAGGTTTAAATCCAAATGAAACAAAAGGGCAAAATGATTAAAGATTTGGGGTTAGGGGGAGGGTTTATGAGGTACGGGATTGTTTAAATAGCCGCTTTGAGAGTTGGGAGGAAATACAAAAAGAAGGCAAAGGAACAGGAGGAAGGCTGGTATGGTGATGAAGTTAAAGTGACAGGGTGGTTGAGGGTGTGGGCGGGCGGTTGGATATCTGTTTTGGAAAGTGGGATTAATCTGAAGCGGGATAGGAGTGTAGGGATTGTATTCTAAAAATAGAAATCAAATGAGTGAGCTTCTAACATTTCAGAGGTGACAAGTGAAGCAGCTAAAACGAATTAAATTGTATTTACCGGTAAGGGTTTCTGGGGGTTTTAGTAGAATTAGTTAAAAGCATGGTAAAATAAATAGAGGTATGAGAGAGAGTGAATGATTAAAATTGAATAAAAAAATTTAAATTAAAAATTAAAATTTAAAAGGAGCTAAGGAATAGTTAATTTAAAAAAAAAAAGGGACATTACATGACCAAGGAGAAAAGAGGGGGAAATAAATTAATGGGAAAAGAGTTAGTTAAATTAAAGATCAGGTCTATCCTACTCAGATAAATTTAAATTTAGGAGAGGGGAACAGTGTAAGGGATAAGGATAGATTGTTTGAAACAGTTTGTTTCGATTACAAGTAATGTGGGTGGGATTAGGTTGGTACAATCAAAACTTGAGTGCAGTGTCAGTGTTATAATCTATAGTTTAAATGGTGAGTGAGTCGTAACAGGGTGACAATTAACAATTAGAGTTTAAAATTAAATTTGATATATAAGGGAAGCTTGCAAGGGGTTTCCAGGTAGATTGAAAATATGATTTGAGGGGATGGGGGTGAAATTGGTCAAATATAAGGTAAGGTGAGCGGAAGAGAAAAGACCGATAGAAAATGGCTCACGAGTAGTTAGATGGATTAGGATTATTCAGAATAGAATATATATATATATATATATATATATATATATATATATATATATATATATATATATATATATATATATTATAAACGTTTCAAAAAGGTTGAAGGCAATGCGAAGTTCCTGATCGCTGGAAGTTATGAAGAACAAAAACAAAACAACACCGACATAAGTCGGATATTGATCGTAAAGGTTTGTTTATTTTTCTAGACGAACTTACAAGACAGCAAGAGTGTTAGTTTGTAATAGTCCGGATGATCAGGGATCAATTTGATATATTTCGAGAGATATTTTATTCCCCTTGTCAAAAATACATATAAGAAAAATCCCGGAATCCGAGAAAATGCCTGGAGCGCTGGGGGGTTAAACCGGAAGTGATCAGGATAAAGTATTCAGAAAAAAATAGAAGATCGTAATACGTTCTGATGAGATAATAATTAGATATTATATCCTATAGTATTATACTTTTGTATATATATATATATATATATATATATATATATATATATATATATATATATATATATATATATACTTGTAGTTTGTTTCTATTTATTTATTTTTTTAAATATATTTATTATTATTATTTATTTATTTATTTTTGTAATCGTATATAAAACGTTGATTTAACTTATAATATATATGTTTGTCAACAGGCTGGTTCCGGCATTAGATGTTATATTAGCTGTAGATAGTTATTTACTTGTTATCGGTGCAGTATATTATAATTTTCTTATGTCTGCTTAAGTTTAATCTTTATTTACTAGTTTTAATTTACCTCTTAAGTGTCTTTTGTTTTGGGTAGGGAGAGTTATCGGTGTAATGGATACAGGGAGACAGATCTGTTATCTTTGATATTAATTTATAAAGGACATTATGTTAATTGGTTTTCTTTGTTGTATTTATTTAACTAATCTTAGATTGCTTATTCAATTGTGTGTATGTTTTATTTGTATATTTATTTATTTGTATAATGTTTGTTTATTTATTTATTCAGATGACGTGGGGCGTGGTGTGGGGTTTGAGATCAAATAGTGTGGATGTAAAGTACTAATGTAATGGTCAATTCTTTTGTGGTATGGGTAAGCTGTAAGTTATAATGTAATAGGTATGATTTGTGCAAATAGTGTTGATTATGGGGGGTGTTATTATCTGAGGGGTAGGTTCTGGGGGGGGGGGAGAAGGTTATATGATGAAAGTATAATTTAATTCGTGTCTCTGGTTTGAAACTGGAGTATGTTTGGAAATGAGAATAGCTTCCATCAGTCTTAGGTCGCCTAGGTTCCCGGTCGAGGCAAGAATGGAAACGTTGATGTCTTGTTGTGTAGTATAGCATGAGGAAGTATGTTTACAGAAGGAATATATGTTTGTGTTTATGTGTTCTTTGACACGCTGGTGTAGTTGTCTTGTAGTATATCCAATATAGGAGTGGTTACTAATAGTGCATACTATATTGTATACACAGTTAGTGCGGTGGTATAGTCCAGTGGTAGGAATGGGACAATTGGCTAGGGAGCATGGTTCTTTGGTGCGTGTAGTGCTTTTTTTGGAAAGGTGTTGACATAAGATGGTGCCGGTGTTGGTGAGTTGAATGTCTAGTTTTTCTTTATGTATTGCACTGCGGATGTCATTAGTGATTCTTTCATTAAGGAAAGGTAGTTTCAGGATAGTTTTAAGGTAGTTTTAGTTTTTCCTGCCTACCGTATTTGTTAGAACAGCGTCTTTTTTTACTATTAAATAATTTATATTCTTGTTTTTTTTTACCATATATATATATATATATATATATATATATATATATATATATATATATATACTTTGAAAGGTCACACATTGAAAACGTTGCTTGAATGGCAATAATAATAAGAATATTTTTAAAAATCTTTTGAAAACCTTGCCAATGTAAATTATTTGTTTATTTTTAATAAATTATTTATTTTCTTTAAACACTTTTTTAAAACTTGAGTACTTTCGATGATAAACATTTTTGTCAGAAGTATAAGCACATTTTTCTTCTTTTCTTTTTTTCACATAATCCTCCCCGACTGAGACATATTTATCGCTGTCAAGCTGAACTTCGTCTTGATGTTATAGACGATACATGTTTATATGCCGTTGATATTTTGTTGAAATTCGGGAACAAGTATGAACTTTCAAACGTAATATTTATTTAATCCACAAGGTTGTCTTGCCAAGTTTCATTAGGAATGACTGGGTAGAAACAATTAAAAATGCTACTTAGAACGCATTACACTTAACATATTTATCCATTGCGCTACGAGTCATTTCAGATATACGTACAAAGTAATAATTTATTATAAGTGACAATCGTCTGGGCGATATTATGAATATAATTAGTAATTGTTTAAGACTTTTACTCGTTCATTACCAATGAAATTCGATGAAGCTGCCGGCGTGTATTAAATTAATTGTTGCTTTCGAAATTCCGTAAATACTGCCGAGTTCTGACATACAGATGAACAGTTCGATACGACGCTGTGAGAATAACCTCCAAGTTGAGACGAGTAATTCGAATAATCTAAATGATACAAATTATAAATAACCATCTCAAACATTCTAGAAGACAGTAGTTAATGTTCATAGTATTTATTTTAGTATTTTTTGAGACGAATATATGCTTTTGAAGAGCTTTCTCTAGCTCATAAGTATATATATATATATATATATATATATATATATATATATATATATATATATAATAGGTATAATAAATTCCCGAAACAGTTTTTCATGGTAAACAACTGATGATCCTTTAAAATAGTGTTAGAAACAAACTAATATAATAACTGTAAAAAATAGATTGACTTACATAGGTGATTTTCCACTGGAAGACTTGGGACTATAATTTTTTTTGTTTTTCTAATAAAGTTTTAAGTTTTAATGGTTGAGAAACTTCCGAGACTATATATATATATATATATATATATATATATATATATATATATAAATCCATATATATATATATGTATATATATATATATATATGTATATATATATATATATATATATATATATATATATATATATATATATATGTATGTATATATATATATATATATACTTTCCCTATTTTATTTATACTGTTATTTCTGTTATAGTGAACATAAATTTATTCAGCCAATCTTTTCTCTGATATATATACAATCATTACGTATATACGTAAATCTGCTATGCATGTGAGGTTTAGCTGTGATCTGTTCAATTTCTATATGAAGGTATTTATTTTGAAATAAGACAAAAGTTCGCACAACTAAAATATGAAAGGAAACGAACACACCTAGAAACATTTAGAATTAAATATGGATATCCTCTGTCGTCAGATTGTTTTTCTAGAGGCACAGTGTCGAAACGATCAAGTTATTGTGTGACTTCGATAAATACAACAGATAATTGAAGAATAATGGTGAATTGTTGGCTTACTTCAAATAATTTGTAATTGAATAGAAAAGTTTGTATTTTAACCGGGTCTCTTATAATTCACATGATGATACACACTAATGGCGACTAGTTTTTTTTTTAATTTTAAACTCTCGAAGGGTTTTGGGGCTAGAGAACACTAGGCTTCTAAGCACGCAATGGTGTAATAGGGAAACCACCTTTAGATTCGATTAATGAGTCATGATATCGAGAAAATTGCTATTAGTTATCCTTGTTGCTTTTTTTGTAAGATATCTGTAATAAGAATACATGTGTATACTTTCTGAAGCTGTCGCCGCATTTCGACTTCTTAGATGTATGTTGTTTTGAGTATGACATGCCCTTCTAACAAGATATAGCTGATAGTCCATGAATTAAAAAAATGAATTATTCCTCCTTATATATTAACAATTTGCATGTGTTTAAATTTAGTTTTGTTTAAACATTATAAATAATGAATAATATATAATACTGGTTACTGAATTAATTCGATTAAGTATACTTTTTATTTATTTTTTTTATTTTTTAGCATTTCTATTATTCATGTTATCATCATTATTTTCGAGCCATAATAATTATGAGATCAGTGGATATTAGTTTGGTTCCAACCTATTATTTAAGGGACTAGCTTTTACTGTAATCAACATTTTCGCATATATCTTGTTTTAATAAAAAAATAATTAATAAAAAAAGTCTTACCTCTCAGATTAATAATTTGTAATTATTATCATTTAGTATTCATTTCCATCTGTCTTTTGGAGCTTTATTTGCTTTTTTTCTATTGAAGGCTGCCATCGGTATGCCTTGGTTGGTGAGGCCAGCCTCGCGTTGCTTTGGTTTTAAAATCACCGTAGGTGAGACGCTTTCGAACGCTGTAGGTTAGTTCGAAGAGGGGGTTCATTTTCTTTTGATCCCTTTTACATCACGTTACTACTTAATTACATGTACGAAATTAACAAGCTATAATCGGAAAATTCATTTTAAATATCCTTCTTTTCAATTCGTTTTTCTTTTCGTTTTGGACGTTATACAATTACAATACACTTTTGCCAGATTCTCTGAAGATTGACATATAAGCCACTGAACTGTAAAAAAATCAGCCAAAAAACATGTGCACTAATTCAAAAGATTAAAGATAAAAATATTGTTTCATATATAAGTGATGTTGAAATAAATATAGAAGAAAAAGCCACCCTTACACGGAGTATCCATTGTCTCTTGAGACTAAACTGAGGCCATGAATATATATATATATATATATATATATATATATATATATATATATATATACAATATGATTGAAATCATGACTCATGCATATGCCTCTTACAATAAACAGAGTTAGTGTACTCTAGTAACGTTTGACGTTTAATCATTCAGTGATGCCTTATATTACATGGAAACAAACTGCAAAATTTGTTAGAGCTATTTGATGAAAATACCTCAAAACATTGACGTTTGAAGTAATTTCTCCGGGGAAAGTCTGTGTGTCTGTGCCAGTTAAATTAATAGCTTTCAATTCTCCAGCTGTTCAATCTGTCTTCCAAAAAATTATAGAAGTTTCAGTTCGAAATAATATTTTAAAAATCTTATTTAACACTGAATCATAGAACGTGTGCATCTAAGTCTGAAACAAAAACTATTTACTTTTAAATATAAGTAAACGTTAGATGGTGTGTCAGTCATCAGATAGCATAATAATAAAAATGATAATGTGTAATTGAAGTTACCGATATAATTCTACGATGTTATATGAATATTGGTATGAACACTTGCGAATAATACGGTCACTTTGAAAGAGGGTTTAAACAATTAACAATAATAATAATAATAACAATAATAATAACAATAATAATAATAATAATAATTTGTTTTTTTTTAACTCAATATCTTATGACTTTAATTTAATAATTATCTTTGAAATAGTTCCCAAAAACTTATATTTATCTTTCAAGGGATTTTTACAAGTAATTTTCCCAAAGTTCAAAATTCACTGCATTTTTGGGGTTTTTAGCCGCCGTGATTACATAATTTATTTATTTTTCACACGTAAATATGAAGTTTCTTTTTTTTTGTTTTTTTTTTGTTTTTTTTTTTAATATTACGTTTAGGCTTTTATCTTTCAAACACAAGAAGCGGCCATTTTTGCACGTGCCTGGTGTGTATATGTATATGTGTATGTATATATATATATATATATATATATATATATATATATATATATATATATATATATAATTATTATCTTTTTTTTATTTATTTATTTATTTTTATTTATTTATCAATTATTCATTATTATTATTTATTTATTTATTTTTTATTTATTTATTTATCTATTTATTTATTTAAAAAATTTTTTTTTTTTTTTGAATCATTTATTTATTTATTTATTTTTTTATTTTTATTTTTGTTTTTTTCGTAAATGTTTCTTTATGTATGTGTGATAGTGCACCTTGAACGTCATGAAAATGAGAGAAACACTATCCCTGTAACAGGATCACAGGTAAACTAAGCCTGGGCCTGGTGTTGCCACAAATACTAAACCATGATAAATGTCTATAAACACAAATAAACGCCGTGGGACTCAGAAGAAAGATCTGAGTGTCATGATGGGCAGGTGCTCCCTCGATGGCCAACATGGGGGACCCGGTCCGCATCCTGCGAATGTTCGCCCTTCTCATTTCAGAAACAAGACAACGAACAAGAACCAGGTAAGTAACCTCTCTGATTCCAGGTATGACAAGGACACAGACCAGAGACAAGTAAACCAGAGCGAAAACAGCAAACTGGAAAGATATAGAAAGAAATGGACCATGAAAGAGAACAGACTGGTGATGGAGTGCTACTATAAAAGCCGCTACCTTATAGAAAGAGGCTACCGAAAACGAATGAAACATCTCTGGGACATTGCTAGTGACCCACATACAACGGAACAAAGGATAGCAGATCAAGCAAGACAGATCCTCAAGCGAGGATGGTTCTCGGAGATGGAACTGACGGAAATCAGACAGAAGGCTAATGGCGAAACGGAGCATTTCTTGCTCCACCAAAGGAGAGACCACAGGAAGAGGACAGGCAAAACATACACACTGAAACTGAAGAGATTGAAGACTATGGAATCACAGAACCAGGGGAGATAGAAGACTGCGGAACAACAGAACCTACTGAGATAGAACTCAACGAAAAAGAAGCAAGTGAAGTGGAGAACATAAAACGATACATGTTAGAAAACATAACAAAACTCCCATCTCTCAGGAATGAAGTAGCGAAGAAGTTACAAGCAGACACATAAAGAGTAAACAGACTCCTCACACACATCCCAACAGAAACTATTACAGACATAAACAACCTGATATATGCAGGAGCAAAATCCGTAAGTATGAAACTAAGAAACGAAGAGAATAGACAAAAGAGAGGACCGACAAAACTTGGATGGGAAATCAGACTGGAAACCCAGATAATCAAACTTCGGAAAGAAGCTAAAACCGTGAACAGATTGAAGGAGGACATGAAACGATTAAGAAGCAAACATCAGAAACGCAAGGAAAAACTAAATGAGAAACATGAAGAAATAAAACAAAGGATAGCAGCAATAGAAGGAAGACTGAGACGATACAGGTACAAATCAGAACAGAGCAAACAGAACAGGACCTTTAAAAACAATGAAAGCCAGTTTTACAAAAACGTAAATGGAGAAAAAACAACGACATAGCAACCGAACCCAAGAGAAACAAAACAATTCTGGAGCAAGATATGGGAAGACCAAAAAAGCACAACAAGAATGTCCAATGGTTGAAAAACATGAAAGATGAACTGCAAGAAATCGAAGAAGGAACCGAAACAGAAATCAACAAAGAAACGATCAAGAAAACCCTAAGAAAAATGGCAAACTGGAGAGCACCAGGCCACGATGGAATACATGCATGCTGGTTTAAAAAATTCACGACCCTGCATGAAAGAATAGCGCAGAAACTGAGCGGATGTATCCGCAAAACAGACATACCAGAATGGATGACGGAAGGAAGAACAACACTAATACAAAAAGACCCCAAAAAGGGAACGACCCCCAGAAACTACAGACCGATAACATGTCTACCAATAATGTAGAAAATTCTCACAGCACAACTGAGAGAACAAATCTACCAATCCCTGGACAAACGTGGACTGCTCCCCGAGGAACAAAAAGGATACCGGAAAGGACAAAGAGGGGCACATGATCTACTATACATTGATCAAAATACTCTGAAGGAGGTGAAGAGCAGACAAAAGAACATAACCATGGCATGGATTGACTACAAGAAAGCCTACGACAGAATCCCCCAAACGTGGATAATTGAATGCTTAAAAATATACAAGATACCAGACAGGATTATTAATCTCATCCAGAAAGCAATTGAAACATGGAGACTAAAACTGACAGCCGGAGGATAATACCTGTCTGAGATAAAAATACAGAGAGACATTTTTCAAGGAGACTCTCTATCACCACTACTGTTTATAATAGCCATGATGCCACTCAACTACATACTCAGACAGTGTGATGCCGGATACAGGTTTACGGATACAGAACAAAGAATAAACCACCTGATGTACATGGATGACCTTAAACTGTTTGCAAAAAACAAAAAAGAACTGGAAAAGCTGATAAACACAACCAGGATATTCAGCCAGGATATCCAAATGGAGTTTGGAATAGAAAAATGTGCACTGCTAGAGATCAAAAGAGGAAAACTGGAAACGACAGAAGGTATAGAACTCCCCAACCAAGAGGAGATGAGGGCGCTAGGAGAACAAGTAGTTACAAATACCTGGGAGTTCTGGAAGCAGACACAATCAAATATACAGAAATGAAAGAGAAGATTGGAAAAGAATATCTACGAAGAACAAGGAAACTCTTAGAAACTAAACTATATAGCAGAAACCTAGTAAAAAGGAATAAACACATGGGCTGTATCACTAATAAGATACTCTGGACCATTCATAGGCTGGACCAAAGAAGAACTCAGGCACCTTGACCAAAGAACTAGAAAACTAATGACTATGCACAATGCACTGCACCCAAAGGACGACACGGACAGACTCTACGTGAAAAGAAATGAAGGAGGTAGAGGACTGGTAAGTATAGAAGACTGTGTGGAATACACCAAAAAAAAGCTGGATAAATATGTAACCCAGAACACGGAAAGACTGATCACCACAGCAAGAGACACTAGCCCAACAAACAACCCCGGAATCACTGAACCCAGAAACAAAAAGACAAGAAAGGAAAAGTGGGAAGAAAAACAACTACATGGACGCTGTATAAGACTCACAAGCGATGAAGCCAATGAAAACAGCTGGGCATGGCTAAGAAAAGGAAACCTGAACAGAGAAACGGAATCTCTGCTGACGGCCGCACAGAACAATGCGATTAGGACAAACTTTATTAAAGCAAAGATAGATAAAACCCAGGAAAACAGCAAATGCAGATTGTGTGGACAAAGAGACGAAACGATAAATCATATAATAAGTGAATGCAGCAAGTTAGCACAAAGGGAATACAAGAACAGACATGACAGCATGGGGAAAGAAGTACACCGGGAAATGTGCAAACAACTGAATTTCGAATATGCAAGAAAACGGTACAAACACAAACCAGAAACTGTACTAGAAAACGAAAAACACAAAATCATATGCGATATGAATGTACAAACAGACAAACCCATAACAGCAAGGAGACCGGATATGATAATAATCAACAAGAAAGAAAAATCCTGCAAAATCGTGGACTTTGCCGTTCCAGCAGACCACAGAGTGAAGATCAAAGAGACGGAAAAGAGAAGCAAATATACTGAACTTGCCAGAGAATTGAAAGGAATATGGAACATGAAGAAAGTCAGTATAACACCAATAATCATAGGAGCACTAGGAACAGTCCCCAAAAACATGGAGAAAAGACTAGGAGAAATAAAAATCAAAGGGATAACTGAGACCATACAAAGGACAGTAATGATCAAAACAGCTACAATCCTGAGAAATGTCCTCGATAGCGGAAACCAACCCACATAAGCAACGAATGGAGAACAAACACATGGAAGCACAAAACAACAGAACCGGGGAAAATACAACCGCACGAGAGAGGCGCAAGCATAGGCTGACGCCACGAAAATTATGGACAGAGGGTCGAGGAGGGAAAGCGCAAAACCAGACCTCCACTGGAAGAGCGCGGACAGCTCTGGGACCTTGGGAAGGCTTGTTGCCACTCGGGCCCCAGAGGGGACCAATGGCCCTTATCAGCGGGAAATCGTTGGTAGGTGGCTATTGCGATTACCGCAAGGTCATCAGCGGTGATGAACGAAAAGAGGTGGAGCATACTGGAGGCCTGAGGAGACTTGTTGTCACTCAGACTCCAGGGAATACCACAGGTTGTCGGCAGTGGGTGACCACTGACGATGACCAGTGTGATAACTCCTAGTGAGTAAATAATAATAATAATAATAATAATAATAATAATAATAATAATAATAATAATAATAATAATAATAATAATAATAATAATAATAATAATAATAATAATAAAGATCGGAAAAGAATACCTGAGACAAACAAGGACACTCTTAGGGACGAAATTATACAGCAGAAATCTACTAAAAGGAATGTACACCTGGGTAGTATCACTAAGAATGTGATCTGGACCACTTATATGCTGGGCTAAAGTAAAACGCAGCCACCTTGATCAGAATACTAAAACATGTATGACCATGCACAACGGACTACACCCAGACGACGATACAGAGATACTTAACGTTAAAAGAAACCACGGGGATAGGTCTGGGAATTATAGAAGACTTTGTGGAAGACACCCAAAGAACTGCAGAAATACATAGTTGAAAACACAGATAGGCTGATCACCTCAGCAAGCGACGTCATCCTAACGAGCAATCCGGGAAGCACGGACACCAAGAAACAAAAAGTCAAGAAAACAAGTCGGAAGAAAAACAGCTACACGGGCGTTTCATATGAATGTTAAGAGAAGAGAATCACCAGCAATCAAGGACATGGCTAAGAAAAGGGCACCTGAATAGAGAAGCGGATTTTCTACTGACCTCGGCGCATAATAATATGATTAGGACTTACTATATTGAAGCTAAACTAGGTAGAACCCAGGAAAAGTGTAAATGCATATTGTGTGGACAATGTAGACAACTATCCCAAAATGAATACAATAACACGCACAACTGCTTAGGGAAAGCAATACACTAGCCACTATGCAAACAACTGCAGTTCGAACACGAAAATCATAAAATCCACTTTGACGTGAAGGTGCTGACAAATGATCTCATACAAGCAATTAGACCGGAGGCAATAATAGTCAACCAGAAGTAATAACCTTGCCAAATTGTAGACTTCGCCCTTCCAGCAGACCACGGAGTTTAAAGTAAGAAGACAAAACACGAAGCAGGTACACGGAAATTACCAGAGAATTGAAAGGTATATAGAGCATGAAAAAAGTCAATGGCATACCAATAATCATAGGAGCACTAGGAACAGTCCCAGACAAGATAGAACAAAACTGGTAGAAATAAGAATCGAAGCGATAACTGAGATCAGACAAATGGCTGCAATGATAAAAACTGCTGAAGATGAACAATCTTCAAATGCGGCAACCAACCCGCATAAACTACGATTTTACCCAGCACATTCATAAAACAAACTACACCACTAGAGGAACACTGCCACATGAACAAACGGAACAGAAACTGCTATAAATGGCATATAATTTCTACCCCCCCCCAAAAAAATAAAAACGTAGAAAACTAAAAAAACTACTGATGGTACCAGCCTCGATTTATACCTCACAAAATACTCATAAAGGGTCGAGGATAATGGGTAGCCCGAAAAAAGACGGACCTAACTAGACCTCCACTTAAAGAGTGTGGAGTGTGCGTGGACCATGAATAAGTTTATATTCACCAGGATCCGAGTGGATACTTTCTTGTCTAGTATAACTTTTACAAAACATATTTAAATTATTTTTTCAGCGATAAACACGCATGCTTTATCTAGTATATTTAGTACTTTTGACCCACATACATAACTGATGCAATGCACTACGGGTGCATGATTTTGATTAAAGACATTTCGGTGGTTGCTACCGGGCAACGTGAAGATCAAACTCATCAATCTCGATCTAGTATATCCCCCTGATACTAGATATAATATACTAATTACCAAATATTACGGTGTATTACCTTTATTGCTGCTAGGCAGAACCGAGCATATTGTCAACATAAACACCACATTAACGAATCACATTAAATGTGTTGCTCTCTTGCAACTCGGTGTTGGAACACATGATGTTTCTAAGACAATGATCATTTAAAAAGTAACTAATATCACTCACCAAATGTAACAGTGTATTATTACTTTTATTCCTCTGAACACCGCTGAGTGTCCTGTCTAGAATAGAACACTACAAAACAAACACACTAAAGTGATTGCTCCCCGGTGCGCAGTATTACAATAGACCTGCTGAATCTAAGATATTGAACACATCAAGTGGAACATATAATACTGTATTCGTTGCTCCCGGGAAACACCGATATTCTTTTCTAATATAACAGAATACATTGAAGTTATTGCCCCGAAGATTTTGGATTAACATATATTACTCTAATACTCCTAGATAACAACGAGGTGTTTTACAACAATATAACAAAACACATGAAAGTGCTTTCGGAGGACGAAGCGTTTCATACACCTCGCCCAATCTTTTATATTAATTAATTTGATTAACGTATACCACTTAATAAATGTAATACTGTATATTTACTTATGTTGCACTCTGGACGCGCCGAGCCCATTTCGAGAATACAATACTTTAACGGAAGATATTGCAATGATTACTTCTGGCATATGTGGCGTTTAAATACACTTGCTATACCTAGAATATCGAGCAAAAATGATATAAAATCAAAGAACCTTTTTTTCAATATAATACAACATAAGTAATGGATTTTTCTATTTTATTACATAATGCCTCTGTATGTATTTCATCCCTCTCTCTCTCTTTATTTTCATCTCTTTATATACCTAGATGTATGTATGTATGTATGTATGTATCTATCTATCTATCTATCTATCTATCTATCTATTTCTCTTTCTCTCTCTCTCTCTCTCTCTCTCTCTCTATATATATATATATATATATGTATATATGTATATATATATATATATATATATATATATGATAGTTTTTACTAACACAGGCATGTACCAAATCTGCGACACTGGCATGGCGATGTTATCGATCAACATTTACTATGAACTGAGATCTCATCAGGTAGAGTAAGATTCCGATCTTAACCTCAGCTCATATTTGGAGAGAATGAAATAGAGAGAAAATGAAACAGTAGAAGAACAGAAATTGAACCTTTCACAATGTTGGGGTCACGTGGTAAGGGGCCGTTAAAAATCAAAAATCAAAAAAGTTAAAATCTAAAATCTGAAATCTAAAACAAAAACAACAAATAAATGAATACATAAAATAAGATAGAATAAAGTGGAAAGAGAGACATATAATTCATTATATGTCTCTCTTTCCACTTTATTCTATCTTATTTTAGAGTAGGGTAAAAAAGGTAGAGAAATGGAAACCATCTGTTGATTCAGATCGAGAGGAGTAAGGAGAGGGGGAGGTAGACATGCACGATTTAAGTGTCAAAATACGACAATTATTTTAAAGTCGAGCGGACAAATATATTTTCGAGATAACTATAATATTGTGTGTATGTGCGTAGGCGTGCGTGCGTACCCACAAATAAGCTGTATCGGCGTTATCGGCGAGCAGAAGCGTGTAATTGGTGGTGGGTGGGGGTGGTAATCAAATGTGTCGCTAATTTATACTATCTATTTTGTCTAGAGTTTATTAGCTTACCATTAATAAATTAATAAATTGAATAAATATAGTAGTGAATTAGTTAAGTACACCAGAAATATTATTATTAATAATACTAATAATAATGATAATAATTATAACCACATAATAGAAATGAAATAATGAAAATAATAATGAATGATTATAACAATAATAATTTAATTTAATTTAAAAGTACTAAAAAACTAAAATATAATTTAAGAGTAAGTAGAAAATGTCGCCATTACTAATTATTATTATTAACAATAATAATAACAATAATAATGAAAATACTAATAATACTACTACTACTAATAATAATAATAATAGTAGTAGTAATAATAATAGTAATAATAATAATAACGACAACAACAATAATAGTTGTCAATAATATTAAGGACTTTGTAAAAAAGTAATAGTTTAGGAATAAAATGGAATAATTAAGAAATATTAGAAATATTATGAGGTGGTAATAATCATAATGATAGTAAATAATGATATGACTAGTAATAAATGTATAGAGGTAGATACCAAGATAATGTTTGCCAATATTATTATGGGTCATTGGTTGTGATGATGCTGATCATATAACAATGGTAATAATAGTAGTTTTACCAACAGCAGCAATCGCAGTAGAAACCCTAGTAATGTTAACAATAGTCATAATGATAGTAAAGAAGTAGTAAATAATAATAAAACAATACAAATAGTAGTAGTAATTATAATGATGATAGTTACAGCAATAAAGATAACAAATGTAATAATAATAATAATAATGATAATAATATTAATAATAATAATACAAATAATAATAATAATAATAGATATAATAATAATAGTTTCATTAATAGAGTTATAAATAATTACATTGGAAGAAAAGCAAGTTAACGGCAATGTCCATTCTGTTAATAACAATATAATTGTTATATTGTCAATGTCACCGCCACAAAAAATAATAATAACTATGATAGTTACAGCAAACATAATACCATCACCAATAACAATAATAATCTAGATAATAGTATAGAAATGAAAAATAAATCAATACCAAATAATCGAGTTTAATTTTTTATGTTTAAAGTTTAAAATATTTATAATGATGATACTAATCGATAATGATAATCTAAAAATAATCTAAAAAATATTAAGCAATAAATGGATACACATATAAGGGAATATTTGAAGGTAAAGAAACATACAGAAGATGACAATTATAATTAATCATAACAGTTGTACATATGATAATAACAAATAACAATGTATATGTTGTTGTTTGTTTAGAAGTTTGCCCCTATCACTAAATTTAATTATTTCAACTTGTTCTGTTAGGCAAAGGTAACCAGGTGAGTTTAGGGAACAACATTTGCTAGTTTTTTTCTGATTGTGTACCAGATCACTGTTGGTGATTGGTTATTGCTGAATAGTTCCCAGTAATATATAGGAAGTGGGGTTCTTTTTTGATATGTAGGGTTTTTAACATTTATGGCCAGTATATATTTCTTTGAAAGTATTAGCAGCCATACGTATGTAGATTTTTTTCAGGGTTTGATTTTCTTTATTAGAGATTATTGCCTGATATACTGATTGAGTTATTTGGCAATTTTGTTGTAATGGGCATTCCTTTTTGTTTGTGCAGTTACAGGCCTTGGTATTTGTGATTTTAGTTTTTTTTCATTTAGAATGTTCTTGTTATGTTTTTTTAATTATTTTTCGCCACAGCTATAGCTTAATTTGAGGGTGTTTTTATTAAGAAATTCATGCAGTATATTGTTGGGAGGAAAGTGTAGATTAATCAAGTCTAAACATTTTTTACCGAGTTTAGTTTTAACAATGTTATTATATGGGGGTGTGAACCAAATAATTTGGCTACCCCTATTTATGCGTCTGTTGTTGGGAGGTATAGGTTTGGTGAATTAAATGTGAGTGTTTCTATAAACCCGGTTGAAATTCTCTTGATTACCACCCTATGGATATTTTTACCTGGATTATTACAATTATATATATATATATATATATATATATATATATATATATATATATATATATATATATAAACTGGAAGCACCTCTTATTAAGTATTCATGGCTGATCCTAAAAACAAAGACATGCTAAAGTGTAAGTGGATTTACATGTACAATTTATATCAAAACATAATCGAAGTGTAATTAGCTTTTTTAAACGTCTTTTTAATACCCTTAACACATATTACACAATAAGAGTGATCTATTTTTTAACATAGGTCACCCCTAACAAGGCAGGCCGCCACTGTAGACGTAAGGAACTACTGAGAAAAAATAAAAAGGGGAGAAGTTTGGTGCGGTCTACCTAAATTGGGGTCTGCACAGCGAGATGTATGTTTACATTAGTTTTAAATGTCTGCATATAAGTACTGTCGGGGAAACAGGGGGCAAGGACGGAGGCCCAGAATACAGCAGAACGAAGAAAGAAGCTATTTAAGTAGAAGGCTCTCCGACATCTGGAGACCATCACATTGAATTGATAGGGCTAGTTAATTGTCGAGTTGGTCTAGTGAATTTACGTCGACGGGACACCAGAGCAGCCAATTTACCGGAGCATAATCCATTGTAAAACAAGCACAAATATGCTACATTAAGGCGATGGGACAGGGACTAGAGCTTGGTTGACAGTGAGGGATCTATTTGGTTCATGACTCTTTTTTTGACCTTGTCAATTGATGGAGAGACTAGTAGATGATACACCATCCAAAATGTGGCAACAACACTCCATGCATGGGTGGATGGTAGCTTTGTAGAGATACAGGATAATGTCAGGTGTGAGAAGTTTACAAGCACGATAGAGGGAGCCACCCCTCTTTGCGACAACCTTGGCAATGTCTTCAATGCATTTGTTCCAATTTATGTTACCTGTGAAGCCGGGGCTTTGCATGATGAACTCTCAGGTAGGGTGTTATTTGTCATGGCAATCGGTGGTTGGAGAGGTTTCTTGTAGTTATTGAAGGAAAGGAGCTTTGTCTTTGCGGCATTACCAGTTACCAACCATTTATGAACCCAATCCAATACATCCTGAAGGTCATTTTCAAAGGATTCAGCCATTCCTAGGATATGGTCGCGTCTGTTTTGCAAACATGGCGAGAGTAAAGCATGGTGTCGTCAGCAAATTAACCAATCTCAGACTCTATGTCATCAGGGAGATCGTTTATATAGATCAGAAACAATAAAGGTCCAAGGATAGGTTCCTGGGGTACACCAGCATTCATATCATATTGCTTAGATGAACCTGCATATTTCTTTTGGTAAGGAAGAATCTAATTATGTATAATAATTGCCCAGTAGTACCGTATGAGCGTATTTTCAGGAGAAGCTCTTTATGCGATATCTTGTCAAAAGCTTCGGATATATCAAGCGTTACTGTCCTAGCTTCCCCTGCCTTTTCGAGTGTATGATACATGCCTGCAGAGATGACCGTTAGGATGTATTCAATAGATCGTGCTTGTCTAAATCCCTACTGGTCGCCAGAAAGAAGTGTAGCATTAACTAATTACCGTTGTATAGCTAGATTGATTAATGATTCAAATATGTTAGCAAATATCGGCTATAAAGTGATTGGGCGGTAGTTCTGAGAATCGGTTCTATTCCCAAACTTATTGTAGACTGGTACCACAGAGGAAAATTCCAGCTATCGAGGAAGCAAGATTCAGCTAGGCATTTATTGTAGTGTTTGTGAGGACAGCGACCAGTTCAGCAGGGCATTTTTATTACTATTACACGTATCAGATCAGGTTTACAAGTTTTGGAAGTGTCATGGTTTTTGTTATGATGTCTCTGACCGAGGATGGGTTGATGATCAGGTTACTAAGTGTGGCTTCGGTCTGCAAAATGGATTTGGGAAGGGGGTGGTAATCTGAGTCCACAGTGGAGTAAGAAAGACACACTGGGAAAGTAGTTCAGCCTAATCAGTGGCCATGAAATGACATCATTTTAGTTTGATAGTGGGGGAATCGTTGATCAGTCATTGTTCACTACACTATTGTAGATTTTCCAGAAATCACGAGTACCTAGTTTCTGTGACTTAATGCATTTTTTTGTTAAATCATTATACCTTCTATTTGCTTCGCTGATTACGGCCTTGCAATTATTTCTTGACTTTATACATTTCGGTCTATTAGAATTTACAGAATGTGTGTTGCTTCTAATCAATGACAGCTGCATATTCCGAGGTTAATCATTGGGGAGCGTGATGCATGCTAAATAATTTTAGCATGGGGACACATACTTAAATGCCTTCTTTTACCCATTTAGTTAATTCATTTGCACATTGTTAAGCCGGGAATGAGAAGGTTTCCTTCTATGGGGCGTTGCTGATGTGATCTCTGATTGACTCGAAATCAGCCCGCTCGTTGTATCTCTTTGTTTTCAGCAACGGTTCACCAATTTTATGACAACTTTTTAGGGTGATATGTATCATTAGCACAATGTGATCAGCATTCCCGAGTGGGCTATGCGTCACACAAGCCTCGGCATTGAGGTCAAGAATAGACTTTGATGTAGAGCATTAGCATATATAGATAGCTCAGTCGATAAGATATCTTACTGATAACAGCACGGTTGCTGATTTAGTTAATGATCTTTAATATGATATTCCACATGAACCTATTTCGCACCTTTACCCGGGAAACGCCGGATGACTGCTAGTATTTATATAACGTGAACTAAATAGTCTACGAAAATAATCATTTGGATGTATAGTGTGACTGCCCGACTTACTGACTAATCGGCAGAGGGATCTTCTTATGGACATTTATGGGCGCAAGGATATTTCAAACTTCAGAGTTACAGACAAACGGACGGATATAGAAACTAAAATAAATTAATAGTTCAAGTAAGTATCACAGAGCGATGAATATGCTATTTTATATAAAATGCTAACCAGTCGACACCACCTCTCTCGGCATTTGTTAACACATCAAAATGAATTTCCCATGTTAACGAAAAGCAAGATGCGTCTTGTGCTCTGTCTTATTTCCTTTAATTTCCGTCTGATATTAAATAAAACAAGAAATATGTTCTGCTGACGAATACGACGATGTTCAAAATGAAGATTGTTCGTTAATTATCTTATACGTAATTTTGTAAGAATATGTAAACTTCATCTACTTTTTTCTCGCTTATTTTCTTGGCTAGTCGAAATTCTGGTTGAATGAGCCACACAATTATTGTACAGGTAAGACATTGCAAAATGATGGCTTAATTACATAGAAATAAGGGCTAAAAAATAGAACCGGTACAAATTGGTAAATGTTGACGGTCAAATATTAGTGCACGAGTGAGCTATAAAAAAGAAGAGAAAACAAATGAAGACGTTGGGAGAGGTATAAGGCTCGACTTATGAATGCGGATTGGTAATTGGCGTGAATTTCTCTCTCGGAATGTCATTGAATAAACGAATTAGAAATGCAGGGACGGTTAACCAGTTGTGGATTAATCAGTAAGAATGGGATATATAATGCATGTTCTAGGAGAGAGGAAATTATACATGTGTACTATTTACACATACATACGTAAAACACACATACACATACACACACACACATATATATATATATATATATATATATATATATATATATATATATATATATATATATATATATATATATATATGAAGCAATCCAACAAAAGATATAAGCGTCAACTAATATCTTATAATTAGTGAAACATCCGGATAAAAACCTGAAGCTCAATATACTGGATAGAGCATTAATATTATAATATAAAATGAAGTAATAAAATAAGGTGTCAATCAAATTTTATTAGAATTCAAAGTTCAAGCAAAGTATCCTTAAGTCCTTAGCTCATGAGTTTTCAAAGATAATTCTTCTCTTCAGAGGACCATTACCGCAGTTATACTACTACAGGTAATAAAATTACGCTTTGAAAATATATAAAATGATATACACAAATACATAAAAATACATAACATCAAACATATCAATCTAAAAACATATTTTTTGTTGAATCCATACAGTCCATACAGGTCATACAAGTTGAGAAGCATAATCAGGAAAGACATTACTCCAGGTTACAAACAGCAGTCCATATACGTGAAATTGAAGGGGCCGGCAAAGTTATCCAGTCGCGAAATGTGTCCATATTCAATGTTAATGATAAATAAATAAATAAAAATAATACAAAAAGTCCAATCAAAGTTCCGAAATCCCGACAAGTGCAACCCAAGTCAAATCAAAGTTCGTTGTTTAATTAGAAAACCCGTTAAATCCGAATTGAGCAAAATAAGACTGAATCTCCATCACATCTTGCTCTTCTGGCAAGATGTGATGGGGATGCAGTCTTTGATGGGGATTCAGTCTTTGATTCTAATATAAGTAGAGAATCGCATCAGGAGTTAGATCATTTTTTGAGCGGTGAAATAATCTAACCATTTTTCCAACGACATTTTGACAACAGATTTAATGTTAGTCTTCTATTTCAAGTCTGGGTTGAAGGTAAGTGCCAGAGGTTCATGGGATATGTAAAGGTGAGATCCATTATTAAAGTTAGGACAATGTGACGATCAGAACGTTGGTTGCGAAAAGAGAGAAGTTAGTTTTAGACGTATGGAAAGTAACAAGACACCTTTTGCCCCATTGCACAACGTTCTCCACGTCGGTAAAGAAATGTATTTCCAAAGATGGTTGTGTCATCTGACATAATGTCGACAGATGATATTAGACTTGATTTCGGAGATTATTGATGAAGATTATGAAGATGGTTGGCCCAAAATAATTTTTGGAAGCACGCCAGTGTTGATACTATGAGGTTCAGACTACTTTTATAAACCTGCGTACACTGACGAAGGCCGAAGTGTAACGACCGAACATTTTGTTCTCCTTTCTTGAACAAAAAACTGTTTTCTACAATGTATATAACTGAAAATTGATATTCCTAACGGCAAAATATAGAAAATAAATTGTGAAAAATATATTTTTCACAATTATTGTTTATACACACACACACACACACACACACACACACACACACATATATATATATATATATATATATATATATATATATATATATATATATATATACATTTTAAAGAAAGAAAATTTACATAACATTGATACAAAGTTTATTACATCAAAAGTTCAGATGCAACGACTTACATTAATCCTTAAACCATGTTTTTTTAAAGATAAAATTCTTCTCGTCAGATCATAAAAAGTTGGTAACGTGGTATTTATAATTAGTTATTACATAGTTCCCTTTTATCCACATTCACAAACTTTTGCTATTTTGTATCTGCACCATAGCGTCCCCTTTTGTCTTCGAAAATGGCTACTCAATACTGCTACTATTCTCCCTCTTGACCATTTATTTCTATATCCCCAATCGTTTCTATTTTTCAAAGTGAAACGGAAGTAGATAATATCCATGTATTATAAATATCACATTTTTAAATGTTATCCTCTGACGAGAAGAGTTTTATCTTTGCAAAACCATTGTTTAATGATTAATGCAACTATTTTCATCTGAACTTTCGATGTAATACAATTTGTATCAATTTTATGTAATTTGATGTAATTTTATGCAATGTTTTATCTTCATATTTCCTTCTTTAAAATGGATTGCTCTACTCAAGTATTGAGTTTTACTTTATCACTGTTGATCACTCTACTGTACTTCACTTAACAGTAATTATATCATCATTAGTATATATATATATATATATATATATATATATACATTTATATATATATATATATATATTTATATATATATATATATTTAATCATAGTATTAACACATAAATATTAAATTATATATAGTTTTACAATTTCTGTGTTAATTGTTATGTGTTGTTAGGGAATTATACAAAACTGAACGTAACACTTTTTTTAACTTACGATATTCTTGTATTAATAAATAAGATGAACATTTTCCTAAAAGAATTAAAGAAAAAAGCGTTTATCTTTGCAAATTAAGAATAAGATAGCGACACATTTAATTAATCTGGTTTTACCTATGAGTTTTCAATAAAGATAAAAAGTGAACATAAAAAGATATCATGAAAAGACAGAATGTCCACTGGAATCAATCCAACAAATTCAATCATATTATTTATGAATATTTGCCAATAACAAAATATATTATATAAAATAATGAAATGAACTATGATTAAACGTCACAATTTGCTTTCATATGACTGAAATACCTTTTCTTAAACAAAACTCTAAAAGCTGAAAATATGTTTGAAGTAAACACGTATATATCGACACGAGTAAGTTATATGTGCCTCAGTTTCTGAGAAATTATAGAGAAATATTTTGAACGACGGTTAAATTATTTCTCTAGAATTTGTGATTCATCATGATGAAAACCACTTATGTTTAAGATATTTTCATGTCATATTTATTGTTGACGTTCATATTGTATTGTCTCACTGTAAATCTTTAAACATAAGGAAAACAGTGAGATAAATACCGTTTGCTTAAAATATTTTGAAATTTAAATTACTGTAATTACAATGAACTAAGCACGCTGGAGACGAACGATTACAGGTTGAATAGACAGGTTTTAAATAATGTAAGTGTGCCGATTGACCTTAGGTTATGATATCATTATACGTACGATGTAAAAAAATACATCATTTAATTTATTTTACATATTTATATGATAAAATCAGTAGGTGTCATTTATTTGTTTATTTTGTTTGCGATACGTTTTTAACGGAAAACACTTTACCTAAATGTTAGTAAGGAAGTATTGCCCCTTCATTAATGTGATGCCATTTCGTAGGAAACGACACATATATTTTGTTAAATATAATTATTCAAAACGAGGAGTCCAAAGTCAGAACGCTAACGCTTTATCACGTTACTAATCCCAGCTAGTGCTGAGTGTATCGATTTTAATAGATGTGATTTATTTATTTTTGTTGTTTTTATTTACAGAAAAAAAACTCCACATTAATGTTAGTTGCGTATAATTCTCCATTTACCTAATGTGATGGCCGACTTATATATTTTTAAAATGGGAATCCTGATCTCGAATCTTGCTAGGTTCAGCAACGCTGATGAGATGTACAACGACGAACCACGTGCTTTAGATAATAATATTCAATAAAGTGAATAGGCATGTATATATGCATATGCTTACTGACTTTAAGAAAACAGTAACTGATAGAATGTAGGAAATTAAATCGAAAATTTGACTATATCAAAACAATACAAACCTATTAAGTCACATGGTAACATTAGTTGTATTGTCTTCAGTACGAACCATCATCAGATGAAATGAAGCAAGGGCGTTGTTGATTTAAAGGGATACAATTGAAAACGTAGGCAAGAGAGATAACAAATATGCTATAAATAAACGAAATGAAAAGAAAAGAGAAAAATCAAAGTAAACGAGTTCAAAGATTGTGCGAATAACGACAAAATAAAACCGGTCAAACATAAAAAGAGAGTACATCACTAAGCAATGGGTAAAAGTCGGTAGATCACTGCGTGCAAATCACTTGTTCCAATGTCGAATCACCTTGCTATTGATGAGTCGTAGAAATGTCGAAACACGTGTCTGCATATATATATATATATATATATATATATATATATATATATATATATATATATATTAACATATTCTTTGTGGTACATAATGCTATTAAGCTTTTACACAGAATAAAGGGAGCCATAGCGATTCGTTGACAATACGAACTGAAGAAAATAAAAGAGAAGACAACTATTCTCATATATTTAATAGTCAGAGAACATTCGACTAAAAACGTTTAAAAAGAATAGAACAAGTTAAACCAAAACTAAAAAGCGTTTCAACCGACACATTTTCTAGGGAAGTGTCGGCGAATATTCTGTAAAAAGAGAAACGCAGAGGAATAAAGGGAGGAGATTGCATATCGCCATAATTTGCAAAAACGGTGAAAACCGAATTCTGTAAAGATATACAGAATATGCAATATACGGGCGTGATAGAGGCAAACTATTTTTAGAGGTCTCTAAATAACCCCTTAACAATGCTTAATGCGGAGTTAAAGATTTTGGCTAAGATCTTAGCCAATCGTTTGCAACTTGTTTTGCCTGGTCTTATTAACCCTGAACATACTCTTCGCCTCCAGCTTCGCCCATAGAGCCCAGCTCCCTCTCCCCTTCTCCCATGGATGACATTCATCCCCCTCCTGTTGCGCAGAAACGTCAATGAAGGCCTTCCATTGAAAGCAGAAAGGTGAAAAATCCGCTTATCTATCTGGTGAGGACATATGCAAATGTACTCAGGTACAAATCGATACCGTCAAAAATTGGCGTACCGCCAACTTCGCTGAATTACTAAAATTCAGCGAGGTTGGAGGTATATCAATTGAAAACCCTGCCAATTTCCCAAATGCTGATAGAGTAATAACAGTAGTCCGACAAAAATAGAAAGCAAAGGCTGTATGGCAGATGTTGGAGGAGGCGAATAGAGCCTTTGATTGTACTTCCACATGGACCATTTTCAAAAACAGCGAATTAATGGAATTACGAAATAGTTTTTGGAGGCTTCTGATAAAAATTCACCCATCCCTGTATAGAATAGCAAAGCTAATATATACTCATGATGTTGGAGGCATCTCCCATGTTTTTCTGATTAACGACCAAATGGAAAACAGTCTTTTGGGAGAGCCGTTGGCATCCTGGCTACATCTATGTTCGTTTCTCAAACCCAAACTTAAAGCATCCTTATGGCTCTCTATCTAGCAAGTTTAAATGTGCGAGGCCTGAGGGCGAATGATCGTAAATCTCGGGTCGTTACTGACCTTCAGCGCCTCGGAATGGATATATGTTGTGTGCAGGAAACCCATCTAAATTCAGGGGACTATTTGGGTGCGCTGGCTAAGCGTTTTCACATTTATTCAGCGTACTTTAATTCTTCCGCAAGGGGAGTTTCCTGGCTGGTAAGCAACACTTTAGATGCGTCGTGTGACCCTTGCTACATGGATCCGGAAGGGAGACTATGTGTTTTTGATATTACCATAAAGGGGAAAGCATTTCGTCTCATTGGGGTTTATTCGCCCAATAGCCATTCTGAGCATGTTTCTTTCTTTCGGCTAATCGAGCAGTTCTTGAATACTGATCGGACGGTCATTCTAGCGGGAGACTGGAACGCGGTCCTGGATCCCGATTTAGATCGTAATCGGTCTAGGGGTACTAACACTGATCGGGATGCTAAAATATTTCGGGACTTTCTCGATAAGTTTGATCTTATCGACAAGTACCGGAATGAAAAGCCCCGTGATAAGGTACGGACTTGGACATCTAGACGCGGATTCGATTTGAGACAACTCTCGAGTTATATCGATCGGTTCTTAATCAGGAGAGTCGACGTATTGGTAGTTGAATGTCCAAGTCTTCATAATATAGTTTACTCGGGCCATAGACTTATTCGGGTCCGTGTGAACTTAGATAGTCCTAAGCCTAGATTAGATGGGTACTGGAAGCTACACACTTCGTTGTGCGATGTGAAGGGCTACCAGAACCAGCTTCTACTAACCTTACAGCGGGAATTGACGGGGGCTGTAATTGTGAATAGGAAGTGGGTCCATTTTAAGAAGGTGATTAGGTCCGTTACTGCCGATGTTAGCAGAGGGCTCAAACTAGCAAATAGGGCAGTAAAAGTGGCACTACAGTCTAGATTAGATCAGGCGGTGAAGGTGGGGCATAGCTCTAGTGTTACTATAATTAAGGCGAAGCTGAATTATTTGGCTTACCAAGAACATCAGGCTTTAGTGATTAGGGCTAGGTTAAAAAGAATGTCTGAGGAAGCAACAAATATGGCCGCTGAATTGCGTGCAGAGGAGTTTCGTCATGCAACTGATCGACATATCGCTCGTGTCTCATTGCCGGATGGGCGGCTCGTGACTACAAACGAAGGTATTCTGGAGGTTTTTCGCTCTCATTTTCAGGAGCCTTTTTTTTCTTTAGCGACATTCGACTCCTATTTTGGCCTACTTTTCTCGTCTTGAGGCGACCGAAGCGGCTAGGTGCGAAGGTTGCATAACAGAGGATGACATCCAGGAAGCATTAAAGCAGGTTAGCCTTAACAAGTCTCCTGGTATTGATAGTTTGCCCTATGAAGTGTATTTGACGATGTCGCCCATTTGTGTACTCTTGCTGACGGGAATATTCCTCAGTACTTGACCATGGGTTTAGTGAAGCTGATGCGCACAAGCAAAAATGGTGGGGATGGGTTAGATAATTTTCGGCCCTTAACAATGCTTAATGCGGAGTTAAAGATTTTGGCTAAGATCTTAGCCAATCGTTTGCAACTTGTTTTGCCTGGTCTTATTAACCCTGAACATACTTATGTTGTAAAGGGTCGGACCATTCAGGATAACTTGCATTCGATACGCTTGACCATTGGTAAAGTCGACACTTAAGCCGCGCTGATCAGTTTAGATCAGTCTAAAGCATTTGATAGAGTGGACCATCGGTATATAGAGGCTGTTTTGTCTGCGGCCGGGTTTGGTCCGCAATTCCGCTCTTGGATTCAGACAATTTCCTCCGGTTCCGATGTAGCGGATACTCAAATCAACCGAATTACGAAGCGAACCTACAAGACAAACTTCACCAAACAAACACATCCGAAATCGAAAATGCCTAGCAAATGCACACGCTGCGGAAAAGTTACATTTCACAATAGACATGACTGCCCATCAAAATATGCACGCTGGAGAATTTGTTCGCAGAAAGTGCATTATGCAAAATTTTGCAGAACCGATAAGGTGAAGGTTAGAGAAATAGGACAGGAAGAAGTAAAATAATTGTTTAGGTTCTGTCACTCTCGAAAATATAGGTACAATTACCACTGAGGATAATACAAATTGACAGGCTAAGATTAAGGAAACAACTAAGACCTGTACTAACATCATACATTTTAGGCTGGATACAGGTGCAGATGTGACCGTAATCCCGGACCGGTTCTTCAGGAAAAATTCCCCACTCATCCAACCCACAAACAAAAGACTGTACGGACCGGGTCATCATGAGATACACCTCATAGGATGTGTGAAGGCCAAACTGGCCACGGAAAAAAGTTAGCTCGCAACAAGACCTTTATGTTATAGAGAGTCTGCAAGAACCTCTACTGGGAGGACCAACAATAAAAGACCTCAACCTGCTGAAAGCAGTTAATAGAGTGACAAGCGAAGGGCACCAGTATTAGAAAGAGTCTCAGAACTGTTAACAGGCCTAGGGAAACTGGAACATGTGTACCAGATACGTTTGGATGCAGGAGCTCAGCCTTTTTCCATTGCTACCCCTAGAAGATTGCCGTTGCCTATGAAACAGAAGGTTCAGGAAGAATATAAACGTCTGGAGAACGAGGACATAATCCGTCCAGTCAAATCACCAGCTGATTGGTGTGCCCCAATAGTCGCTGTCCAAAAAGCTAACGGTAAAGTTAGGTTATGCGTCGACTTTAACACGCTAAACGAGAGCGTGAAAATGGAAACACTTCCTTTACCCACCACATACTAATTACTGGCCGAGCTCGATGGAGCCACAGTTTTGAGCAAGCTCGACTGCAACTACGGTTTCTACCAAATCGTCCTACACGAGAAATCGCAGGTCCTTACCACATTTATAACACCTTATGGGAAGTGATGTTTCAAACGACTTCCATTCGGGATAAGTTATGGGCCAGAAATCTTTCATATGGAGATGACACACATTTTGTCCGGAATACCAGGAGTCATCTGTGATATAGATGACGTCCTAATAAGTGGAAGGAACCAGCAGGAGCACGACCAGCAGCTAAAAGCAATACTGCAGAAAATGAAGGCTGCAGGAGCTACACTCAACGATAAATGTGTATTTTCTGTCAGAAACATAAAGTTTCTGGGTCACATTATATCAAAAGAGGGAATACAAATAGATCCCGAAAAAGTAGCAGCGATTATGAACTTACCCAGACCTTAGAATGTGTCCGAATTGCGACGCTTACTGGGCATGGCAAACAAGGTCAGAAGATTTGCTAGGAATCTAACCGAAACCACCAAACAACTCCGAGAGCTTATTAGGAAAGAGTCAGAGTGGATCTGGGAGTAGCCTCAGAAAGTAGCATTCCAGACCCTGAAGAAGCAACTGAGTTCTGCACCAGCACTGACTCATTACAATTCCAACAATCCGAAAAGGGTATCAGCAGATTCCTCTAGCTATGGCCAAGGCGGTGTATTACTGCAGAAGCAAGAATTGACTGGAGACCGGTATTTTATGCTTCACGATCTCTGACAGAAACAGAGCAGAGATATGCACAGGTTGAGAAGGAGGCATTAGCAGTCACTTGGTGTTGTGAAAAATGTGTCGACTACTTGGTCGGAATGCCAAAATTCACAGTCGAAACAGACCACAAACCACTGTTAGCACTGTTGAAGTCGAAGAGACTCGACTAATTGACTCCAAGAATTCAACGTTTCCGCATGGGGTTAATGAGATTCTCCTATGAGATCATATACACAGCGGGAAAAGACCTCTAAACAGCAGACGCTTTGTCCCGAACACCTGGGAGTAGTCCCGTTATACAGGATATCCAGCAGGAGACAGAGACCGACTCATTTATCCGCTCAGTTATAGGAAATATCTCGGCGAGCGATAAACGATTGGAGGATATCCGATTAAAACAAAATACTGACCAGGTCTGCAGTCAGGTAATCAAATATTAGGAAATGGACCACTGGCCCGAGAGAGCTAGGCGAGACCCCGAACTAAAACAGTACTGGTTTGTCAACCAGGACCTAACAGTTTACCAGGTACTTCTAATGTACCAGAGCCGACTTGTCATTCCTAATGTACTTCAAAAAGACATACTAGAGCGTCTACATGAGGGACACCAAGGTATTGTCAAATGCCGAGCACTAGCTCGCGAAAGTGTGTGGTGGTCTTGCCTCTCTAAACAAATTGCAGACAAAGTTAAGAAATGTGGTATCTGTGAATAAGAACGAAAATATCCACCAGAACCACTACAACCCACCAAATTACCTGCACATCCATGGCAGAAAATAAGGATGGCTCTGTTTGAATTCATGGGACACCGATATCTTCTTATTGTCAATTATTTTTCCAGGTGGATTGAAATAGCCCATTTACGGACAACCACCTCAGCCAGCGTAATAGAGTATTGCAAATCAATATTCGGCATGGGATCCCAGAGAGAATCATATCTGACAACGGTCCCCAATTCAGTTCTAGTGAATTCAGGAGCTTTTCAAATGTTTTTGACTTCCTGCAAAACGCAAAGAAAACGGAGAAGCTGAACGTGCAGTCCAGACAATAAAACACTTATTGAAGAAAGCAAGTGACCAATACATAGCACTGCTAAATTATCGCAGCACTCCTCTGCAACACGGCAAGAGTCCTGCAGAGCTGTTAATGAATAGAAAACTAAGAACATGGATCCCTACCATTCCTCAAAGAAATTCATTTGATCAGCAAAACATCGAGAAACATAGAATGGCAGACACCCGGCTTAAAGCCAGACAAAAGCAAAACTATGACAAACGTCATCGGGCTATAGATCGTCCTACCTTTGAAAAAGGGCAACCAGTCTGGGGCAAGATACCTAAGACCAGTACAGCTGTAGTAAGTAAAACTCTGTCACAAAGGTCAGTCCGAGTTAAGACAGATTCAGGACTACACCGACGCAACAAAAGTATTCTGCGCCTAAGGAACGGAGAAACCAGCTTTACTCAGGTGGCTACCCCACAGGAAGCAAACACCTTACCACGTTCCCCTGGATATGGATATATGTATAGCTATGATGATGATCTTCCCAGTAACCAAAGAAACATCCCACAAGAGAGTTTCAGAGGTCCTGACCAAGGGAAATATACAAGAAGCGGTCGACAAGTTCCACCACCTAAAAGTAGTTGCTTGTAAAGAACTTTACAACCGAAAGGGGAATGTAGTGTTACTGCACCGACGATTCACCGGTAAGGGGACGAGTTACGGCCCCTGGCGATGACTCAGTTAGAATGTATTTTGACCGCCAATAAACCTTGTTTCTTATCCTATATTTCTCTCCGTCTTACTACTCATTTAACCCAGCCAATAACATTACATTTACTATGTTTATTTTCAATAATGAGTTTAAATGGGTTTAAATCCTTCTGCTATCGACATTGACATTGTATTGAAGCTTCTGTTTTTTAATCAACGGGCAGTTTGCCTCTTAGATAACTACGATGCCGCAACGCACATGGGCACACATGCACACATTTGCTTTATATATAGATCGATTTATACACATATCTATTTAAATCACACAAGAAATGTTAAATATTCAATAAAATAATATAATTTCGTCAACAAGTGACTAATCTCTAACACTTTTTTTCTTCATCACTGCCTTTCTCTTTCATTGAACTAAACTCTAATAGCTGTTCAAAGTTCAGTTAACATTTACAGAAATACTTATTTTCTTGTTTGATGTGCATTATGTATTTGTACACACCGTAAACACTTGAATAGCGAGATAATCGGACTCTTTATTTCCATATTATCCATAAATATAACATAGTAGAGAACATATGATCAATGTAGTTATGTAAGGGGAATGCCCTAATAGATAAATCTATCGACGAGAATAAAAGATAACTTATTGGTTTTTTAACTAACAAAATGTATACGACTAAATGAAAAAATACCTACCAAACACAAGAAGTCTCCAATATGAATGAAATGTACATTATTGATTTATTAATAAATAGAGGTTGATGCAAAATAATTATTTCATTGTAAAATGAAGCATTTTTTAACTTAAATTAATTCACCACTTCATTTCATGGACTAAATACGTTATACCATACCTATAGTCGAAAGTTATTGACCACTTTTACAAACAGATAACACTCTAGCAGGGAGACTGAAACGGATCAAGATATATTTCACTAGAAAATAATACTAACAAATCAGAAATTTAAATGTGAAAAACATGAATGTCTTAAAAACTTTATATACAAGTTTGCATTAATGTGATTAGGAACATTAATTTGATAGTTAAATAATTTCACTTTCATTACGCGTCCCTATATATCTCATAGTTTATGAATTGTCGAATGAAATCAAAGACGAACAAATAGGTATATTGATAGTGAGAGAGAGAGAGTGAGTAAGAGATGTCAGGGAGAGAGATATGGATGTAGAGATAGAGAGAGGGGGATATAGAGATAGTGAGAGGTTGGAATGAGACGGACGGAGAGGGAATGAGAGGTATATATGGAGTGAGAAGGAGTGAGAGAGAGAGAGTGAGAGATAGGATGAGGGAGAGAGAGGGATATAGAGAGTGGGTGAGAGAGTGAGACATAGAGAGTAAAGGAGAGTGAGAGAGAGTAAGGGAGAGAGGGAAAGGGAAGAAATAAAACAAACACTAGAATTATGGAATGAATAGACATTATTCACTACTTAAACGGATATTCTGTTTATTAGTTTACAGAGATAAAAATACGACCAAAGCCAAAGATGAATACACGAAAAAACACTGATGGTCCGTGTATTGGGAAACCGCTTGAATTCTGTCAAATAAAGTATGACTGACGCACACACCAAAGTCTGCACTTTAGACCATCCACTTACTATTTACAGATAGTTTAATAACATTCGGACACCCTACACTGCGGCAAGGGACTAGCGTAAGTCAATATTACCAGATAGAACCGTCAGTACGATAATCGATGTAGACGTTCGACCTGAACGTTTGGAGAAAGCTAAAACCGAGTGGCAAAGTGAAAATGTTAGTTAAATGTCAAGACGATGTGCGAGACGGAAACGCCATTCTGAAACGAATGAATAGAGAGGTTGAACTTTCGATTGAACATAAGATGTTTATCGTGAACGGATCCCAAAATAAAACTAGGATGGAGAATACACAGAAAAGGGGCTTACTGTCACAGAGTGTGGCAACCAGTTGTTGAATACTGACGTGAAAATCCGATGTAATCGTAACAACAATACCGGTTTACGAGGAGGTGCGCTTACAAGAATCGTTTTATGTACGGTATCCAAATCGACGCGCCAAGTTCAAGCTCTATCGTTATCGTGTATGGTTATAGTTCCTCTAACCTATGTTTCATTTAACGTTCCTAATCTTTGAACGAATGACCTACACCAGCTCCAATTTTGAAAGGCATCACTTATAGCAGATTACCTACACCCTATTGATATCTATGAATTAAGCTTTACATATTTTTGTTTGTTTTATTTGTTTACCTCGTGTCCAATAGAAGCGGAAAGACCAGACATGATTATATTCAACAAAATCAAAATGAAACTCTCAAATAATACATTTAGCCGTGAAGCAGAAATAGAACACACATAGTGAATACACGACCCTAACTTATGAAGCGGAATATGGAAGATGAAGAAAACCAATATTTGAAAAAGAACTTGGAACTGTCTCGTAAACCTTGGAAAAATGACGAGGAGAAATTGCAAATAAAGTATAATCGTTACCATAGGAACGTCAAAACTGAAATAGTTGTTCTTTTATCTTAGAGTGTGGACACCAACTCGCATGACTGTGTGACATTAGGCAATATATTTTGTTTGTAATAATTTTTATTTTACCTTGTGATAACTAAATACACATGTTATTAATAGATACTTCACATTATGAAGTCGGTACACATTTTGTCGAAATCAAGAAATTATTTAAAAGACATGACGTTATACTAGCAATGCTTATATTGTTTTAATTCGTAATATTTATTAACATTTAATGTTAATAATGTGGTTTATTACTATAGTTTTTTGTGATGAATTGTTTGGGTATGTGTCTCGCTTTTCACTGTATAGGGTTACATCTTATATTGATAATGTTGTTAATAAATATCGCATTAATATAACTCAGATATGGTCTACGTCTATCGGTAACTGAAACTGGATCACATCTGTTAGTTTGATTCCAAATATGTATGAGTATATAATAATAAGGCAACCGTTTTTACTAACGATTGCTTTATCACAATGAATAGTTGGTATATGTCTGTAATAATAGAACTTACGTCACTTTTCTTTAACAGTTGACGTCAGATTGTTTGTTCGTAGTTTTCCTAAATTCATTAGAGCATAGATGAAGTCGATAATACGAAACGAGCTCAAAGGTTAGCGACTATGGGTGATTAAGTTATAAGATTCACGGATTATAATCTGGGTTATAGAAACATTCCCAAACGTGATTGGTACGGATAACTGCAGATTTGCATATCAATTGAGATATTTAATTCATCTATGTATGCGTGTATTTATGGCACAAAAACAACGCAAAATAACAACGACCAATCAATCCTATATGAACATTAATAATCTAATAATAAAAAAAAAACTTGTTCGTTCTTTCTTTTTTTCCTGACTCTAATGCTGGCATCATGAAAATAAAATGAAAACGTGGAATATATCCGTTCATTATTGGCGTCCACAAACGGCGACATGTTTCTTTTGTGTTTGTTTCTTCTCTAGAGTAGCCATCTAGGTATAAATTTAGATTTATAATTGAACTCTTTTTTACAAAGACACGTGTAAATTGTATGATATTCATTTTATTTATTTACTTATTTACTCTTTACGGGAATCCCCGGGTAAACACAAATAAGTTTCATCTGATTCAATAATTGATAAACATATGAATAGATTACAATAATTATAAAACGTTTAAATATTTTTTTTTTTTTTAGTTTTTGTTTCTGCTTTTGAATTCTTCTATTTAGAAATATTTTGAGAAACTAGCTTTTGTTAGGACTCTCTTGGGATCTTGAAAATGTTTCTGTCGAATGGGATGCTATTGATATAATTGTGCTGTATCCGAATATGAATTAATCACACTCTTTTATGTACCATTGTTGGAGTTCAACTGACGTGGGACGCGGTTGTGTTTTAATAACGTACTATTTATTGAAAATTAAAGAGAAACAGAGAGGCAGAGAGAGAAACAGAGAGATAGAGAGAGAGAGAGAGAGAGAGAGAGAGAGAGAGAGAGAGAGAGAGAGAGAAAGAGAAGGTAGTGATGAGAGATTCAAACCCTTTTAACAAGATATTTAAAGAACTGTTGTCCGGTGGCAAGCAACTTACAATGATAAAAAAAGTATATTATTATTACATATATATCAGGTAAAATAAGTAAATGGTCGATTACGGGAAATAGCATCCCATTATGTTTTGAAGCTATTTCTGAGAGGAGGTTAGGGTTAGGGGTAGGGTATGAAAGAAATTAACGGGAAGATATTAACCTTTATTTAGGTAAGAGTTACGGTTAGGTTAAGAGAGACATCAAGGGGGAGATATTTGGTAGCAGTGGTAGAGTTTGGGAGTTAGACATCATTTGACTTTTTTGTGACTATTTAAGTAATATCAAGCAACACCATCTATTGAAATTGAAGACATCGATGAGAAATTAAACGTGTTTTAACAACATTGCCCTACATGTTACATATATAATGAAATGAACAGATATGTGTGCCACTTGTTACATACATCAATGTAATGTGGAAATATAGACCCACATTGGAACATATGGGTATCTCATATATAGATCAACTGTTAGCCCCAGGAAAGGGCCCCTTAATTTTCAAGAGCTTGAACTGAATAAAAATCAAACACACATATGATTACCCTTCATATATATATATATATATATATATATATATATATATATATATATATATATATATATATCCTATGGAATGGATTATATTTTGACAGAATTAATTAATTTATTGTTTAAAAGAAAAAAATAGAGGCAATTATGGAAATAGTTGTTTATAATATATATATATATATATATATATATATATATATATATATATATATATATATATATTTAGAAAGATTAAAAATGAATTAGAAAAGCAAAAGTCAAATCCTTTTTCTATTCAGTTGCTCATAGCAAGGTATATTCCGCAAAAAGGCAATTTATTCAAGTTAACTTTTTACTTAAGCCAGCCTTTTCAAAGATCAAAATCTTATCATCAGAGGAAGACGCTGGAATAGATAAGTTGGCAAAGGCCAAAATTTAAAATTTGAGGAAGTAAAATAAAAATTGTAGGGGAAAAAACACAAGGCAAAACTCTGCCCGAGTGCAAGCAAATGTCCGATTGCAAAAAAGTCAGGTGTCAAAAAGTCCAGCGGAGAAAGGCAAATGTAGATAGGTAGGTCGTTAAAAGGCACGAGAAGTGACAAGAGAGGATTCAAAGTTTAATTCCCAAAAAACACAGTTTCAGGTGCAGCGAAGATAGTTAGAATCAAGAGGGTAAAAGGTCCAATAAAAGGTACGCTCGTGGATGCAACAAGGCTCAGTAAAACGTGAGGTGGAAAGTATTCGCCATTTAAAAGACTTCCTTGGCTAAAATTCATGGAATAGGTTTAAATTGGCAAAAATACAGCCAATTAATATTTAAAGGCAAGCCCGTTGAAAAACAAGACTAGTCTGTAGAAAGGCAAACACTTATATGCGACCAGTAGGCAGGAAAGGAAGGTGAAGGGGTGCGAAGGGGGAGAATGGTGCGGGTGCGATGAATAAGTGCGATTTAAAACTAAGAATGTGAGTTGGGGGGTAGGTCGCTTAAAGTTAAAAATGGACGTTAGCGCGAATTAGGGTTCAACTAGAAATGGGATAGAAGGGTGTGGGGGAAAGTTAATGAGTGCGGGGAGAGAGAATTAAAATACCAGAATGTGTCGGGGAGGATATGAACCGGGGTATGGGGTTAGGTTTTTATTAGATGACCTTACTTAAAACAATGAGGCAAAATATATTTGAAGGGTAGAAATAAAAAATATATAAATAGTAAAAATAAAAATAAAAAATAAAAATAGAAATAAAGATAATTAAATGAAAAAAATAAGAAAATAATAAAAAGAGTTATGGATTGACCGATAAAGAAATATATACATGAGGGAATTGTCGATAAAATTGGAATCCAGGAGTGAGTATTAGAATAAGGAAAAGGTAATTTGACCTCGAGTGAATATTCGGGATGGAAATCCCAAAGTGTTTAAACATTTGAGTAGAAATAAAATATGTTGTTACGGGACGCTAGTGCTTTTTGGATGAAGGAAAATTAAACTTTAAATAAAAAATTCAGAATAAGATATATGGAAGTTAATTAAGAAAATTAATCTATAGGTTAATGATGGCAGAGAGAATTTGAGAGAAACCTTACTTAAAATAGGGACAATAATTTAAACCAGAGTGAGAATGGAGATGGCAATTTGGAGTACATATTATGGGGGTTAAAAGATGTAGAATGAGGGCGGGGGTACGGATTGAGCAGGGTCCGAGAGAGGTGAGCGAGGGGCGAGGTGAACGAGGGGGGAATAATCGAGGGTATTGAAAGAGTGAGAAAATTATTTGTTAAATCTATCTGCTCTATCATTGATATTGAGCTGTATACTTTTCACGATAGGTTTTACCTTTCCTAAAAGCTCGCTTTTAGTTTACCACTTTATATATATATATATATATATATATATATATATATATATATATATATATATATATATATATACATATATATATATATATATATATATAATAAATAATAAATATTTGTTATTGTTTATTATATATCTATCTATCTATCTATCTATCTATCTATCTATATATATATATATATATATATATATATATATATATAACCTATGTTGTAATATAGTAGTAAAATATCATTGATTAATTGATAATTAAAATTAAAATTAAGAACTTGCCAGACGTCAACATAAGCTAGAGAGAACCGGACGGCTAATTCCTTCTGACTTGAAATCAACAGTACTAATGTTGTACTCATTTTCTGTGCGAATATATATATATATATATATATATATATATATATATATATATGTATTGTGTGTGTATTAAGTAAGCAGTTTCTCATTAATGCAAATTTTTTTTTTTAAATTACAGACTTCGACTCTTTAATTATACTGTTTTATTCAATTTATCTGATCGTCTTCATGTATTAAAATAAAATAAATATTACAACGTTGGACAGCATCACAAACCAAACTAGCATTTGAAAATGTTACCACTGGTTTCATATGTGATGTTATTCATTTTAGATTGTGTATTTATTAAGATAGCTTCTAGTATTTAATTTGTTTAATTGCTTTTGGAATGTATAATTTTAGTGTAGACATCGAATGTGTCTTTAATCAAGGGAAGGGCAGTTATGTAGATTTTGGTAAATTGAGCAAGAGTTTTAAAGATGCATGGGCAGGCGGCAGAATAGAGTAGTGCTTGTAACACCAATGTAACTATTTTCTTATTTTAGTCTGTGATGTCATGCCGCGTTGCTGGATTATAACTGTAAACGGCTTCGAGGAACAATGCGAAAACGTTCTTAAAATGATCTTCCATAAGTTCCCTCCCCTTTTAAAACCTCTCTTTCTCTTCCACTTACCATGTAAGCGGGAACATGACGGGGAAAATAAAAATGGTAAAACAAAAGCATGAAAATAAAAAAAATGGTGAACAAAAGACAGAAACAAGTTGTAAAACTGGAAACAAAAGAGATAGAGAACGAAAGTTAAAAAGAAGTATTCAAATCATAAATTATCCTAACATTTATTTTCCCTTTTCTGATAATAATAAAAGAAAATATGAAAATCATTTACAATGTAATAAAAGTTTCAACATCTAAAGACCAAACCAGTTCCGGCATATCCGTTGCTATAAAAGTGTAAACAATAAAGTCAATAGAACCATACTCCCTTATGAAGTGCGTTTCCGTGTTTGTGAGTGACCTACTGAGAATAATTCATATTCAAAGTTGCATCTCAGGGTTTTAATGCTAGCGACTGATGTAGCGGAGTGGGACAACTTATGGAAATTCATATTATACTGTTTTATTCGATGCTTTTATATCCGGAAGGTATTGAAACATCCATGGTTATCTATTGGGAGTCTGAGTCCGATCCACTTACATTGTGTTACTTCCAGCTAACATGCAAATAAAATAAAATATATAAATCTTATAGAATTTATATATCTTTAACATTAAGCTGCAGACAGTACACGGACAATATTAAGCATCCTCTCCGATGAATAATGGTCCTGGAGCATTAAGAAAACGGATACACTCACCAAGCCATATCGATACCTTATTTCAATAACTAAGGTGATAGATAAATTGCCCAACCACTACAAGTATGTGCGTATAGATATCATACATTTTTAGCTACACATATCTGAAATGTTTTTCGAGATTTACATAAGTATCTCGAATACTTAGTAGTGACAATACCGTTATAGTCGTAGAATAGGAAATATATATTGAAATACGTTATGCTAATACAGACCTAACTAAATTGTTAGAATACAAACGTAGAAAATATGGCTGTCGAGAACAATTTATCAACTAAATGTGAAGACATAAAAATGTAAAAGTGGTGCAAACATTTTTTTAAGTAATTGTCAAAAACATATCTTGATAAATTAAGAAAATAAATATCAATGCTTTAATTTATTTAAAGTTGTAACATTATTACGGATTACTTAATTCAAAATTTATGTTCATGGTGAAGAAAATATGTTTGACAAGTATACATAGAGATGCCTTTACATGACTTGCTGGCATGATGAATCAATTCTAATTTAATAAAGAGTTCATAGCGTTAAATGAATATAAATTCATATGTAGTACGGATGATTCGTAAACAAGTCAGCCCTCAAAATCCTTGCCTAATAATTAACAAGAATCACATATATCGGGAATCTTCAAAATGTGTATTGATATACAACTTTCAAAAACCCTTTTAAAATGGTCCCTGGAACTGGTGGGTTAAACAGCTAATACCATATTAAAAGTGCTTAATAAATATTGCAACCATCGCCATTGACATATCAAACACTCTTGGATCTAGGCCAATTGCATCATCAGAAGGATACTGTACCATTCAGTTTCGGCACATTATCATCGACTGATAACACTGGTAGTGTGAAGTTTGCCATACTTAGTTTAGTGTTGATTATTGCTCTTTCGTTGCACGTATTTTTCCATGTGGTCCCATGTGAAGGTTTGATGGGTTCTATAATTGACATCAGATGTCTCTTTCGTTCCAGCAATGGTCATCATTTTTCAGTCACCACTGCTGTCTGTATTTGTGTTTTCATTCTCCTTTTTTCTTTCTCTTTGAATCCTAATCAGTTTTTGATACAGTAAAACATTTCAATCTCCCCTTTTGCTCCTACCTCAATATGGTAATGTTTCGCCTCCCATCCGTTGTCTTCGCAATATTCAATAAGTTTTCTGTACACTATTTATTTGCTCTTTCCTAAAACTTTGATGTTATCCTCACAATTTATGGAAGTTCAATTATCATAACGCTCCTCATATCCTCACTCCATATTACCATATTCAGCTTTTGAAGAGTTTCAATCTCAGGGAACACTAAAGACTTTCCTATATCAACATACATTTCTCATTCTCCTTTCCAATTTAAATCTGTCTTCGTCACCTGTCTATTTGTAGTATGTATTACTTTCCCTTATTTCAAAATAGGTATCCCTTATAATATTTTAATTTTTGGTTTGTCCTGATATTTATTTTATCCACTTTCTCTCTGCAAATTCTCGTATGATATTCAGCACTTGGTTGCGTCGCCAGTTACGCCTATCTAGTCCTAATGGAGAATATGACAAAATGTGCTTCATTGTACTATTACTTACATTTATAATCCTGGCGATTCCCCCAGTGTGTTAAATTTGTTGGTGAATGAATTACACCATAAGTCGATGTTATTAAGCATCATAATCCCGCCGACTTTCACACCCAGAGCTCTTCCCAAGTAATCTTTCCCTCCACCACTACACATTGTTTGTTCATACCATTCGGTGTTTCAATCCATCGTCAGTAATTTGAGCATTTTATCTCGGCTTCTATTGTTTCGTGTTGTTTGATCTAATCTCGAAAGACTTTTAACTGGCTTTTCTTCAACAGTTTGAATTTTCACCTTCTATCGAATACTTTACTTTCTTTTAACTCCTTTCACAAACGTTACACGCTTTGATTTCTGCGCCTTAAGATTCACTCGTAACCATGCGATACATTACTCTAAAGTCTGTATCGTGTATTTTTAATGTTTCGTTAGTAATGCAATACCATCCATAAATCATCTTAATAGTATTGCAACTGCAGTAATATCTCATCTACAAGATTTAAATAATCATGTCAGCATTCATATCAAATTAATGGTGTTAACTGTCATAACACCAGCTCATACTTTGTGACTCGACGTTTACCCGACTTTTTCGAATGGAACAAAGTCTTTCATTGACTGACGAATTATGGGATAGCGGAAATGCGACACATTGTTTGATTGCTTGACCTACACCACACATTCGAAATTAAAATCATCAATGGGAAAACTGACGATCTGATTGCTCAACAGAAGACAGTCGGTCCGCCATGTAGAGTGGCATAGATAGTGAGTGAGATAGTAAAGTCGGCAACCGATAAAAGCAAGCATAACACACACTGAAAAGTATTATTTCCAAGAGATAAAAGCCTGACGTTAATAACCCTATTCACACTTCGTACCGATCCATGAAATCAACATGTATTTTACTCCAACTTGAGTGTCATATTTTATCACGGTTATAATTAGTACACACTTGTGTTCAAATAAGTATATGTTATAGTGCACATGTTATAGTGCACATAAAGAATCCATTATTTTTACATTTGGATGATCTAAAATAAACTATGTTTACATTAAGATAATCAAAATGTCACTATATTTATATTTGAATGATTAAAAATTCATTATTTTGACATTAGGATGATACAAAATTTCACTATTTTCACATTTGGATGATCAAAATTCATTATTTCATATTAGGATGATAAAAAAGTAACTATCTCTCCATTTTGATGATAAAAATGAGTTTGACATCATCTGAATGCTCAAATATTCACTATTTTTACATTTAGATGATCAACACTATTTTGACATTTCTATGATGATAAATTCACTATTTTATCATTTTCACAATCAAACATTCACTATTTTTACATCAGGAAAAGCTACAATATAACTGTTTTAACATTCGCATAATAGGAAATTCACTATTCTTACATTTGGATGATCACAATTACTTATCTATACCTAAGTCACTTTTTTACATTTGTAAGATCAAAAATTCATTATTCTTAAATTAGAATAATACAAATTCAGTTTTCTACAGTTAGATGATCAAAACCTAACGATTTAAAATGTTTATGATGATAAATTCACTATTTTATCATATTTACAACCAAACATTCACTATTTGTACATTAGGATGATACAAACATCACTATTTTTACATTTGCATCATCAGAAATACACTATTTTTACATTTGAATTATCAACATTCCTTATTCTTACATTAGGATAATCAAATAGTCAGTAGTTTAACATTTGGATGATCAACAATTCATTATTTTAACATTATGATGATACAAATGTTACTATTTTTACATTTAGATGATCAAAAAAATATTATTTTATTTGGCTTATCAGAAATTGACTAATTTGTAATTAGGATTACAAAACATTCACTGTTTAAACTTTCGCAGTATCAGAAATTCACTATTTTGATATTTGGAAAATCAGAAATTAGCTCATTTGAATTTTCACAATTGGATTATCAAACATTAATTATTTTGACATTTCGATATAAAAATTAAACTAGTTTAATATTTGGATGATCAAACATTTACTATTTTTACATTTGGACGTTTTACTATTTTGATATTCGTATGATCAAACAGACTATATTTATATTTGGATGATCAGGATGTTGTCAAACCCATGAGATATAGATAACATATTTTAAAATCTAAATATTCGGTTTTATAAACCAAAATCATGGTAATACTTTCAATATATTTTTGCTTTCATTGTTGTTAGACGTGCTGGCTGGTCAAAAAAGACACAAAAAAGAAAAATACAAAAAAAACAAAAAATATTGTCTGTATTACCATGATTCGGGTTTACGAAACCGAACATTTGGATTTTCCTACGCGCCAACGCATTTAACTACAGATATTGGACATAATAAAAATGTAATCACTGAACAACACTTGAAGAAATCGCCGATCGTCGACTACGCCGTAAGACCTGGACGATGACGAAGAACCTTAGGAAACAAAGAAAAGCATTGTCGTTTGTAAGATTAACTATTCACTATTTTGACATTCGCGTGATCAGAAATGAAGTATTTCTTAATTTAAATAAGAAAAACAAGAATTAATATTTTGCGAATCTTGATGCCGTTGAACTGTCGATTCGTATGGCATGTGAAGTAACTTCATTTGCAATTTCTCATGTATAGATAGATGACATTTGGAGCAATTTCCATCAAACTATTTTATAAATAAAAAAAAACACGATCACTTTAACAAACTTTAGTTATATTTCATCACAATTTGGTTCACTTACTCACCTAGTAAAGAATATCGGGTAACAAAACAAAAACAAATAAAAATGAAAGGAAACGTATACTTAAGATATATACTGAATGTTGTTTGAGTCTGTTTAGAAGATGTGGGGCGGCATAAGCTGGCCTTCACCGAGAATACCCACCAAGACAATCACAGATTAAGAAAACTTGGTTTTCATGACGCACGGAACTTTGAGCGGACTACATACGAGTCATCTATTTCCTGCACGTAGTGCCACTCGTCCTGAGAAGACGCACAATCCTTTAGGTCAACTGTGCATTAGGCATTTGACCTTGTTGAGGAGTTTGTTAGCTTCCGTAATGATGTTCCTATAAGCTTTGGTGGTGATTAATCATCCCTTGAGACTAATGCATGACGAGTACTTAAGATACTTGTTCAATGTATTCTTCAAAATAACCTATCCATCGTAAGTCCACATTGCCTTGCCTGAATGTTGGTGCACCTATTTTGCAGATTTTCCAGTACTTTTATTGTAAGAACACATACATTTTGTCTTATATTATACTTCTTGCTTGCTATTTCCTCTGCATCTCTGTCGACATTCGCAAACTCACGTTTCATGTTTTGTTATTGTATTAAATTGATGCACTAGTCTGAAGGTATTATTCTTGACATTTTTAATGCGGTGGGAATCCCAATGATGCAGATATCTATATCTTAGATAATTTTTTGATATTAAAACAGTTGTGTACAGACATCACATGTATGTGTATGAAATATATGTGTGATTATCCCCCTCAATTACATTTTGTCGTTGAATGTTGAGCTCACAGCTGGCGTAGATTGTTTAAGGACTCAAACTTCAATAAAATACCACTATAGATTTTCGAAAAAGCATACATTTTCCGAAATCTGTTTAAAAGTTACAAACCGGTATTTGGAATAAAGTAGGTAGAAAAAAGACAAGCTCTTCTTTTAACTTTTCTGAAAGAAGTGCAACGTAGAACAAGAAAAACTGAGTGAATTTGCCAACCAAATAACTTTATACAGGTCTTATCCGGATTTTGAAGAGGATTTCTTCATGCCGAATTAACAAGTTATTAAAGATGATTTAGGCCAATGGGATATAAGAATAAATGAACCTATATTGATATTAGCCACACAAAGAATTGCACATTCATATAAACCATCGCTGCTTGTATTTTCCTAGTGATTTAATTCATAAAACATGCAACTTTACTATCTGTATATCCATCGGCTGATCTACATTTAGACATAATTAAAAATATTTAATTCATATCTAATATCGTCAATAAACAAGATGGATGTCGATTACTGGGGACATATTATCGAGTGTGTCATGGCTAACCAAATTTAAGCAAAAACAAAACATTCAGTCAGGCGAACGTGGGGCTGACTTGGGCTAAAATATGTTAATTAGACTAGTATTATATACATTAAAGAAGTCGATGGTGTCTCAAGTTGTTTGCCATAAATTGTAGTGATCTAGAATACTTCCTCTTATTTTATGGATATTTTCTTCATCTAATATCAAATTAAATTTTGGAAGTTATTTTATGTGTTTTCTTTTCAAAACTAAATTGCTGACGTAAGGGATATTAATTAATGCGATACTGTTTTGATTCATTACAGAAAAGAAAAAACAAAATACAAAGAAATACATCTACAACAACATATAATATGATCGATGGTTTTATTGGGTTGTTTATCTAATATCCTTTTGCCAGTGTCTGACAAACGTTATTTTCGCTTTGAAGTCGACTGACCGATTCATCAAATAGTACCACGTGATCTTAAGGAAATTATTGTGTATCGGCCCATCTCTACATTCTTTTGCAAATGTCGCCTTACTAATTGCATAAAGCATTTGTCAAACACCTATGTAGAATATTACTATCTAAAATACCTGTTCAAGGGCGGGTTCCTATAAATGATAGATACGTTAACAAATGTAAGCGGTCAAAGTTCTACAATATGTCAAACTAATGAAATGAACATCTGTGCAAATGCAGACATACATAATTTAAGTGATGTACTTTTTACCCAAAGCAACGTAAACACGTTTTTATCTTTTTATTCATGGTTACTTTAAAATGACAACAAATTGTGTGTCGCATCATTTACGCTGGTTACTTACATGATTGCCTTTAATATTAATCAATGACATTTTAAGAATCTACATATTTATTGTCAATAAAATGTGATTTCCGTATCAATAATCGATGAGAACAATGATGGCTGTTTTTATATACCCTGCAGTTTCGGCTGAAATAGTTAAAGCAATTCGTAAAGAACGTTCACCTAAACAATACGATCATTGTTCATGAAATATTTCAGATTGGAAAAGACTTGATATATATATATATATATATATATATATATTAATGTTTTTTTTTACGAAAAAACCCCTTTAAGAAACTTAAGATATTAAAAAATAGACATTGACTTAAAATACAAAACGAATCTCCGAGTTAGTTCGTTGAACCATATAGATTATCTTGATGTTTATAGCCCGCCGCAATTTGCTTAAATATAACTTAATTTCTCCGTATCTCGTAATTATTACCTATTGCCTAGAAGATAGAGCAACAGCGTAATGAGTCAAAGGTGACTTTGGACCGGATTCGCGCCTTACGACCCTTTTAAATAATTTCCCGTCTACACTTATGAGAGCATAAGCTGAAAGCGACTTAGTCTTTAGTTACATATATATATATATATATATATATATATATATATATACATATAAGTGCAGATTAGTCGTCCGAGGCTATAGCGATGCGATGTAGTTGACGTAAGATGGAACAGTGAAAAGAAATAAACGAAGAGAGAAAGTGAAACTCAAAACGATTTATTAATAATTTCATGAAAAACTGATTAAATACCAAAATAGTAAATACTGTCTGGTAAGTAACAGTTCAGCAATGGGTAGTTTTTAATTTTCGAAAGAAAAACTTTCATTTTCAGAAGACAACAATATAAGACCGAGTGGGTCGAAAACACGGGAAAAACCGTTATGTACAGCTCAGGGTTGTATTCGACACAGTTCTCTTGGAGTTGGCGTGCAGCGAAGATCATGGCCGTCGTGCGGATTCTGGGGCGGAAGCCACATTGACCCTCTGGGAGGAGTTCGCGATCCAAATGTATCAGTAGATTGTTCAGCATGACTCGGACAAAGATCATGTCCGCTATTGAGAGGAGAGAGATGTTTCTATGGTAATCACAGTAATAGCGATGTTCTTTTCGCTTGAAAATGTGTAAGATCGTTGCATCACGGTACTCCCGGGGAAGGTCAATTTTTTATACATTGGTTGATACAATGTTGTAAGTTCCCTGCTATTGCCGTACCGCTTGGCTTGTAGACTTCAGACAGTATGGCGTCTGACCCTGGAGCATTACCATTCGGCATTTATTTGATTGCTATTAAAACTTCTCCAGCTGACGGGAGGGCGTCAAGATCATTGTTCATCGTTGATCGAGGCTGCTCTGGTTAGAACGCTTTTTAAGTGTTCTGCCCATCTCGACAGTATCCGTTTTTTGTCGGTATGAAGTTTGATTCCGTTCGAACTTAATATGGAGGATGCGCGGCGGTGCTGAAGTCTGTAGACTGCTTTCGGCGCAGCAGAGAACCTCTTCATATCGTGTCTATCTGCGTAGCTTTGAACCATGTCTACTTTGGCGCTCAGCCATGTGTCCTGCATCTGGCGGAGTTTAACTTGAATAAATGAGCGTATGTTGCTGAACGCAATTTTCGTTGCCATGTTTGCCTAATGGTTTTGATGAGCCAGTAGCAAGTTGCGTTTCTCTTCCAGTACAATTCCGACTTCCTAATCATTTTAGTCGAACCAGTCATGTTGTGTTCTAGTGATTGGTCCGATAGTCTCCAATGAGATACGATAAGTAAAATCGCGAAATTCCGCCCATTGCTTTTCAGTACTGGAGTGTGAAGTGGCCGCGTTGAGGGATATGCGAGACTGGGAATCGCCTAACTTCCAAGGGTTCTTAATTGGACATTATAATATCTAACACCAAGCGGGTTTTCTGAACTTTTCATATGATTTGTTTTTTTTTCTATCGTGTTATTAATGTGCATACACCTCGGACACACTTTTCACTGTCATCTACTGCATCGATCGCAAACACATTTCCCGCCTGGATAACCTTTTCGTTTTTTGACTAGCATTCACCAGTTGTTCTTAATCAACTACTTTGACACCTTTCCTGAAGCTGTTTTAAACTTTATGACTAGGATGAGCTGTATACGTTTAACAAAAAAGTCTGTTTCGGCCCGATATATTTGATGTTTTATATACTTTTATGTATTTTATATATATTTTTTAATACATTTTAAAAGGTTTATTTTATTACATGCAGTAATGTCATTGCGGTAATGGTCCTCTGAGGAGACGATTTTCTTTGAAAACTCATGAGTTAAGGCCTTTACAATACTTTGCTTGAAATTTGAATTATAATAAAATTTGATTCACATCTTATTTTATTATTTCACTTCATCTAGTGCTAGTAATGCTCTATCCAGTATATTGAGCTCCATTTTTATCCGGATGTTCACTAATTAAAGATATTAGTTGCCTATTATATATTTTGTTGTATTAACCATATATATATATATATATATATATATATATATATATATATATATATATGAATATATATATATATATATATATATATATATATATATATATATATATATATATATGTTGTGAAGTCGTTCTACAGTAAATAATAAATAAAGGAAGTCAAGTCGAGGGTTGGTTTAACAAGTGTATTAACAAAGTAAGAAAGTGACTAGCTCTTGGCTAGACAGTTACAAGACTGTGCTTTGCTTTCAGTGTCTCTGGTGACTCGCACTATTTATAGTGACAACCGGTGTAGTTTCTCCTGTCTAAGAACGGCCGGTATAACAATATATATATATATATATATATATATATATATATATATGTATATATATATATATATATATATATATATATATATATATATATATATATATATATATATATATACAAGAAAGAGAATACTGTAGCAACGTGTTCCATAGATGAAAAGTTTTTGGGAGATTTACAGTAATTACGTTTGATGATTGTCAAAGAGAGAAGAATAAACTAATGTGCAGTGATGCTAGTAAGATGAGGTATTTCGCGCAAGGTTTTACAGGAAAGAACAAGAAATTTAATCTCATTCGCACACTTTACATGTAAAAAAATATGCAGTAGAGAAAGACTAGCAACGTATTTTCTGTGATGAATACACTGTGGATAACTGAAGATATAAATCCCTACTTTATCGTAAAGTTTGTTTTGAACGCTGCAAATTAAGAAAGAGTGCTATGAGCAGCAAATACGTAGAGTCATTTGATTTGAATAAAGGTAGGGGATTATACCAGAGTTAGATACTTTCTGAAGCGGTAAAATGACCCAACTAGTGTCTTTACAAATTCAGCAACATATTGGATGTGTGTTCCATTTCGGATTATGGGTAAATGTCAGTCCGGGGTTGAAGCCATTTATTTGAATGTGGGGATTGAATACAGATAAAATCAGGTCGTTACCAAAGATGAACTAATCAGGGTGTTTTTAAAAAAAATCATCATAGTTCACCCAAAACAACGGAGACCGCCACTGTAGACGTAAGGGGCTACTTAGAAAAAAAGGGTGAAGTTTTTTGGGGGGAGGTCAAACTATATTAGGAGCTGCGCGGCGATATGTCTGTTTACTGCATGGCAGTTATGTCAGGAAAGCAGGGAGCAGGGAAGGGGTTCCAGATTCCAGCAGTACGGGGAAATAAGCTTTTAGAGTAGAACGTTCTTCATCATTTGGGAACCTCCACAGTGTATGGATGGGGTTTGACAGAGTGTCGGGTTGCTCTAGCTAATTTACGTCGTGGGGGTACCAGAGTAGCAAGCTCATCAGGGCACACTCTATTGAAGTACTTGTAACAGACGCACAAATAAGCAAAATTGCGGCGATGGGGCAGTGGCTGGAGCTTAGTAGATAGTTTAAAACATATCAAGTTGGCGACTCTTTTTTGACCTTGTCTAAGAAGGAGATATGTGGCAACAATACTCTATGCATGGGCGGATGGTAGCTTTGTAGACATATAGGATATTGTCAGGTGTGAGAAGTTTACTAGCACGGTAGAGCGAGCCAACCTTCTTTGCAGCAGCCTTGGCAATGTCTTCAATGCACTTATTCCAATTCATGTTATCTGTGAAAATGAAGCCGAGGCGTTTGATTGATGAAGTCTCAGGCAGGGTGCTATTTACTATGTCAATCGGTGGTTGAAGAGGTTGCTTGTAGTTATTAAAGAAAAGCTTTGATTTTGCGGCATTAAATGTTACCATCTATTTCTGACCCCATTCCGCTACAGACTCAGAGTCAGCAATTGCCTTAGGTATGTGCGTCGGTTTGGCCCACATGACGACAATAGAGCGTGGTGTCGTCAGCAAATATTCCTATCTCAGTCGCAATGGCACCAGGGAGGTAATTTATGAAAATCATTTTGTCCATTTTTTATCGCCGTTATTCTAATCTAACATGTTTTCCTGACATTTTTTAATTCTAGCAAGCAGTTGTCCTTTCTGAAATCACCAAATGGCGACCGTTTAAGAGTCACGGCTTTCTTGAATTGTTTTAATTAACATCATATTGACTGGATTATGGCTGATGCATACATTTGAGCTGCAGTTCTTCACTCCAAAGCTACATTTGTCACGCAGTAATCTGACCTGCGTGTCAAATCTGATGAGATAAAACTCGTCTTATCGCACCGTTTGCATATTGAATTAAAGGAACGAATAAAACGGATCAAAACGGATGAAAAACTAAACAGATCAAATGTAAAATCCGATTGAAACTAAGATGTATGACATGAACAGACGAATCGAAAGACAAATTATATGGAATGTCTGATTTAATGGTGGATTTATAAAGAAACGGATCCAATAGAAGATTAAAGAAATTTGATGTTGTGTATCAATAAGATATGTCCTTACACTGTATATTTACCTACTGAAAATCTTTAACATGTAAAATTTGAATTGTTTAATTCCCAACAAAAAATGGTCCCCCTATAAAGCGTCATACGCAATTATCTACAATTATAATAACCAGCTCTGTGAAAACTTGTTAATAACATGCAATAGGGAGTTCGTCTAACAAGATCTAGTTCTATCGTGCTGACTTTAATATCACACAGGATAATTAAAATCATCGACAGAGTCTTTGTTTCTTGGGCGATAGCTCTTACTATATTAAAAGCCTTCGATATGATTTGACAAAAAACTTTTCTCCACAAGTTGTTTAGCTATAGAATATCTGGAAATGCCTTCTTAAGCATTAAATTATTTATTTTGGATAAGTCTATAAAAGAAATTATTGACGAGCAAAAGTGCGAAGCTTATAGTAACAAGACAAGGGGTGCCCCAAGGATATTGGACCCGTCGCTCTTCCTGATCTTCTAAATCATATTCTTAGATCATTCGTCAAAATCTATGCAGATAACAGTTATTCATGGCAGTAGTAGGAATATCATTGCTGATCTAGATTTTTCTGATTTTCTTCTTTTCCGACTTAGTGCACGGTGTAAAATGCTGAAAACGTGGTGCGTTACTTTTAACGCATCTAAAACCAAGATTCCCGCTGTTAACACCTAACACTCGGATCCCTGTTTTGCCCTTAAGGAATCTCCTTACTTGAAGTATCTAGAGCTGACTTTCACTCCAAACCTGAAATGGAAGACTTCATTTCATCCGTTGCTATACAGTTCCTGGAACATTGGTTGAATCATTCTAACGTTTCAGAAACTGCCTCATCCCTGACGTGCATAAGAGGCAGATCCTTAGATGGAGTACTGCTGCTATTTATGGTGATGTGCCGCCGCTTAGACTTAAGATTAATTAATTAAATGTTAATTACTCGAGCCCCCCTCCCCTCTCTCTTCTGTTTACAAACATTCTCTAGGACGGACAGACAGACATACAGACAGACAGAGAGCTAAATGAGTGATTTGAATATAAACCGATTTCTTCAAGAATTAAAATTAAGACGATATTTTCAACTTCACTGCGGAAATCGCTTCGGAAATATAAAATAGCCACACAACAGAATCGAAAAAGTGGGCGAGTTTGCAATTGATGTACATACATGAATCTGCTCAATGACCGCATTCGTCCGAATGGAAGATGTCTATTAAAAGCAATCTATGGTTAGGCAGAACGACTTTGAAACATTTGTTTTTAAAAGCCAACCTGTCAGAACGTCGTCGGAATGAAGTCGGATTTGCTCGAGTTGGAATTAGAAAAGCAGGATTAAAGCAGCCAAATTGAAAGAAATGAAAAACTGATCTAGAAGAAAAGCATGATCAAATATAAACAGTTTGATCGATCAAGGCAGTAATGGAACATTCGATCTGGACCAAACCCAATGGCTATTTAGGAAATGTGCTACATAATAAACTATACTGTGTTGATATTGAAAAATATAGATTGTCAGCAAGAATAGAAAAAAATAAACAATTTTTTTTATTTATTTATCAAAGAAACAAAAGAAACAACATTTTGTTTATTTTTGTTTTTGTGTTTTTTATGCAAAAAAATGACACGATACTGGTCAACTCTGATGATGGATTTTTTTTCCTGAATTAATTAAATTAAAGTAAACAAAAAATAAAAATGATTAATCTTGCATTGATAAAGGATTTTATTTTAAATGTTATAATACTGACAGAGAAATGCTTTAAATGAACAACCCATTTTATTAAACTCTAGCATACCAATGTTTTCTTCGTTCTACAACCAGAATTTGAATTTATAATGGCCAACGTCATCGGCGTGGATACATCACATCAATGAAATTAATCAAAGAAACAAAAAAAACAAATTGATTATTTTTGTTTTTTGTGTTTTTTTATGAAAAAAATGACACAACACTAGTGAACTCTGATGATAGAATTTTATTCCGACATTAATAAGATCAAAGTGAAAAAAAATATTAATCTGGCATTCATAAAGGCTTATATTTTAAATTATATATATATATATATATATATATATATATATATATATATATATATATATATATATATATTTTGATTTTATTCCATTAGTTGCGACAAAACAAGTTTTGTTTCATTGGTGCAAATAGCGACCAATTCCCTCGCCAGCCCGATGAGTTGGTCGCTATTTGCACCAATGAAACAAAACTTGTTTTGTCGCAACTAATGGAATAAAATCAAAAAATATATATTTTGCTCTGAATTTTCATTGAGCACTCTCATAAACCCGGTTTCAACTTCCTTCGGATTCATACCCCCTGGATATTTGTAACAAGTTAATTATATATATATATATATATATATATATATATATATATATATATATACATCTATATACAATGCCCCACGGCTTGAATAAAACATAAATAAAAGCAATATAAACGATGTACATAGATCATCACAACTAGACAATAAGGATCGGATTTTAACACAAGAGGATAACGGTTCAGAGAATTCTAAAAATATGGATAGTTTTAACATGGGTTTACAATTATAAGAGTAAAACTATACTTAAATATACTACAATTAAGAACACATTAATACACCAAACCGCCCATACATCACTTAAATCATTCATTACCTCTGTAGTAAGATACACATTCTCCAGGGGACCACTAATACTATGAAATGGTAGCTGGGGCAAATCCTTAAATAAGTTACACAAAGTTCCCCTAGAGGACAAGTGAAAGTGGTAGGGCTTCTTGTAGTTCCATCAATAAACGTAAAGCTGGCCTTAAATAGCACCTCATTTTGTTGAATTGAACAGCCAAAGGTTTGTAACTTCCTTTTAAGTTTTTCGCCAAGGATGTTACTATTCCTGTTTCACAATCAGTATGTGTACTGGTATTGTCCACTAGAATTGTCTTAACAGTATTTACACCCGATACATTCTCTACTAGAAGAACACCAATTGCACCAATGTAGGGTATCACTCTATGGGCGAGATATTTTCATGCATTTCCTATATCTCTGGTTGTATGTGTCTTCCCCCCACAGCGGTAAAATGTGACACAAGCTTGAGAAAGGGGGGTTTGAAAATTAATGCCCTCAAGAAGAGAGCCCACTCTGGCCATCCTAAATGCCTGGGCAGCAATGTCGGCATCCCCCGCTAAGCGATTAGCAATAAACTAACCCCTTCTCAAACGGCGAAAAGGCAAAGACTGGGAGGGTGGACATCTTAGTAATGCACAGAACAAACCCACAGACCGGCATAATCAAGGCACGAGGGCCAAGACGATACCGGTTTATAGGGTGAAGTATCCATCGAAACAGATACTACACTTTGAACTTAGCTAATTCTAAGTGGCGGTCTGGTCCTTTGCTTTTCTTAATCAGCATTTTAACCATTTCTCTTGTAACCTCCTTTAAATGCAAAGTGTCCTTACCAATCTTGCGATCAACTCCAATGCAGATAAAATGTTCATATTTCTTGACATGTTTTTGATGGCTGGTTACTTTCACTCTTGCCTTTTCTCTAGGTATTTCTGATTTATCTAAAATAATATCATTTAAATTAATGGTTGGATGAAGAAGGGCCATGTGTTTGAAGTCTAATAGAAAAGCATTAGCAAGGCAAGCCCAAGGTTATAAGATATATCACCTTCAATCAATTCCATAGAATATATAGGGAATTTTAAAATACTGTAAGGTCCCTTAGATTGTCTTCCTGGTTGAAAACTGTCATCGGCTGTCTCTTCACTGGGAGATGTTTGTAAACAGATTTCTGATGTAGAGGAAGCAACATGTGAAGACACTTGTTGCTGTCTGTCAATCTGCTTGTCAAATCTATCTGATTCAGCTAAATCTATTTTGTATTTTTGACAGCACATTTGTTAATAGGTCAAAGTTGGAAACTGACCTTTGGTCCTGTTTTCCCTCTCTGATCTTTTAAATATTCTCTCTCCTCAATTGGAATCTGACATTTAAATATGTGCACGTGTGTAATAATATATCTAGCATACATGATACATATTAAGAAAAATATCACAATAGCATTTACTAGAAAAAGGAGAATATTCAGAATTAAATTCATATTTTCCAATTAATATGAATATTAAACATTGGGGCATGAATTAGTTAAAATTTAGAAATGCAAACAAAAACAACCATAGAAGTAATATTACCTTCTTATGAGGAGGACAGGTGCAGACTATATGCCTTGTGTAGCAATTTTGTGCATTGCACTTTACAGCAAAGTATTCACATCCTAAGACTTGCATTAACATGGCGAAATATCAAATAATTTGTCCAGCTGTTCCTTAATTATTTTCAGTTTGGATTCAGTAAGAGTTTTTCTTTAAATAAGTTTATCCCACTTTAAGCAAAATACTTTCAAATATTCTATTAACAAAGTCAATTGTTGGTTCACTGCTTGCCAAATATTGATTATTTCTATTGTAATCAATTTGGAAATATCATTATTTAAAAAGTGGGGATAAGTATTTTCAAGGAAATAACTAAACTGTGTAACTTGTAAAGTTGGGGGTTCAGTTTTATATAAACGACAATGTGGATCACACAATCGTTTGCAACTGTTACTGCGAATTAAAACAAAACGTATTTTTAGAGACATTTTTTATTTGATAAAAAAGAACATACATGAATATGTTTAAAACAGTTTGATTCATAATATATTCTAGTTTCATATAAAAAATAGCTGACAATTATGGTAAGTGGTTTTGGTTAGCTGCATTGATAGTCTGTTTGAGTTAGGGTTAATCTGCATCTAAAATTGAGGCTTGAAATCACAGGACCATTTTAACAGACTCTCAATACTGTTCGGGTTATGATGCACTCCTTCATTTCTCCTTCCGTTTTACCCAGTATTTTAGATTTTAGAGTGTGAAATTACTTTCCCAAATAAAGTTAATGTGAAATGAGTGCCAATTCATGACCATCCCACTAAAAAGCATAACTTACGTCTACAATATTGGGTAAAAACAACAACGAAAAAAGGATTTCTCTAGCGACATAACCGGCTTGTTTAAAAATGGTGCGGAAAAAATGCAAAAAACAAGGTATTTACTTAAATAGCGCCAGAAATTCGCAAAAAGTATGTCGAGTATCAGCTATATTTTTAATACAAAACTGAAACATTACGGTATTTTAATACACACTTCATTGATACAATTTAATTTGAAACAAAAAATAGAAAGAACGGTATTATTTACCTAAAAATGTAAATATATTTTCTTTGGCGGAGAAAAACAAATGCGTTTTAATTAACGCCAGATACACTTAACATATAAAATTATGTAGATTTAACAAACATTGTTTCTTTATATTTCTAATAATTAAATGTTTGCATACAAATACAAAATTACTAATTATTAAATTCCAACACGTTTTAACTTAAATAATAACCAAAAAGAAATTTCCAGAAACACTATTATAAACACACTATATCTATTTTATGTTATCATAAAAATGAAGACATTGTTCGGTTTAATGCTGTGTTATTGATAATTAAACTAAGTTACATTTGTTTTCTACTGAAAAATCACAACTTTTGAATTCCATCAGAGAAAGAATAATGAAGCGATCTTTTATCACTGTCACTTACTTAAATAGTAAAATACTGTATTTATTAAACACTGTATATTTCATCTCTATTTTGCAAGGAACATTTTTCATCATTTTGCATCCTTATTTATCATTATTTTATTTATTGAAAACAATGGAAATAATTTAGTTGACAAATCACCGAAAGGACATGTAAACTCGCTAATTTTCGACCTTTAAAGTCGTTTCCTCACTTAACGGTAACGATTTTAGAAAAAAACATGTTGTGTCGTTATTTATCATAGCACTCTCCAACTATCATTACCATTGTATAACCACGGTTCCAAAATCGACCTGCCCTAATGTAATGTCCTATCTAGTTATTTGAATATAATATGTGATGTGTTCAATTCTTAATATCTTCAAATATGTTTAAGTTTCATCTTGTTTATTAATGATTTATGAATTGATTTGTTTCGTAAGGGAATATTTTATTGAGTTAAGTGTCATTGTAACGAAGAGGTGATTCAGAACTGGGCAATGCTCACAAATTGTGTTGCACGACCGCGTGAAGATGTATGTCATACCCATGGTAGTATATACATAGAGCGAGAGAAAGAGAGAGAGAGAAAGAGAGAGAGAATGAGAAAGTGAGGGCAAACGAGACAGGATAAGTAGTTATTAGGTTTTAAATTAATCTAGGAAGGAAAATGTCGAACGCATTAAGAAATGTTGATTTTGGTGGGATGAGGTGACATTAAGACTGGAGTGTCGTAATATGTTATTTATCTTTTGTACACCATATTTTGTACAGCCTCTCGTTTGAAGTGTTTTCACGTATCGGCTTTTATTTCCTTCTGTCTATAAATATACACCCATTCCATATGTGCCTTTCAGTTTATCCACCCATTTATTCGTGTGTGCTAATCCATCGGTTTATGTATAGATCACCGCCTGCAAATCTAACTACCAATCTACCATAACATGTCCGTTAATCTATTGAACGTAACGTGTCTGTCATTTATCGAGCCTCTAGTCAATGAGCACCCTCGTTTCACCGTAATTGCCGCTAACGTCAATAACTACTGGAGAATAAAAATGAATACAATGTCAATATTGTATTACTTCAGAGGACGGCTCGACAAATATTTGTTGACATTGAACCCCGTTGTAGAGTGTAGAGTAGCAGATGTCAAGGTCTTGGAAATAAAGTTTGTTCATGGACATTCCATTTGGGTGTAGGTATAAGGTGGATAACGGGTAAATATTTGTAATGGTGGAAAATGAGTTGCTACTGCGAATGTCTTACAGGGGAAAATCAAACATCGGAGCTCAATCAAGCATTTACCATGAAAATAACGATATAATATAATAAGCACTAGCAACGTTTCTGTAATGATTGAAAAAGAAAACCCTCTTCTTGGTGACGATATTAATTTGTGATCTGTCTATGCAAGAAAATTGGTTAAGAATCACCTGCCCTGATGGGGCAGCAGTAATCGACTTTAGAACCTATCTGACTGATACAGGTACATCTTGCTCATAACAAACATCACGAGCCATGAACTTTCCGGTGTGGTATAATGATCCAACCATTTTTCAAACGACCTTAGAAACATATTTTATAAAAGTCTACCAGTAAACGTATGGAGGAAAAGTCAGTTTTATGAGTTTTTTTTAAGCACGAGGCTTCTTCAACGAGAGACCAATCCTATCAAGTGAGGAAAAACTTTGATACTTGAGAATATATTCCATAGCTAGCAAGCTTGTGAAGCAAACCTTTGTGTAATAGCAAATCAAAGGCGTTGGTTTGTCTAGAGCTAATTGTGTATATAGATGCATTGATCATATTCCATATAACAAATACTACCTCAGCTATTAGGTTTGTAGGACGAACTTCATATTCATTGTCATTTAAGTAGATGCGGTAATATAATAGGGTTGATTTATTACATGTTCAAGTAGCATTTTTATTTCAGGTTGGGGGTGATTTCCTTTTCGGTTTCAAATTTGACAATGTTTTCACATGATAGTTTAATTTCGTTTTTTTAAATATTTTATTTGTTATATTAGTCAAATAGGTGACACATAAGTTGATATATTTGGTGTTTAGTAAGATTTTGATTAGAGAATTTAATATAGTTCTGTGTGTTGTTAGGCAGTAATATAGAGCCTTTGTATGGGGTGTACATTTTTGGATAGTCGTTTTATGAGCGAGTTCAAAGTTATTATATTGGCAATAATTTGTTAGTTTATGGTGTATTATACCGCAGTGATGATGTTCGTAACTTTGTTTTCAAGTTTATAGAGTGTAGGGGTGTGTTGGTTAATAACTTCCTGGCCAATAGCAATATGTCGCTTAATCAAGCTTACTCTGATATTCCGAGAATCCGTTTTATTTTGTGCGGCTGCATCGTATGATTTAAATCGTGTGTATTTCAGCAACACTTTTTACTATTTAGACGAACGTCATTGTGTAACATCGAATATTTTTGTTTAATTAACTCTTTTTTTATTTTCTTCGATATTTCGGATAATTCCTCGCGTATTTCTGTCAGATTGTTGGATCTAAGCACCATAAGTGTTTTGTTTTGTTCTACTTTTCGCGAACTTTCGATTAACTCTCCTGACTTTGTTCAGGCGGATGGTTGCCGTTGCTTATCTATGTCTGCTGAGGTATTGTCGTGCTTCAAATCTATAACTTATTATATTAAATATTTGCCCAGTAATTCAATATGAATATATATTTATGAGAAACCTTTTAGCTGACCTTCTCAAATGCTTTTAATATATCGAGTTCTACCGCCTGGCTTGACCTGCCTATACACATATATAATATACAACTCTTTAAGTTTACACAAAGGTGTGTGTCCGATCTAAATAGGGTGTACTACATCATATCATCATAGTTATTCAGAAGAAAAACATTGTGTATTTCATCCGAAAGCATTTTATTAACATATACTTCTTTCAGACTATCTCGATAAAATGCATATTTTGTCATAGAAACTTCCAAAAATATTCATTAATTAGCTTTAACAGTGTATAACAAACCATAGTTAGGTTGAAAAATCAAAATGCATCTAATATTCATTTATACATATTACATTTCTATATTAGATGTATTATTTTGAACTACACTCAAATGACACATTACTTAAACTCTATATTTATACTAAAGTGTACATTTAATCCCATACTTTCTATATGTTTTCTTTTTAGTATTTATAATATTTATATTCGATCGATTAACACATATGCCACAATGCATGCATGAAAACATGAATTCACATCAACTGTTATTAAACGGTATGAATAGAAATGCAGATAAAAACTAAAATGAAATGATATAAAAATAAGTGCACACATCTAAATAGATGCCATGTTTTTGACATAATTCCTAATGTGTATATCTTGTGAACATGCAATTAATAGAAGTCTCAGTTTACTTATTTATTAGTTTACCTTTATCTTTAAATCTTATGATATATATTTTTTTAGTTCTTCATCAATTTTTAATTTACATAGTTTGTAAGGAGATCTACATGGTGTGTCTTTTCATTATGATCATTTGTTATCATTTTTAAATTATTTATTGTCTTTGTCATTGTTTTGTACATTTTGGTTGTGTTTTTTAATGATTTTTTTACTTATCTTTACAACTATAGCTCATTCTTAATGTATTTAGTAAATATGGTACATGGTATGCTATCTGGTTGTAAGTGTCGGTTTATTATGGTTAAACTGTGAGTTTATATATTAATCTTACATATTTGATTGGACTAAATATACTACATTGTTAGACTTATGTGTAGGTGTTCCTGGTTTTAATATTTAATAGTTGCAATTTTATACCAACTATTGTAGGCGATATTGTGAATAATTGTATGGTTGTTTAAAGTTTATCCGTCAGGGTGTTATTGCTAATACCTTATTTTTGCAGATTCTGGGATGTGTTTTATTATGGAAGGTGGGAGCTTTGTTAATGCATGTTCGAATTTACTTAATGTATGGATAATACTTTCCCGTTTGTAGGTTCAGCCTGACATTTATAAATCTACTTGCTTGATATTTGTGGTAATTTCTACTGTTAGCTCGATTTTACATCAACTGATGTATTATGTGTTTAATTCGATCTCGTTTATCTTTTATGGTATAGTTTACGATCAGTAAACCGTATCACTATACACACCTATGTTTACTAACGCAATATAATTAGTCATGTTTTATGATATATATGAATATACCAAATCTTGATGACTCAACATTAAAGTTTGTAATGATTTCTTGTTTTGCAATGTTATCATCTCCGGTATTATTTTACTTATTTAACTGATTTGCTATCGTGTTGGATGGATCACTCATCTTTTAGTTTACAGTTAAGATTATGTTCATTATTCATTTTCGTTTAGTTTCCCTACTTTATCTGTTATCATATTACGGCCCGTGTTTACAATTTCAATAAGGTTGCTGTAATTCTTTAATTCATTACATTTTGTATTCTTGTTTTCGTGAGGTTTTACAAGATTTTAGTTTTATCCGCTTTTACTCGTTTGTGATTAGAATTTTACATTTCCTTAAGAATTGTACCTTTTAGAAATTTAATTTTTGTGGAGTTTGATAGTACGGCTATGTTTGAATTATGCCTGGTACATGAATGGTGATGACTTAAAGCATATATATATATATATATATATATATATATATATATATATATATATATATATATATATATATAGAGAGAGAGAGAGAGAGAGAGAGAGAGAGAGAAATGAAAGAAGGGAGATAAAATTGTACGAATGACAAATCTATTTCAACTTCGATTGTTCCATGGAAGGTGCACTCGGTAAAAACATGTTATTTTTTCTTCCTTAATCTAACGCTTTTCAAAGATTAAAATCTCATAATCATAGAAGTACATAGATGGATGAAGTGTAAAAGCCAAAATTAAAATTAAAAAAAAATATAAATTAATGGAGAATAAGAGTGTGCGTGTAAAAAAATATGTAGTCTGTCCAGTTGGTGAATGCCCGTTTATCATGTGTCCCCTGAAAATAGGATTTAAAGATGGAAAAAAGGGGTTTCCTGAACACAGCGTTGAAAATGTTCAAAATATAGTAAATCCAACAGAAATATGTTTAGTTCAATCGTAGAGGAACGCATATATTCGGACGTAATGTTGAGAATGATGGCCATTTGAAAATACTTGCTTGGTCCTAGAATGAACGAAATCTTTCAAAACTTGAGTTTAGAATGTTTATATTAAACGCAAGAAGTCGGGGATGTAAGTAGTGACTTCGATCGAGTCTACGAAAATCGAGAGCTCTGGTTCGAGACAAGGCCAAGTAAGGAAGTGGAAGAATGCGTAAAGATAAAAAATAAAGAAGTTGGATGATAGTGTTAGTTAAATGAACTATGGCTGATGCTGGGAGAAGAGAAGGGGAAGGTGGTGTTTTGTTACTGCTAATAGTAAGCAATAAATCGGTGCGAGTTAGGTTGGCGTTATCATAAGCTAAACCCCAAAGTGATTCAGGTCAGTAAGTAAGTAGTTCTGAAATGGGTTCTCGTTATCAAAACGGATTTTTATAATACTTATATATAATTCAGAAAGGGTAAATGGTTACAATTGGGAAATTAGTGTTCATACGATTGGGAATCTGGAATATATGTGTTTAATATGTAATCATTTGGACAGAAACTAGTATTTCAGAGTTTGATGTTTAAAGTCTTTAAAGAATTCCCAGTTGGTTAAATATCAAATGAATACTAAATGAGATACTTTAATGTATAACTGAAATTAGGATTGAGAACAGCGTTTGTCTGCTTGCAAGAATTGAGTACTAATATAAGGATTATGGGGAAGGATTGGGTTACATTTTGTAACCTAAGTGATGGACTAGTGTGTTAAAATTATAAATAGATTTCAAAAGAGTCAAATGGACAATTATAAGAGTAACCAGGGAGTATAGTGAGAGTAATGGAATATATGAGAAACATATTGACGGTAGAGCGAAACGTATTAAAGGGTCGATAGATCGAATACAAAAGAGAGATAATAAAAGCAATGCATGAATCGGAAAAAGGGGGAATAGGAATGAGAGTGTTGAAGTAGAAGCGGTTAATGGTTTGTGGAATGGAGAATAATAATATTAGCTCTCAATTTACATTAAGTGTTATGAGTCAAAATAGTTATTAGGTGTACAGGGGAGGATACACTATGTTATTGAAATCGTTATTTGTACATATATATACATATATATATATATATATATATATATATATATATATATATATATATATATATATATATAACATAAAATATAATAACACGAAATCACATAATTGTCGATGCAATAATTTATTTCAACCGTGCGGTTTTTTCAAGCAGCACATAATTTATAAATTATGTGATTTCGTGTTATTATATTTTATGTTATTCTTGCTCTGTTTACTACATTGAGCTCTCATACCCAGATTTCCTCCTGGAATTATCCCATTATAACACAAATATATATATATATATATATATATATATATATATATATATATATATATATATATATATATATATATATATAAATGCATATGTAGAAGGCATCTGTTTTCTTTTACCTGTGGGGGCTCGGAAATATCCGACTAGTAGACGGGTGCAGGATATGCCTTCTCGGAGTGTTGGATTCGTACACCTTGTCAGGTCATCCATCTATGAAAGGAACACTCTTACAATAAAACTTTGCTACTAACTATTTACGTCTTGGTAGAACACCATTGGAGAGGGAAGCCTCCTTAGTCTTGATCGATCACCATCCTAGAGCTGGAATCTCGAAGAAAGTATCCGGTTTGCAAACCTATATAAGCTTAAGGAGTAGATGAGCTATGCCATTCGCCCTGTCTTCTCACTCCTGATTAGTCTATTAGTCAGGCGTAGAGGCACACGCACTGGGACGCCTCTAAATACGCTTAGTACTTGGCCTTGTTTCCTGACTAGAGCAATACACGCCAGCTCCGGTTCTCTATCCGGGCAACATGAGAACAGTTTTTTTGTCACTAAGTCTTGCATGGCTAGTCTGGGTGTCTTATGTTCCAACAGGTTGATGGTACAGGTAAGACAAATTGTATGGCTCCTGTCTCCGACTGACAGTTAGGAGCCCTATCTCTTAGGTAGCGCTACATCACCAAATACATAAATAAATAAATAATATGTAGCGCTAAGAAAAGCTGCTTCGTCAACAGTTGCTTGATATCGTGGCTAACTGTGCGTGACATGTCGCGCATGGAAATTGAGCCTACAGTTATCCCGGGTGGGCCACAAACCCCATGGGCCAAGTTACGACTAATGGGCCGGTTGTGTGATCATATTGGCACCTAACAAGTATCCAATTTGCCCTTCTAACTCTAACTCAAAACAAACATTAATTTACAAAATAAAAAATAAAAACTTAAATAAGACACCCAACGAAAAACATATTCGCCTTCGCCCTTGGGGTCGTATTCACAAATATCCGGGGACTTAGCACCAATATTAACCACGTAGAAACTTTTCTCTTGACAAACTCCTCGGATATCCTAGCTCTAAGTAAAACGAACCTTCAATCCTCATATCTCTCCCCACTTTGACATGACTTATTTCCTTCCACTCTACCGTAAGGACTCTGAAAAACATATGCATTGGCTAGGAGTTTATGTTTTTGAACACCCTCTCCTTGACTAGAGAACATAGGTTAGAATCAGATGATAAAGCCTACATGTGCTTTAGATTGAACTTACATCACAAAGTTAGTTACTTATATTTCTTATACAGTTCTCCTTCGACCAAGGACTGTACCCTGCTTGACTCTGTTAATGAAAGCTTAGATAGAACACTCTCACTCGACTCGAATACCAAACTACTTGTATTTAGTGATTTTAATGCACCCCCCGTGACTGGTAAGGATTGAGACTTATACCTCCGAAGATCGTGCAAAAGCTTATGAGTCGTTGCTCAAAACGACAAGAAACTATGAGCAGGCTAATGTTTAATCAGATCAACGATGCACAATGGGGTGAAATCTTCTCACTCTCTGCTGTTCAGTGTGCAAATGAGCTAACCGAATTGGTCCAAGCAGGAATTGATGCTTAAGTGACCACGCGAAAAGTGTTCAGCAAACCACACTCTCCTCAATAGTTCACCTCAGAATGTGAAGCTGGTACTTCTGAGTGGCAGAAACCATTCTGAAAATTCGACTTTCATAAGTTAACTGCGAACTAACAAGCTTGTAGGGCAATACATGATTGCAAAGTAGTGATAGATGAATAAATGAAGAGGTATAGAGAGATAACCGAAAAACGCTCTCAGTCACAGAAACAAGGTAGTCGTGATTTCTGGAAACTTTACAATAGTGTGATGAACAATGAACAATCGACATTCCTCCGCTATTAAATCACAACGATGTTGTCTCCACGGCAACTGATAAGCCTGAACTACTTGCTTAGCATTCTACCTTAAACTCCACTCTGTACTCCGCAAACAACCCTCTCTCTAAATTCCCATTGCAGACTGATGCCACACTTGAGAACTTGGTCATCACCCCGTCTCAAGTGATTGACATCATAAAAACCTTGGCACCTCCAAAGTCGGTGGGCCTGATTTCATACCAGTAATAGTAATAACGAAATGCTCCGCTGAGCTGGCCCCTGCACTCTCGAAACTATACAACAAATTCCTTATCGAAGCTTGTTTCCCTCATAGTCATTGTCAAATTGCCTCTGTGGTACCAGTTGTCAAGAATTCTGGAGATAGAACTGATCCTCTAAACTACGGCCTAATCATTCTACTCCCGATCCTTGCTAAAATCGTTGAATCATTAATCAATCTAGCGATAGTCAGACACCTAGTTTATGCTAAACTTTTTTTCTGATCAATACGAGTTCAGACAAGCACAATCTACTGCAGATATCTTAACGGTCATCTCTGAACGCATACACCATACACTGGACAAGGCGGGTGACGCTAGGGCGTTAGGGACGATATATACAAGGCCTTTGAGAAGATCTGGCATGAAAGGCATCGCATAAAACTGCACTCATATAGTATTACTGAACAAATATTTAATATAATAAAATCATTCCTAACAATACGAAAGACCCAGGTTGTACTCGATGGCTGTTCTTCTAAGCAACACTGCATGAATGCTGGTGAACCTCAGGGATCTATTGTTGGACTACTGTTGTCTCCGATTTTCATAAATGACATCCCTGATGCCATTGCGACTGAGATAAGAATTTTTGATGACGACACAACGCTATATATCTCGTCATATGAGCAAAACCGACTCGCACATATCTGAGGCAATGGCTGAATTCTTAGAAACTGACCCCAAGTCTGTAGTGGAATGGGGTCAAACATAGATGGTAACTTTTAATGCCGCAAAGACAAAGCTACTTTCCTTCAATAACTACAAGAAACCTCTTAAATCACCGATTGACATGGCAAATAAGATGCATGGAGTATTGTTGCCACATCTGTGCCCTGTGCGTCATCTACTAGTCTCTCCCTCCTAAACAAGCCCCCAAAAGTGTCGCCAACCTGTGCCTGTTTTACTAGTACTTCAATGGGTTGTGCTCTGATTAGCTTGCTGCTCTGTTGCCCCCACGACGTAGATGACCTAGACCAAGCAGACAATCTGCTAAATCCTATTAATACACTGTGAAGGTCCCCAGATACAGCAGAGCTTTCTACTCCAAAATTATTTCCTCAAGCTGCTGGACTCTTAAACTCACTCCCTGCTTCCTGCTGTTTTGCCGTTACTGACATGCAAACATTTAAAACTAATGTAAACAGCCATCTCGTTGCGCAGCTCCTAAATTAGGTAGACCCGCCAAACCGTCACCCTTTTTTCTCACTAGATTTGCGTCTACAGTGGCGGCCTGCCTTGTTTGGGGTGAACTCTGTTTAAAAAATGGTTAGAAAAGTTAACAGTTTAACAATTTACAAATGATAGAATTTAGAATTAGAGAGGGGTGTCAGAGGAAGTAATGAAATGTATGTATTTAAATTTTCGCTAGTGCCTGCAATTTGAGATAAGTTTTTTTTAGAGTTAATAATATTTTTGCTGTTAGCTGCTCTAGCTATCATAAGTGTTTCTAATGTACATAGTTGGCAGAAAGCGGACCCTGCAGTATAGAATTTAGACCTGTTTAATATTGCCCAATGTAGACGGTAAGAGGTGTTTTTACTGTCAAAGCTTGTTATTAGATTGGATAGAGAGGTGGCAATGGCCTTGTTATGATTGTGTTGAAAGAGTAGATACGGCTTGAGATTAGGGTCTTAATGGGATGCCACTTATACTAATTTAAGTGTGTATTTTCATCGGGTTGTTATTATTGTGTTTGTGTTATTTAAAGTATCGAGTGTGTTTCGGGTTTGTAGAGAGAATTTGTAGGGTGCGATCAAGGTTATTGTTAGTAAGCTGGGGTTGTTGGGTAGTGCAATAGGTTTTATTTAGGGTGTCGTTTTGTACAAAGAGTTTGGATGTGGAGAGCTATAGGATGAGAGAGAGAATGTGAATGGTTGTGTCTCTTTCATAATTGTGTCTTGGGGAAATTGTTTAACAGTACAAGTTAATATGACGTTACTTTGTATGCAATTGTTATTTAATCGGCTTCTCTGATTTCTGTCAGTAACAATTATTAGTAGGGGGTATAGTAGTTACTGATTTATGGGCAGATTTAATTTTCTTTTTATTAGATGGGATGATAGTTTCTGCTATATTAAGCATTGCCGAGTATGACATTTTTATAGACTTTTTATTTAAAATAGTGTTGTATTTATGCGGCTGTTAGAATGAGTTATCGAAGATTTTGAAAAAATTCTTAGCGGTATTTGTTTTGACATTGCAGTTTCTTTCTTTTAATTCTGTTATTTTTACAATGTTCTTAAGGTTTGTTTGCCAATATTGACGTTTTTTCCAGGTCTATTTATATATATGTTGGGTTTTGGGGGTAGTATTTGTCCGATTTTTATCGTGTATTGCCATTTTGTGTGTTATTACATTTTAAACATTTTTTTCCTGGATAAAAGATTATTTTCGTAGTTAGTTTTATCAGTGTATGCTTAATTAAGTAGTACGTTGTTGTAGAAGTTGCAATTCTGTTCGAAGATAGATTTATTAGCAGATAACTGAATTCTATTAGAGACTAAAGGGACTATTGAAATAATGATGGATTTGCAGTGGTAAGATAGATTACGTACGTAGAAGATGGTTAAATTTGTTTTGTCGTAGGGGCTAAAGGTTTCGGATTTTAGGTCTAATGTTAGATCAAGGAAGTTAGATATTCTTTTCTCAGGGACTATAGTGATGGTTAATCATAAGTTTTAAAAGGAGTTGTGTAGATGTGTAATGGTGTTGTTGTATTGCCTCGATCTCTCCCTAGATACAAAAAGTGTGTCGTCACTATATAGCCTGCAGTGTAAATGTCTTACAAGGTAAGTAACCTGTGCTCCGTTCTCTAAAAGCATAATTGTAGTTTCATATTATATATACAGGGTGGGCCAAAATCAGGGTCCTATCTTTAAATTTGAATAACTTGAATTTGAATAACTTCCACAAAATAAAAGTTAAACTCACCAAACTTTATGTGTGTGTAGACTGACCCTTCCGAGATTTTTTGAAGTAAACAAAAAAAATTTTAGCCGAAAAACACTTCTTAAAACTTACAAAAACTAAAGTATTGTTTTTTACACTGTTTTGAGTTTTTTAAGCAAAAATAATGTTTTCTAAATGAGGGTACGTTCCTTAGGGCTAATACGGCTCATGCTTGCTTCGGAAGGGGTCCTTTACTTATTCTAAAAAAACAAAAAACAAAAATCAATAAATAAAAAAGTTATGAATTTTTAAAAATAGGACCCTTATTTTTGCCTACCCTATATATATATATATATATATATATATATATATATATATATAATAAATTGTGCGATTAACTTAAATAGTTTGGTAATGGCATAAGAGCATACACGCCAATGATAATGAAATATAATTATTGGTTTAAATTCAATAATGCTCTAACAAATACGAAACACACCCATAAAGTGTTTGATTTGTTACTTTAGGCACTCATATAATGCTATGGTGCCCCTAAAGTGCAGGTCTACCAATATTTTATTCGTTTCAGCTTATTTTTCTTTTTTTTCTCGTGCACAAAATGTGCTATTAGAACTGATGAAAATTGAAACTAAACAGTTAAAGGAAACGTTACTAAGACTCCTGAAGAGGCTTGGAAGGGGGTGTTATTGTGCCGTACCTGTACAAAGAACAAATGGACTCGTAACACGACTTCTTATATATATATATAAAAGTTAGCAAAACATTTATATGGAACAAAACGAAGATTTAGTATAAGGAACGTTTATGTGTTTGTCTTTTAATGGAAGTGGGGTCTGATCAACTCTGCTGGGAAGCCATGAAATTTAATACTGTCTTGTGTTTAATTCCCGAAACAGTTTTTTCATGGTAAACAACTGATGATCCCTTAAAATAGTGTAAGACACTAACTAATATAATAACTGTAAAAAATAAATTGACTTACATGAGTGATTTTCCACTGGAAGACGTGGGACTATACATTTAAAAAAAATTTTTTTTTTATAGTTTTAATGGTTGAGAAACTTCCGAGACTATATATATATATATATATATATATATATATATATATATATATATATATATATATATTCTTTTTCTTCAATAATATATCTTTTTTTCTGTAACCTCGTGTGTATGTATCTTTATTTCGGTCCCTAACAGAGTCACAACAAACTGGCGACGAGTCAATTCGAACTAACACAGGTCGCCAACTAACGGTCAACAAAGTACCTACACTTATATGCGAAACCACAACGAAACTATTAACGAGTTACCACAGAAAAATACAAAAAAACAAAGGATCTTTGCCGGAACTTTCGAAAAAACCGACGTTGCACTTTAAAAGGAACAACTCTTGATGGAATCAAATACATATTGTCTAGTTCTGAAAACAAATTATCGGCGAGGAAAAAACACGATAAAGCAATTGAAAAAAAGAGGTCAGTTTTTTATCTCTCTCCCTACATTTGATTCCGACTCTGTTGTTAGAATATGTGACAAATAATGGAATATATGATTTTATTTCCATCGAAAAGAAAAAAAATGTGAAACAGTATTTTTTCTTTCTAAAACTAAAACGTGTAAAGCGTAGTAAAGGTTTCATAATATTTTCACAACTATTATGGTGTTAATCTAAGGAAAATACATTCTTACAAATGTATACTAACAAAGAAAATATTCATTTTCTAAAAAAAATAATTTTTAAAAATGAATAAATAAATATGGAAGACATTAAGTAAATCATCGCTAAATTAACCAGATTTCAAATCCCCAACATCAACAGGCTGACGAGAAATTTCAAATGCTTTTACTCGAGCAGAATGAAAAACAACAACTACAGCAAACTGAAGAAAGTTTAAAAAGCTTCTTCTCGAGCAAAACATAAAGATGTGTCAGCAAATGAAATAAAATGAAGACAGATTAGAAACACTTATACAAACAACATCGCGTAGAGACGAAGGGGATAAAAATGACAACGCGTTTTCGCAGAACGTAGCGTGGAACGCCATAGATTATTTCACATAATAAAATACGTTCGAAACATATTTTCGAAGATATGAAGATTCATATATACTGCGAAAGTAGGACTGACTCAAAAAAGGTTCGCCTGCTACTTAGGAAACGAGGTGCCACGGAACATGCGAAATTCGGGGATTTCAGTGTGCCTCGGAAAACTAGCGATTTAACTTTTATAGAAGTGGTAAAATTATTAACGAAATGCTTCAGTCCCAAGATCACGTTATTTCACAAACGCTGGAAGTGCATAAACCTGGTAAAAAAGACGAGGACCATTACGCTACTTTTGCATCGATAGTAACCAAACATTGTGCCGACTCTAAACTAGCTGAATTGAGTGCCGATCATTTCAAGTGTTTAATTGTCGTACAAGGGTTAGTCTCTGGAAATGACACGAAGATAAGACGTTGAGTCCTAAATAAATTAGAGAATAAACCAAGCCTTACACTGGAAAAGTTGGCCGAGGACTGTCAAAGATGTATCAATAAAAACAGGACTCAAAGACATTACATTATCGGGCATTGCGCATATCAAAAAGTACATAAAACAGAAGTGCAACCTTATAAAAAAATAAGTCATAAAAGAAATAGTGATTTTCATGCAGCAAAGACAAATCAACCAGGTAAGAATACAAATAAATGACCAGGGATCCCTTTTTCACGCTGTAGTAGCCCACATTAGTCGAATAACTGTCCTTTATGTTTATAGTCCTGTATGAATTGCAAAAAGGTCGGACATAAAAGTTCGCACTGCAGAACAGGTAGGCGAAAGTAAACGCGGGTTCAAGTCACCAAGACAAAGAATGAAAACATAAGAAAATATGTACAGGTGAGAATCCTGGATAAAAACATAAAACTAAAATTGGATTCGGGTTCTGATGTCTCCATAATTTATTTACATACGTGCAGAATCTTAAATACACACACATTAGTGAGAAAAAAAACAGGTGGCTAGCACAGTGACTGAGGAAAGAATTAAATTTGAAGGAGAATAAATCACAAATGCATGCCTAATAGGAAATACTAAAAAACATAAAATACTGGTGCTGAAGGATTAAATAATTGTTACGGTTCTGACTGGATACAAGCATTTTATTAATGGAAATTGCCAATAAATACATTTTGTACAAAATAAATAGTCGAACAACGGAATCGGAAAAAAACTGCAACGAGAATTAAAAAATATTTTTCCGAGTTTTTTTTCCTGGTGGTTTTTGGCGCTGCGCTAAGATGGCTGCCACATTTCAACTTAAAGAAAATGTACAGCCGGTATTTAAACAAGACAGAAAAGTACCATTCGCGTCGATAGAAAAAATAAACGAGGAACTAGACCGACTTGGAGAGACTGGCATTTAATCAAAAGTATAACACAGCCAGTGGGTAGCACCTACGGTTTATGTAAAGAAGAAATCTAATGAGATTCGCGTATGTGCAGATTTTTCAACGGGTTTGAATACAGCTCTAGAAGGCTATCACTACACACTGCACAGTCCCGGGGAAGTGTTCTCTAGTTTAAATGGAGGAATATTTTTTTTTTAATTAGACCTAAGTGAGGCATACTTCCAAATACCAGTTATGTATAAACACACATCGTGGTTTATATAAATTCGAAAGATTAGCTTTCGGAGTGAAATTCGCGTCAGCCATTTTCCAACAAGTAATGGATACAATGCGAGGCGGCCTGTATTTTGCGATAGTGTATCTTGATGACATTTTGATTAACAGTGAAGATATCGAACAACACAAGAAAAATGTAAACCAAGGGTTTGCGAGAATCCAAGATTATAGGTTCGAAGTGAAAGAAGAAAAATGTGATTTTATCCCCGTAAGAAATAAAATACTTGGGTCATTTTATCGACAAGGACGGCAGAAGGTCAAACCAGGAAAGGGCGACCGCGATAAAAAAAACAAAAACATGCCGGAACCAGAAAACGTCACGACATCACATAGTTACCTGGGATTAGTAAATTACTACCAGGCCTTTATCCCAGAAATGCACACTTTCCGCGCTCCATTAAATGAGTTATCAAAAAAAAAGTCAAGCCTGGGTTTGGGCACCTGAATGCCAGGATGCGTTTAATAAAATTATGAAAAGGCTTACGTCAGAGTTATTTCTAACACATTACCACCAAGAATTGGACATAATCGTGGCTAGCGACACTAGTTCATATGGTTTAGGAGCGTGTATCCTACATATAATGCCAGATGGGACCCATAAACCCATTGCACATGCATCTAGGACCTTGCTCCCGGCGGAAAAAGCAGTATTCTCAAATCGAGAAAAATACCCTAGCAATACTATCTACAGTAACAAAGTTTCACCGATACATACATGGTAGCCGATTTACTTTATAGACAGACACTGAGCCACTAATTACAATTTATGGATCTAAAAAAAAGCCTACCGGTATATACAGCTAATATGCTACAAACATAAGAAACTATCTTATTAAATTACAACTTCAAAATGCAGTAGTTGCCTTCAAATAGAATCTACTATGCAGATGGGTTGTCGAGACTAGTGTAAACACAGAGAGCGACTCTAGAAGGCACGGTGATCGCGTCCTTTCAAACAGAAGGAGGATTGAAAGAAATATTGTGCAACGCAGTGAGAGGGCTCCCAGTGACGCTATACCAGATTGAAAAGAAGCTCACGAGGATGAATTTATCACCAGTACAACAATGAAAATGGTAGATAAGGATATACATGTGACAAAGTGTTCCTTACCCTGTGATGAGGGACTCATAAACAACGAAAGGGTGGTCATTCCAGAAAAAAACTGCGAAAGAAAATTCTAAAAAAATATCATGTTGACCATCCAAGGATAAGCAGGATTAAGGGTTTAATGAGGAGTTTTGTGTACTGGCCAGATATGGATGATGACATTGAAAAAGCAGTAAAGCTGTGTAAAGGCTGTGCTGTTGGCGGCAAAAGCATCACATATAAAACATAACCCATGGCCAAAGACCGACCGTCCGTGGGAAAGAATCCACATGGATTTCGCGGGACCACTAAAATGATTTTACTACTTAATCGCAGTCGAGAGTTTTTCCAAGTAGCCCGAGGTACTAGTCCCACGTCGGAGGTTATGATAAGATTCCGACATGAACTACTCGCCCGTTTTGGGTTAGTAGATTGTCTGGTGAGTGATAATGGGACGCAGTTCACGTCATCAAAATTTCACAGGTTCTGCGCGACGTTTCAAATCAGACATATAACGACTCCCCCTATAATCCTAGGTCAAACGGCAAGGCGGAACGTTTTCTAGATACGTTAAACGGAGCACTAAAAAGGCCGATGATACTCGTAAGGAGAAGGTTTTGCCAAAATTTCTGCAAGTATATAGAATTACTAAAAACGTAAACGTACCATCTTCATTATCCTCCGCAAAGATGGAATTTCCGCGGAAAATGAAGTCCGGGTTTGATAAGTTACTCTCTAAACAAAATAATTATGATCGAATCTCTACAGTACCGAAGAAAAAATACAACTCAGGAGATAGAGTATGTTCAAATACAACGCATCGTTGTGGAAACCCGGTACTGTTGAAAAGAGGATCGGGTTGAGTGTCTATATGATAAAGAGATCACAGTTCTCGTATAAGAGACATCTGAATCAGATCAGAAAAAGACTGTCAGATGACACTGAGAGCTCTTCACAAGTAGAAGATGTGAGGACGTAATATATGACACTTTCAACTTGCCAGCACCCCAGGTACACAGAAACGGCCACCAAAAAAACGAATGGCTTCGGAGGGCATGGATATAAATCCGAAAAAAAAATTACTAAGACTCATGAGGAGGTAAGGCTTGGAAGGGGGTGTTATGGTGCCGTACCTGTATGAAGAAAAAATTGACTCGCCCATCCATAATTAAATGCCAGAAGCATTCCTACTCACTGTATTTTTCACCCCAGTTCTTTACCGGCAGTCCAGAGTACCACTTCTTGTATATATATATTATTTTCTTCAATAATATATCTCTGTTCCTGTAACCCCGTATTTCCGTGTCTTTATTTCGCCCCCTCACAGGATCACAACATATATATATATATATATATATATATATATATATATATATATATATATATATATATATATATATATATATATATATATAAAGTAATCCAACAAAAGATATAAGCGTCAACTAATATCTTATAATTAGGTAAACATCCGGATAAAAACTGAAGCTCAATATACTGGATAGAGCATTAATATTATAAAATAAAATGAGGTAATAAAATGAGGTGTCAATCAAATTTTATTACAATTCAAAGTTCAAGCAAAGTATTCTTAAGTCCTTAGCTCATGAGTTTTCAAAGATAATTCTTCTCTTCAGAGGACCATTACCGCAGTTATACTACTACAGGTAATAAAATTACGCTTTGAGAATATATAAAATTATATACACAAATACAAAATATACATAACATCAAAACATATCAACCCAAACACATACTTTTTGTTGAATCCATATAGTCCATCCAGTTCATACATATTGAGAAGCATAATCAGGAAAGACAATTACTCCAAGTTACAAACAGCAGTCCAAATACGTGTAATTGAAGGTACCGACAAAGTTATCTAGTCCCGAAATGTGTCAATATTCAATGTTAATGATAAATAAATCAAATAATATAGAAAGTCCAATCAAAGTTCCAAAATCCCGAAATGTGCAACCCAAGTCAAATCAAAGTTCGTTGTTTAATTAGAAAACCCGTTGAATCCGAATTGAGCAAAAACAGACTGAATCCCAATCTCATCTTGCTAGCAGAACGAAAAATAAGTAATCTTTTCTCACCAGCGATACAACCAGACATGACAAATCCTTAAAGAGCAAGAGGCGATATTAAATTGTCTACATCTCTGAATGATTTTAATATAACCTCCTGCTCTTTAAGGATTTGTCATGTCTGGTTGTATCGCTGGTGAGAAAAGATTACTTATTTATTGCACTGTAAAGCTTTACGCGATCGCAATTTGCCTGTCACTAAGATGTACCTCGCTTAACGCGAATGCCTAATAGACGTGCTGTTATTTCTTTTAATTTAGTAAGATCATAGAGCTTCGAAACTCAAAACACAAATACGCACAAATAGGATAATTTAAAAAAAACATTTGAAAACTATGAAGTATATTCCACTGATGGAAATGAATAGAACTCTCTTGTTTGACGTTCTAAACTACAGTTTTCAGTAAAGTAATACGTTATTTACATTGTACATTAAGCACAACGCCTAACCCATCTGAGAGACACATATCCCGAAATGTTCTTTCCTTAGAGCTGTTTGATATTAACATCATGTAATGTACGTTCAAGCTGGGCAATGATAGACAACAAATAATCTAATAGTTCAACGCTAGGGCATATATATATATATATATATATATATATATATATATATATATATATATATATATATATATATATATATATATGATAAATACATTTTAAAGTTCAGAATAGCATGAATCATTTTTTTTCTAATGACGTTGTTATGCATGTGTTTGTATTGCCTTCCTTATATAAATAAACAGATACATTACAGACAATCGCAAATACTGTATTATATGGGAATTAGATAATGCAGAGTGGAGCATATCAGAACAAATCATAGTTGTTGCGGGTAGACGAAGAGCAGTGGTAAAGTAACTATAATATACAGAAGCCCCAATATATTACAAATATCATTATTGATAAAAGTGACAGTCGTCCATCGTATATTGTCAATTCTATAGAATTTAAGAGGTTATTTAACCCGGATTCCAATGAGTCATTGTCACCTCTGACATAAACCCCTCTCAATCTAAGTTGACCTCTGACGACATGTTAGCGATAAGGGAACAGCATCACGTAGATCTGTTGATAATTGCCTGTCACAACCAGTTGATTCTATACTCGTGATAAGATCCAATCCAATAATGGATGGCATTAAACCCTTAGCCTACTTCCTGGTGTGCACAAGTAATATCTGATCAATGACCGACATCGATTAAACAACAGGCATATAGGTATGCTCCATGATTTAAATAAACACACGCATACATATACATACATACCTTATTCATGCTCTGTTTGAACGGACATAGAGCTCTCTGATTCGAAATTCTATCGAAAATAATCGAACCTGAAAACTAAATACATATATATATATATATATATATATCTTTGCCGCATAGAGATAGATTAGTATATATAGAGATATATACCGATATATATATATATATATATGTATATACATATATCTACATACATATATATGTATATATAGATAAGTATATATATGAAGAGAGATAAGTATATATATATATGTATATATATGTATATATATATCTACATGCATATATATGTATATATAGATAAGTATATATGTATAGAGAGATAAGTATATATATATATATAGAGAGAGAGAGAAAGAGAGAGAGAGAGAAAGAGATATGTATATATATATATGTATATATATCTACATACAGATATATATGTATATATATATAGATAAGTATATATATACAGAGAGATAAGTATATATATATATATATATATATATATATATATATATATATATATATATTATAGAGAGAAACAGACGAGTGTATTCTACCGAGTTAGTATTTAAGTATTTTCCGATGCAACATTTGAAGTGATATTTGAGTAATTATTAAAATTAAATGTTTACTTAAAAGACTCATCAGCAGATGGCATGAGTTGTTGTTCAGTAAGGATGAGTTTGCTTATTTAGGGTGATAGGTTAAAGAAGCCATTTCGTTGCTTGATGGTGTTGGAGGCGGGATGAGTGCAGTTTCCAACAATCTTCGCCGAGATTTGTTGTGGATGTATTTTGTAATTTCGGCTTGTTCAAATTTGAAGGCATGACCATGTTCTAGTGCATGGGAAAAAGTGCACTGAGAGGGTTGTTTTTATGTATTTTTGTGTTCATTCAATTTTTTCTTTAATTCACGTTGTGTTTCTCCCACGTAAAATTGATGGCAGTCATTGCATAGGAATGTGTATAAGCCGGCATGGGATGTGTTTTTTTTAGAAATGTCTTGATGTGTTTAATGTTTGTTTTATGGATTGAGATGTGGTTTGTACTGTTGGAATGCCTAGTTTGTTAAGCGTTTTGCATATGGATGCCAGATCATATATAACATCTATTTTGATCTCTAACCTTTATAACACTCTCCTACTTACACACACCCATCTTCTTTCTCTATGAATCTTTACTTTTTCTAACTCATTCTGTTTTCCCCTCACATTGTTAACACAACAAGCCGATGAAACCTTCTAACCTTTCAAATATACTAAATATTTCATACCCTATAACAACACATCTCCCCTCTCCCCATCACCTATTCTGCCTCTTAACCACTTCTTTCGCACGCTCACTCTTCCATACCCCTACTCTCAAATCCCCTCATTTTCTCAAATCCTCCCTAAGACCGTGACTTTCACCCATCCACCCAAATCACAGGCCCCCTTCTTCTCTACCTACCCTCCATTTCTTTGCATAAACCCCCACACTACATCCCCATTCACCATAAACCCATACATTCCAACTTATTTTCCCCTTCCGTCTTGCCCGCAGCAATCTTTTCAAATACTTCCTTCTTCCCTCTCCTCCACCCCTCCACTCCCTCACTCACTGTAATCCACATTAGGGTAGGCCGATATTGGAATCATAACAAGTGTATAGATGGTAGTTGCAAATTTTCAATTAATAATCACCCCAAAAAAATTTAACTCCAAAATTTGGTCGTTTTTTGAAGATTTGCCTTTTAAGTGTGAAATAATTTAAGATTCTGTTAATTAGACTGTCGTTTACTAGATAAGTCGTATCTTTTAATACAATGTATTTTGTTTTTAAATTTAAAAAAGACTTAATTATTTTAAAAAATGTTTTAATAAGAAATGTTGTAATTTGTTTCGATTTTCAAAGTTATTGTTTTTCATTCTAAAAATTCAAAGTGTATATCTGTTCTATCATCAGTCAGAGAAGATCCTGCTAGACTGGGCAATTTTTATTTTTGTTCCAATCAACAGTTTCCCCAGATGAAAAAAACGATTTTTCATCGAACTCTACCTTTGTGGTACAACATTTTAATCAAATCTACTTTTTTAAATTAAAATAGATTTACTTATTTAAAAAAAAATGATGTTATTAACAGTGTTTTAATTATCTTATATTTTCAAATGTATTGTTTTTCATTCTTAAAGTGCTGTCTTCGGTCAGCGAAAAAAAGATCCTCCTAGACTAAGGTAATTACATGACCTCGCTTGTTCCCCACCTGAAAACCCCAATTTGTGTCTCAGTCTGACCTCGTGGGGAGGCAAGTAAATAGACTGAATTACTTAAAAAAGGTGGTGTATTTTTTCTTTTAAAAAGTTATTTACAAAACTTTCCACGTGGTTTCTTCAGTATATTTTAATCAAATCTATTTTCTTTATTAAAATAGATTTGATTATTAAAAGATAAATCACTGGTAATGTTTCATTTTTAAATTTGTTTTTTGTTCCACTAATATGTTAAAACGACTCCAGTATAAAGATGGGTGGATTTTATTTTTTCTTATTTTATTTTTTAAAGAAATATTTTAAATTTGGAAATATTCATTCGGTATGTGTATTTTCTGATATTCTACAATATATTTTCTTTTAAGATATTTCAAGAAAAATAGTTGGAAAAAAACGCACAATTTCTACTTGCAGTATTGATGCCAGAAAATGTTTAGGTCCACCGGCCCTATTAAATAAAACGGAACATCCAATTTTTCGACAAGTTATCCAATACAGTTTTTTCCTTATAAATACATGCCCACACTTGACAGATTTTGCTATTTCTACATTAATAGCAAAGGACACAATTGGCATTTAGAAGGCAGTAAACCGTTGTTTACCTCTATTAAGTGAAATATCTATTGCAATAAAGTGAATATCATATGTTTCCGAAAAGCAAAACAAATAAATAGAAAATCTCTCCCTGCAGCCAAAGAAAAACATTTACAGCAAAAGCTAGACACGCGGTTTGATATTGCTTCTCGTACGTGTAAACTGCCAATTTTAAGCTGTGATGACAAAACTGTGAAGTGCAACAAAGAACATTGCCAGACTAAACACATACTTTGTACTTGTCCTTTGGAAAAAAAGGTAAAATTATTTTTTGTTTTTATTTTTTCAAATATGTTCGATTTAAACAGTCATTTAAATCTTAAATTAAATGGAGTTCCATACTTGTATTAATATTCAAACAAATGTAAAAAACAACTCTCATTATTTTCTTTTGAAATAATATTGTGATGTGATGTTTGTAAAAAAAAATAAAATTTGATATTTCAAGTTCCAGTGGAAGACTAGGAATATTTGAAAGATCAAATAGCCAAAAAAGGACTCACGGGCACTTTCCAGCTTGGCTCAATAGACAAAGCTGCCATAAAAAATGTAAAAAGAAAACAAAAAGATTGGAACGACAAAATAAATTACGTTCATCACCTAATAATGGATCAACATCTCATAACCAGGATGCTGTTCTTTCCCACTCCAGTGCTGATAGTGATTTAACAGAAATTGATTATTTTGAGCCTGAGACACCTTTTCCGGGACCTTACAGTCTCATTAAAATTCCTCGATATGCTATTGAATTAATTAGGGGTGATGTTTCTTCTAAACTTGGAGCCAGCCTTGCTAACGCCTTTCTCTTAGACTTAGATTCCATGGGTATTCTCAACTCTAATGTCAATATAAAATATATCATAATTGATAAATGTAAAATAGATAGAGCTAATGGCAAGAATGAAAGAAAATGCCTGTCAAAGACATGATGAAACACTTGAAAACCTTGTTAGCATTGGGGTTGATGGAAGAAATGATAAAGACACACTGTTGTATAGAGAGAGTTTGGGGCCAAATGGAGAGAAAAATATTTAAAAAAACAAAGGGACCAGCACGTAACTTGACTATCACAGAGGAGATGGAACACAAAACTGAATATCTCACACATAAGGTTATCCCTAATAATGGTGCAATTGGTGATGTTCTCGCTAGTGTTTTGAAAGAATACAACAGTGTATCTACAATTAAGGCTATGCTGGTAGACAACACCAATACAAATGCAGGTTGTGAGGCTGGACTTGTAACACTTCAAAACAAAGAAAATTACACACCATTGGCTGCTCTTTACATCAAAACGAACTTCCATTTAGAGCTCTTTTTAGATATATCGATGGAACCACAAGAAGTTCTACAACTTTCACTTATCCTCCAGGTAAATTATCTGCTAATGACTATAACGATTTACCCCAAGTAGCATTTACACCAGTTGGTTACCCTCTGGATGTTCATTTTACTACTGAGGAAATAAGCGAACTTTATTGTGACCAGACACTTCTATTAGAATATGCAATAGGTATTTCTAGCGGAAAAGTTGACCGTGAATTTGGTGAATAGAAAATTGGGCCTATAAATCAGACAAGATGGTTAACTTTAGCCATCAGACTAATGTGCTGATGGACACGAGGTGCTAATCCACAAGAAATGTCTGGCAAACTTCACAGCCTCATTAGATTCATAATCGAAGTATATACAGTTAGCTAGTTTAAAATAAAAAAGAATAATAAGTTTAATAACCAGAAATTGTATATTTTCAATATGATCAATAGGATCAAGAAACAGCAACCTGAAATACAACATATTGCATTAAAAAAATTACAGCATAATGCTTTTGCTTTACTGCCTGAACATGTGTTATATGCGATGGTAAAATCAAACGAACTGGGAGTGAGAGAAGAAGCAATAGCAAAAATGTTGTCCATTAGGTTAGTAAATATTTCTTCATATACAATTGATTAATTTGATAATGTCGATTCATCGAATCATTTTAAATTTCGAATTTCATCATGAAAATTAAAGTAGGTAGGATTACACTTTTAAATTAACTCAAAAAATTAACTTTTATATTTTTCCGGAGTGGGGAGTCAGCCAATAAAAGATAAAAAAAAAATAACACACATACACTTCAACACAAATTATTGGTATAAATTGCTTAGCCTTTTGCAAAGTAGAGTTTGCAAACCAGCATTTACATAATCATTTTCTGAAGATGAACTTTTGATGAACATTCTCAAAGTGTTGAAAGGGCAGTAAAGTTAACAACATAAGCTTCCCAATTGGTGTATTGGTTTGAAGCAAGACACAAGCATATACTTGCAAAGGTGTTGTGTCATAAAATGAGGCTTCATTTGCTTAGAAAGGATCATATATAGAGACATTTAATACCATATGTTGATTACACACACAATTACTTTTATAATGCATTATTGTACATATTTACATTTTCAGTCTGACATTTATTGGATACATTTTTAAAAACTTTTTTTTCAAATCTCTCCCATGGGTTTTTTGAGAAATGTTAAAATTGTGTTTTCTAAATCAAATGATCATCTACTTGGAATGCAGAAGTATTACATTTTTTTTGTCTCATTCATAACAAACAGTAATTATCTGTTCTTTACCAATGTTATCATTGTTCCTACTTAATTAATAAGGTAAACATTAGAATTTCGGTGCTGGGTGGGGGATAATATTCAATTTTTAATTCTAGTTACCTTTTATTTATTTGACTTTATTCATTTCTATTTTAATGAAAGAAAACGACAACATTTTCTGGTTTAAACATTGACATTTATACATTTTCTAACCATTTCATCGGCTAAATGTTTCACAAATGAGGATTTTTCAGTACATTTATGGAGACAATCTTTGATTCTATTTCCTCAAAAAACCGTTCAAGTAAAAGATATACTTTTTGGTATAAGTATTTATTATACCAATACACAACTTTCCTTACTTAACGCAAGTTGAAACTTTTCAAAAAGTGAAAAATCGACCTACCCTAATCCACAGTATTCCCGCTCATCCGCCACCTCTTTCCCTTACAACCAGCCACAGTATCCTTGCTCACCCCCATCTTTCCACTCTTCCCCACTCATGTTCATAAACATTCATTATTGACTCTACCAAGCACGGACGTCCACCCTACTGTTTTCTCCAGTAGTGGCTACTATTTTTTCTCTTCTTCCCAATATGTCAAACATATATGTGTTTGTACTTGCATGACATTTTTCTTTTTATTATCATCCTGATGAAGTCTTATGAATAAAGACGAAACGTTGATGTACACATAAAAAACATCCCTTTTTGGTTTACCTTTTTCATTTTCCCATTACGTCGGATTACCTTCATCTTTCTCTTCCCATCTTGTCGGCATGGAAACCCAAACCCTCGAGCAGAAACTACAGAAATATAAAAACACACTATTCGCAGCCAACTCACACAACAACAGGAGAAATTTTCTGCTGAGATGCATCGAAGAAAAGGTCATACCCGCAAGTACTTTTACAGTGTTAAAAAACTCGCACCACATTTTTCCTGACAACGTCCAAACATATTTAACATCATCTACAAACCTACTAAAACACAAAAGTTCACACCTTTTCTACGAGGCCAAAATATTGGCCATCAACCTCAAAAACAACAAAGCAATACTGCCCAACACAATCAATAACATCACTAAATTCATCAAAAGATTCAATGCACAAATACAACGAAATTAACCAACAAACTCATCAAACTAAACCTAAACAGCAAATGGAAAACTTTAGGACGTCCGGAACTTATAAACAACCTCACCACCTATAAACTCTCTGACATAGAAACTGAAGCTCTCAGTTTCGGTTTAAAATTCTCCACTGGAATACACTCTAACACCACAACCAACAAACTTACAGACACACTGACACATATTTCACTAAATGCTTAATTCAAAGAATAATCTCAACCACCACCACTCTTCCTGATGACCCCGTCTTACCCAAAAGATGCATAGAACCTCTTAAACACCTTGCTAACAACAGCAACATAATCATATCACCATCAGACAAAGGAGGGGGCATATTAATCATGGACAAACATTCATATATCAAACAATGTCTACTCTATTATCCGACGAAAACACATACACTAAAAAACTATAGATACAAACATAGAACATTTCAACAAATCAAGAACAACAAAAAATGGTCATCACATATTGAATATCACGCCATAATTCCCACACAATACGGGCTCCCCAAAACCCACAAACCTTACATCCCGATGTGGTCAATTGTATTGAGCACAGGTAACACCACAAATAAAATCGCACGGGGCATAGCTAACATCCTCACTCCACTAATGGGCACCATCAATCCTTCCCACATCACAAACTCAGGCGACATTCTTAGTAGAATAAAAAATTAGCGTAGAAAATAAAAATATACACAGCATGGATGTAACATCGCTCTACACTAATGTACCTGTTAAAAATGCCTAAACTTACTTCACCCACATCTAAAGAAAATCAAAACCGACCTACCTTTTCCCCCCAACATTTTATAGAAATAATTAGACTCATCACTGACGTAACATATTTCCAATTTAACGAAGTATTCTACAAACAAACATTTGGACTCCCCATGGCGGTGTATTAGCCTGCCTCTTTTTTAGAATTCTTAGAATCCGGCCCTTTCAAATATAGACTACCCCCTAACATCGATACTTTAGATACATAGATGATATTTTAATTTTCCTCCCCACAGACATACAAATCAATAATCTTAAAGATAGACTACACACAGTAGAATCCTCCGGCCAAACATTTAAGTACATCCTGATGGTAGAGAAATAACTCTCTACAACATTAAAAGTGAGTTACCCATCTATTAAAATAAAATAATTAATTAAATACTAGTGTTCACTAATTGGATTCTGAATATAAACATTGGAATCGGTTAATATATCAATCTAACACACGTGTAACATGTTTTGAAAAAATATATATGTACGTGTGTGTGTGCGTATGTATGTGTGTATGTGTACATGTGTATGTGTATATTTATTTTTGATTTTTTAATCATATATTTATTTATATATTGATTGATTATTTATGGTTATATATTGATTTTTTTATTTATATATTAATTTTTTATTTATGTATATGTATATATATATATTTATGTATATATATATATATATATTTTTATCTATATATGAATTTTTAATTTTTATTTACATATGAATTTTTTTATATATTGATTTTTTTATATATTGATTTTTATTTATATTTTGATTTTTGAATTTTTATATGATTTTTATTTATTTATATATTGATTTATTTATATTTCGATTTTTATATTTACATTTATTTTTATTTTTATTTTTATTCTTATGTATTTATTTATATATATTATATATTTATATTTATATTTTTATTTTTATTTATATTTTTATTTACATTTTGATTTTTGATTTTTATATTTATATTTTTATTTATATTTTTATTTACATTTTGACTTTTGATTCTTTATTTACATATTATGATTATATTTATATATTGAATTTTTTATTTATATATTGATTTTTTTATTTTATTTTAATATTTTTTCTATATAGAGATTTTTTATTTTTTATTTTTTATTTATATATTGATTTTTTTATTTATATATATTTTATTATTTATATAGATTTTTTATTTATATTTGTTATCTATATATTGATTTATTTATATATTGATTTTTCATTTATATATTGATATTTTAATTATATATTGATTGATTTTTTATGTATATATTGATTTTTTATTTTTGTATTTATATATTTATCTATATTTATATTTTTATTTATATATTTATCTATATTTATGTTTTTACTTTGAATTGAGAATTATTAATTGAAATGATCGAAATTCATGAAAACATATATATATATATTTTATATAATGATAAATAGTTACCTCCCCTTTTTTAGATAATTTAATTAATTAGAGTTGCGTACCTTAATTAATTATTTTCTACATATATATATATGAAAATAATATATATAAATATAAAAGTAATATTGTATTATTATAAATTTTTTTATTTTATTTTTCCACTCCTTTCTTTCTTTCTTTCTTTCTTTCTTTCTTGCTTTACTTCTAAATATAGAATCTTTTAACGGCTTTTTCTGTCCTAAGCGTTTCTCGTCGGCTCTCCATTTCAAAATGCTGTGTACATAGCGTTTCATAACAGTTAGATGTTCTTTGAAGAAATTCCATCATTTACTACGCTGAAGACGACGGAATCGGGAATTCAACCCGTTTCTCTCAGAAACCACTGGTCCATGTCTGATTAAAATCTGTATTTAAAAAAAAATATATATATATATATATATATATATATATATATATATATATATATATATAAACTTAAAGAAAGAAGCAAATTGCAAACTGCCTTAAAAATGCAGCTATTTCTATTCTAATTATTTTTTTCTTGAACATTTTTCTAATAATTTCGCTCATCAGAGCTGTACACAAATAAAACTGTATAAACTATTTTTCCCAGTGTTGTTTAAGTGGGCTCCAGTGTTGTGTGGACTTAGGGGATGGTGTATTTTTAAAATGTTAACATTAATCGCTAGAAGGTACACATTTAGGGAAGCTAATTAATTAAGTAAACAGTCAATATATATAGGGGAGTGCATTTTAGACTCGGGTACAGTTATTGTTTTCTTTCCCCACTTCTTCAGTAAGCAAAGCGGTTGAAAATAATGTTCGTGAAAGACTAAACACTGGCTGTTGTTTTTGTTAAATTAAATACGCCGGAAGATAAGAGTCATTACGCCGAACAGCGAGCGTCTACACTTAGGTAGGTCGAATTTTCGCTTTTTAAATGCTATATCAAATAACTGTTTGCATAGTAAGTGGTTTGTTAGTATAACACATACTATATTTCTTACCTGCATCGATCTTACATTGTCAAAGGAATTTGAGGAATAAAATATTAATGCTTACTAAACATCAACTTGGGTGTATTCTGCATAAGTGTTTGGCAGGGATTCTGACATGAAAATACTTTCATTTTTAAGCAAATCAATAGCAAAAATTCCAATTAAACAGGAAATGAAAATAAATGTAAAATGTACTAACTTGAATGGTCAGGAACATTACGGGGGTTCTTCTTGTAGTTATGTTACCACAACTAACAACACTTCAAATTGATCGTTCGGGGTGAACTGAATTGCTCAGAAAGGTAGAGTTATGAAGTCAAATAAAAAACACAAGCGTCCGATTACTCACGAGCCCATCGTCCCATTCAATCATATACTATTATTTAGCTTTTTAAATCATTTTAAATTATCGTTTATTTAAAAAAATGTTTTAATTTAAAAACAATGAATATGATTTTATTAAATTAATCTAATTTTTCACTTGAAATTGAATTCGATCTTTTAAAGAAAAGGAAGTATGAATAAAAAAATGAATGAAGCAATTGTTTTCGTAATCATAATTTTCACTTTCGTATGATAAAAATGGGTACTACTCCAGGGTTTGCGGCTTATTTCCGTGACTGCTCGGCAGCAACGATCCGACAGCTCACGGAAGCGTCCGAAACCTGCCGAGTCGAAAACGAGGCTGTACACAAAACTGGAGAAAAAAAATGTCTGTCGCGCAACCCTAACCCGCTACTCGGAGGTCCAGGGCATACGGTGGAAATAGACGAGTCTCTATTCAACCGCCGGAAAAAAAATAATGCTGGCCGTGTTTTCTCCAGCCGCTCTGGATCTTCGGGGGGATGCGACCCCGCAGAGAAGGAAGGGTTTTCTGGTGACAGTGCCTAACAGGAATGCCGAAACCCTAACTATTCCAATAATATAGCCAGTACCTGGGACGACGGGAGTATACGATTGCTGGAGGGCGTAAAACAGTCTTTTGATCAGCCTAACAGAACAAGCGGCAGCAAAAGTAGCAGTAAACCCTGAACATCTACGAAAAATATACGTAATTCCTCCCCCCCCCAAAAAAACAATATATATATATATATATATATATATATATATATATATATATATATATATATATATATAAAGAAATTGCCTGATTGCGAAATTGAGTTCTTTGCTTTACGTAACACGAAACACATAAACAAAAACATGTTTCATTTTGCCCACGAAAACAATAAAACAATAAGTTTATTTATAGTTCTTCAGCTTTCGGTTTGTTCATTTTTCTTATTTTTTATTAAAATATATGCATTTCTTTTTCTTTCCGTATATTTATCGTCCGCCAACCTTCCATTTTTTTGCACGATGTTTGCGGTTTAGTTTATACAGCGTCGTTTCGTCTCGACAGCTTCGTGTTCTACTCGGCAAGTATCGGACGCTTCCGCGACCTGTCGGATCGATGCGGCTGAGCAGTCACGGAAATTAGGCCCACACTCTGGAGTAGTACGTAAAAATGTAAGAAGAGAGAAAGCGTAAGATTAAACGTGAAGGAAAGTAACATTAAGAGAAAGAAACAAAGTTGAGTGAGACATAATCGGTCAACTCGGTGATGTATTTAATTTTCTTCCAACCCAAAATATTAATGGCTAATGCGATAGTGACTTTAAGTGGCACTATCCTTAGCAATGTCTATCTTTTGATGTGCGGGATGCAATCGGCAATTTTCTTATACATGTTGGCCCATATCTGGCGATGTCACTCAGACTACGCATTGCACACCTCAGTTGATGGACGTCTGTCGATGACGCACTTCCATGTTAAACTCTCTAAAAGCTAATCTCTTACCAGGGATATGTGACGTCAAAGCCTTTTAAGTCTCTAACGAATGTCATAACAGAACTCAAATCACGTTTGTGTCTAACCTTTAAACTAAGGTCTTATCACCCATCACTGAGATCGTGAGAAACAACGTTGCACTAAAATTGCACGAGATAACTCTGTTACAAACTACGCAAGTAACGCGATCTCGCTATCCGTCCATCCACACATGTTTCCCAAATTATCAATGCACCTAATTTGTACTTATTTTGTACTGAATTTCTTTCACCCGGTTCATAATACATACTAGCTACTTTATCCGTTTTAAAAATACCGGGCTCGCCCTAATGTAACACATACAAAATTACAACTCACAATTAATAAAATAGCATTCACCACTGATACTTACGCCTTATCAGTCTAATGCTATTAATACACAATAATAATAATAATAATAATAATAATAATAATAATAATAATAATAATAATAATAACAATAATAATGATGATAATAATAATTGGAAAATAATATTTACGAAGAACAAGAAAACTTCTAGAAACGAAATTATATAGCAGGAATCTAGTAAAAGGAATAAACACCTGGGCAGTAGCACTAATAAGATACTCTAGACCATTCATAGGCTGGACCAAAGAGGAACTCAGGCACCTGGACCAGAGGACTAGAAGATTAATGACCATGCACAATGCACTACACCCAAAATACGATACGGACAGACATGAAAAGAATCGAAGGGGGAAGAGGACTGGTAAATATAGAAGAGTGTGTGGAAGACTCAAAAAAGAGCTGGAAAATACATAACTCAAGACATGGAAATCCTTATCACTGCAGCAAGAGACACCAATCCAACGGACAAAGCGGGGAGCACTGAAACCAGAAACAAAACGGCAAGAAAAGAAAAGTAGGAAGAAAAAATACTACACGGACACTTCAGAAGACTGACAAGAGAAGAAACCAACGAAAACAGATGGACATGGCTAAGAAAATGGACACTTGAACAGAAAAACCGAATCCCTACTGATGGCTGCACAGAACAATGCAATTAGGACAAACTACATTAAAGCTAAAATAGATAACACTCAGGAAAACAGAAAATTCAGACTCTGTGGACGAAGAGACGACACAATAAATCATATAATAAGTGAATGTAGCAAACTAGCCCAAAACGAGTATAAGAGCAGACATGACTGTGTGGGGAAAGCAGTACATCGGGAACTGTACAAGCAATTGAATTTCGAATACGCAGACAAATGGTACAAACATAAGCCAGAAACACTACTGGAAAACGGAAAACACGAAATCATCTACGATATAGATATACAAACATACAAACTCATACAAGCAAGGAGACCGAATGTTATAATAATCAACAATAAGGAAACATCTTGCAAAATCGTAGACTTCGCCGTTCCAGCAGACCACAGACTGAAAAACAAAGAAACAAAAAAACGAAGTAAATAGACAGAACTAGCCAGAGAACTGAAATGAATATGGAGCATGAAGAAAGTAAGTATAATACCAATAATCATAGGAGAACTAGGAACAATCCCCAAAAACCTGGAAAAAGGACTGGGAGAAATTGGGATCAAAGGAATCATTGGAACTATGCAAAGGACAGCAATGATCAAAACAGCTACAATATTAAGAAAAATTATTGAATGCAGAAACTTACCTGCATAAGCTACGAAGGATCATACGAAATCTAACACAGGAAGAAAATAAAACTAACAAAAGAACACACCACAAACAAAGAAACAGAAAATGCAAAAAAACAACACTTAATAAGCCCCCCTCCCCTCAATAAATTACAGCGGCCTCAACTGACACAACACAAAAATGGACCAATGAATGGAAATAGCAAGAAACACCATAAGCTCACCAGCCCCACACCACAAAAAAAAAAATAAATAGAAAATAATCAGCTCCACCCCCAAAAAATTAATAGAAAATGTTTAATAAATAAATAAATAAATAAAATAAAATAAAATTAATAAAATAATAATAAAAACATAAACAATAAACAAATAAATAAAAATAATATAAAAAATAAATAAAAAAAGAATATATATATATATATGATGAAACAAAATGGTACCAGTCTAGGCTGATACTACACAAAATATTTGCCTAGGTTCAAGGAAAATGAGAAGACCGAGGAGAGACAGCACAAACCAGACCTCCACTGGAAGTGCAGACACTGCTGAGACCAGGGGGGGAGGCTTACTGCCACCCTAACCCTAGAAAACACCAATTGTCCTTGCCAGCGAGAAATCAATGGTAAACGGATGTTGTCATACTGAAAATTCATTTGCGGTGGCTATCGAAAAGAGCTGGAGAATACTGGAAATCTGTGGAGACTTGTTGTCACTCAGACTCCAGGGAATACCACCGGTTGTCGGTGAGCTATCACTGATGACCTGTGTGAGAACGCCTAGTGAGTAAATAATAATAATAATCATAATACTGATCATAGATATAATAAATAAACAAATAAAAATTAATTAATAAATGAATAAATCAATTAGAAAGTAAATGAAAGAATAATATATATATACATATATATATATATGTATATATATATATGTGTGTGTGTATATATATATATATATATATATATGTATATACACGAATGTAAATGAATAGATATAAGAAAAAATAAACCCATGAATACGGCTGTTTACAGACAATAAAAGCCAACCTCACAAAGACGGTCTTGAGACCGATAGCGCTAGAGAAATGGTCCAAGATACAATATTAGGTGGAACAATCCATCAATTGCCACAAGAAAACCGACAAATAGCTCCCCGTGTCGAGAAATTTACCTGAAAGATATCAAAGAATTAAACCTCTGTGGTCTTCAACGACACATTACTTGCTGCCGAAATATATATATATATATATATATATACATATATATATATATATATATATATATATACAAATATATATATATATAAATATATATATAAATATATATATATATACATATATCTATAAATATATATATATATAAACATATATATATATATATACATATATCTATAAATATATATATATATATAAACATATATATATATATATATACATATGTATATCTATAAATATATCTATAAATATATATATGTGATTTTATGAAGGCTTACCAAAGCATTCCTTTCAAGACACCAATGATCACCATTAAAGATATTTTTTCTTACAAATACTATTTATTCAAATTAAATGTTTTTTCCTACATGTGTTTCACTACCAAGCAGTTACTTGCTTGGCAGATCATCAGGGAAATTAAATGTCTGGAATACTGGTTTCAACTGCCGACAAAACACAATGTGGCGTTGTAATAGTTGAGGTCACTTAAGAAGAGAAGAGGAAAAAAATAAAAATAAAAATAAAATTCAAACTTGAAAAGCAAGGAAGAACAACGATAAAAAAAGAAAGTCCTAGAAAAGTCTTAGAAAAGTAGCTTGTGCATTATTTCTTCCACCAAGCCAACAAGCAAATAATCGGTCCCAAATACATTCAATAAAACCACAAAACCGGAACAATGTGCGATAATACACTTTCACGTCGGCCGGTACAATGATGAATAAATCCCCCCCCTACATTGTACCGGCCGACGTGAAAGTGTATTATCGCACATTGTTCCGGTTTTGTGGTTTAACAGTACAGGAATATATGACGTTACTTTGTATGCACTCACCGTTTAATGGGCATTCTCTAGATTTTTGGGAGTTGCAGTTATTAGTGGGGTGTATGGTAGGTGCTGTTTGTTGAGCAGATTTAATTTTTTTGTTGTTAGATGTGATGATTGTTTGTGCCATATTGGGCATTGTAGAGTAAGAACTTTTAATAGAGTTCTTGTTTAAAATAGTGCTGTATTTATGTGGGTGCTTGAACTAGTTATCTAAAATTTTGAAAAATTCCTTAGCTATGTTAGTTTTTACATTGCAATTATAGGGTGGGTTAAACCAAATATTATCCTTTCGTCTAGTTTTTTAAATTTTTATTTTCACTGTGTTCTTGAGGGTTTGCTGTTTTAACTATATTAATAGTTTTAGAGTGTCTATTTACATATTTCTTAGGTTTCTTGGGTATTGTGGTGCTAGTTCGTTGTCTATCTTGTGTAGCGATTTGGTAGGTAATAACATTTAAAGGTTTATTCCCCTGGAGAGGGGGATTATTTTCATATTTAATTTTATCAGTGTATCGCGAGTTAAGGAGTGCGTCATTATAGAAACTAGAATTTTGTTCGAAGATAGGTTTATTAGCTGAAAGTCTTGAAATTCTATTTAAAATTGAAGGGACTATTGAGTTAGTGATGGATTTAGGGTGGTTAGAGTGCTTATGTACGTAACATAAAGTTCGATTAGGTTTGTGGTAAGGGCTAAATGATTCGGAGTTAAGGTCTAGTGTTAGGTCAAGGAAATTAGATATTCGTTTCTCGGGTTCTATGGTTATGATTAATCCGAAGTTTTTAAAGAAATTGTTTAGGTTTTTTTGTGTTGTTGTATTGTCTGGGTCTCTCCCTAGAGATAAAGAGGTCATCGTCTCTGTAAAGTCCACCGTGTAAGTGTCCGAATATATATATATATATATATATATATATATATATATATATATATATATATATGTAAATGTAAATGTTAGTAATCCGAAGCTGGAGCAATGTGACGTAGGTACCGGAACATGGAACAGGTGAACAAAAATCAAAGAGAAGCGAGAATACGAATGGAATCTCAAATCAATGTATTAATATTACACGGTAAAGGTAAAATAGCAGAACAATTTTCTCTGTATATGTTGCCTATTGCCTGCGGTATTTCTTCAACTTTTGTGTCCATCCCGTTTTTCGACCATTCGGTCATATTTTTGTTTTAATCTTTTGACAATTAGAGGTATCTCCTTCGAACATTTAAGTATACTGGATATAGCATTAATATTATAATATCAAATGAAGTTATAAAATAAGGTGTCAATCCATTTTGATTAGAATTCAAAGTTCAAGCAAAGTATCCTTAAGTCCTTAGCTCATGAGTTTTAAAAGATAATTCTTCTCTTCAGAGGACCATTACCGCAGTTATACTACTACAGGTAATAAACTTACGCTTTGAAAATATATAAAATTATATACACAAATACATAAAAATACATAACATAAAATACATCAACCCAAAAACATACTTTTTGTTGAATCCATACAATCTATCCAGGTCATACAAATTGAGAAACATAATCAGGAAAGACATTACTACAAATACATTTTATATTATAATATATATATATATATATATATATATATATATATATATATATATATATATATATATATATATATATATGTGTGTGTGTGTGTGTGTGTGTGTGTGGGTGTGTGTATACTTATGTATATATGTATACGGATGTGTAGATACACATATATATATATATACATATGTATATATGTACATGTATATTCCTATGTATACTTATTTATACGTATATATATATATATTTAAGTGTATATTATTTGTATATATATATTCATATATATATATATATATATATATATATGTACATGTATATGAATATATGCATATATATGTATATGCACATATGTATACAAATATATATTATATATATATATACATATATATATATATATATATATCAAGGGATGAGCGATAGCGCTCTATCCCTTAATAGACCTCGACAATGGCCTATAATCGAAATATCATTCATTTGATCAATCATAACTCAAAAACTAATAAAGCAAATTAGTTAAAACTTTGTACAATATTTTTATTTGATAGATTCTATTGGGGTGTAGAATTTTAGCATCATTAGTCATGACAAACCAGAGACTAAGAAAGGTCAGGCATTATTTTGTGTTATCCGTGTGTACGTACATATGTACGTACGTACGTATGTGCCACCATGTATCTTATCAACTATTTGATGGATTCACCTTATTTTGGGCAGAGATAGAGGTCCTAGGGTCTAGTTGATGGCCTTTTGATTTCAGTTTTTCATATACCTTTGTTCTCCAGACAATTCCAAAAAAACTTAAAAATACCAGGCATAGCCTTTACAAAAGTAGTGACATTCCATGAGAAATGCCAGTATACTGACATCATATGCCGTTTATAGGGTTAGGATGAGAATGCATATAGACTAAATGTGCAAAAGCAAATACATTCCCAGAATTTCACACTTATATTGTCATTAAGCACAACAGGGCTATGCATTTTACTGGCAGTAATTTTTCTTCAGCGCACCTCACACACTTCATCTACTCATGCATAAGATTTATACTGCACGCCTTTAATGACACTAAAAGTGTAAAACTTTGAGAATTTTCTTGCTTTTGTACATTTAATGTATATGAATTTGCATCTTAACCCTATTAAGGGCATGTGACTTAAGTATACTGGCATTTCTCATGATATATATATATATATAAATATATATATATATATATATGTATATATACATATATATATATATACATATATATACATATATATACATATATATATACATATATATATATATATATATTTATATTTGAAGCTCCTCGTAAAAAAGTAGAGCACTGTAAATGGTAGTACTAACACAGCATGACGTCACATGCTTTATATGCTTATAGAAGTAGAATGCCTGTACGTCTCGCCGCTTTAAATCTGTTTAAATTATTATTGTTCATAAGCTATTCAGAATTGACCGATCGATAGAGACATTGAATTTGGGTTGACAAATACTTGTAATCCAGGGTTTCGAATCGTGTTACCGGTAGTGAATAGTCATACTTCTATGCTGATGAGTCTCGATCGAAAAGAGACGAAATGTATACGTCCATAGATATAAACACTAACAAATATTTATATATATATATATATATATATATATATATATATAAATATATATATATGTAAAAGAGGACATATTTATTTTCGCTTTTTCTTACTTTATCACTCCAATTTTCCAAACAAAACTTTTTAATAGACTATTGTGACTTTTATATCTGGTGTTGCATAAATTTCACTTGTTTTTTGAACGATTCGTGAGTTTCAGTAGCTGAAAGTATGACCGAGATTAGCACTTCTTTTGTAGCAAAATATTTTATACGCAAAACAACTTGCTAATTATTCAAGAATTACCTCTTCTCCATCATTATAATCTGAAAAGCGGATGCTTAATCGATAATAAGCCATATTTCTCACTGAAAAAAAAACAGAATAACAATAATATTATTTCGCCTATAAGAATAATTTATCCAGGAATATTCTTCAAATCTATATATTTGGGAGGGGCACGATTATTTGCAACGTTCCAGTAAATAAAATCTCAGAAATAGCCAATGTTATGATATTACAAATTTACTATTTATAAACTTATTCAGAAACCCTTCGGGACATTAGAAGAAAGAGGTCAGATCAAATACTGATACGATAATGGAATGAATTCGTACATAAATTCATCGATTTTATCCTGAAGCATGAAGCCATATATTGAAAGGGATGTCTTTGATTCATTTAAGTTTGACCAAACTTTACTAATTTAAAGTTCTCAGATAGAGACATTGCTCTTTTTAAATGACAGCTTGACTAAAATAAGTTCACATGTAAAGCCGATAAACTTTGGTAACTAGAAACCAGGTTGGTTTTACTGATTACTGACGTGAATGATTAAATTGTCGATGAGGGTTAACATTTAGTTTCATTTATTTTATGTTTAAAAATCTTAAAATGTAACAGACTTTAAAATACGTAAAGTAATATATGCTAGCAAATAATTGTAATTTACTTTTGTATATCAATCATTAAAAGATTCGGGTGCGCATCATTATATGTATGTGGAGGTAATCCCAAGATTTAATAGAAAAATGGCTTACTTTAAAATGGATATTGTTTAATTACTTGTTCATAATATTCATTGTAATTAGTCGTTAAATAACTAGCGATAGTATATAGTTCTTACCAAGCTAATAGCTACGTCCTTACTGATGGAATGTATGTGAATTATCAAATGTGTTTTTGTTATACTATTTTCTATTTTTTGATCATATATATATATATATATATATATGTATATATATATATATATGTATATGTATATGCATATATACATACATGTATGTGTATATATATATATATATATATATATATATATATATATATATATTTATATATAAAATAGAAAAACAAGGATATCAAGCTATTGATATAGGAGAATATTACTATATTATATTGTATTTTTGAGATGTTGATTTATCAGGTCATATAGTTGTATATTATTTTTCGCAGGACGCAATCATATTCGTAAAAATATGTCATACATTACACATAGTTCAAATATCTTTTTTAAAAGCAATGAAGCTTTTTATATCAAATTACGTTTTTTATCTACTAACTGATTTAAAATTCAGAAAGTATCTAGAAAAAGCTATTAGATTTAATTTACACACTCTTTAACCGGCAATTATCAAATATATAAACAGTAAATCGAGTTACGAATCTATACGAGATATATGTCTAATAGTGTTAGGTGTAGCAATATAAAATGATTATCATCAATAAAAGAAATAAATAAGTTAAGGTAATATTTTTTTTTAAATCGGTGGCCTTCATCCTGAATCTCTGAATAATCATTTTAAAGTTTATTTAAATAAAAATATATTTATCTTGTATACATACATACATACATACATACATACATACATACATACATACATACACACACATGCACATAACAATGCATTGATATAAACGAGGAGTTGGTACAAGAACTGTGATTTGTTTGTTGCAGTGCCAAAGGCTATTCGCATCTCTGTGTCGACTGAAATGTTACTTATTCTTGTCGATTTGACAAATCTTACATTTTACGTTTTGAAATTAGATTTTTTTTGTCACATTTATTTTATTTACTATTTCTTCCCCAGCCGATTTAGTCAGTATAAAACTCACGAGTATTTTTCATGCACGTACGGCCGATTGTCAACATGTATGTGTGCGTTCTATGCACTGGCCGTAATCGTCTCACATGTTGGGCCTGTCTAAAGATGTAGTATACTCCCACTCTCTGCCCTAACAAATACGTTTATACTAAGTAGCATCACAACTTTAGTTTATAAACAAGTAACCACTTTATTTGTTCGAGGTTACAAAGGAGACCCATGTTTCCCGTCAAATGGTAAAGTTTACAAATGAGATCTATCTATCCCGGTGAAATAGAACATAAGTCCAGCACAACCCTTTAGCTAAGAAACCCAGATAGGGGCATCCTAGTTTCAACCGATCGCTAGATATTCCAGCAAACCTCAACTTCTTGTCATTCCCAGAGGGCCAGCTTTCCCCTATCCCGTCTCTTTCTTCCTGGGTCTTTTCACTGGAAATCGGTGGGTCAACAAAGCACTGGGTCAAGTACGATCTCAACTATAGATAACTGACGACAATCCGTGAACATACCCGCATGGGTGCAGCCTGTTATGAGATACTTAAATACAAATAAACTTCTTGTGTTGCCAATATAACACTAAATATATTTTCCCTTTATTTTCGGCCCTACTTCCTTTCTCCAGTCTAGCATCTAACTATTGCAACGTCTTATATTCATATGCACCACTTAACAACATGCAGCCTACTTCATTTTTACAGTTGTATTTTTGATAAATTCTGACATTTTAGGTTTTGAAATTAGACTTGTTATTTCACTTTTTTTTTTACCATTTCTTCCCCAGCCGCTATTAGTATTAAATTCGTGCACGTACGGATGAGTTCACTCCATGGGATCTCTTGTTAAAAGTATGTTATGCTCATTACATTGACATTTGCACGACGATTGTATATTAAACGTATTTCCTTGGAAGCAACATGTTAGTAACTTTTTGGGAAACTTGTATTTCTTATTCCATTCATTCTGTAGATTGTTTACTATTCCATCTGCTTACTCTGTTCCCCAGGTTGTGTGAAAATCAGCTGGTGTGAAACACAACCCGATTCAAGATTTGCAGATATTTTATGAATATTCCAGCTGGTCGCTCCTAAAATGAAAAGAAGAAAAAGACAGAAATATAAAATAATGAAAGTGATAAATACAACATCGGCGATTTTTACTGTTTACTAATACTTTTTTTCGTGTTAACGTTTTTTGATTTTTTTTTTAGTTTCATTATTTGAATGTTTTATTCCTGATAACTTTAGGGATGATAATATTATTTCTCTCAATCGATTCAATCTTTCTTTCTTTCTTATTTTTATTCTCTCATCGTTTATATAATGTTATTACGCAATGTTCTCATCCTTTCTCTATTTTTTCGTTTTTTTATTTGTTTCCTCATTGTTAAATGTTTTATGGTTAAATATTTATGCTTTCTCTTTTTTTTTTAAGTTTGATCTTCACCGTTGATATGTTTTATCGCTAAATATTTATTGGTTTGCCTTTTAGCAACATCATTATGTTTTCATTTATTTGTGACATTTTTATTTCGTTTTTATTTCTTGCTTTATTTCTTCTTTATTCTCTCAATTTTTTTATCACAATCATTAACTAATCTTATCGCACGAGTAGTGGTTGGGAATACCTTGCTAAGGATCGAAACCCTAAGTTCGGATTTTCGTCATAATTAAATACAAAATGGTGACATAACACACGGATACCGATTCATAATAACATGTATGAATATCCTTAAACAACCAACATGAAGAACTCTGTTTTTCAAAAGGTAAATCTTTCCAGGAAATAATTACCCATTTCAGCATTTTGTAGAATAGCTGCCAGCGACTCCTAATTCATTTGTGTCACAATTTTATCCTCTTTCGTTTCCGATCATCTCATTTTTTAATGATCTTATGGGACATGTACTAAACAAGTACCAATCGTCTATATTGCATTAATCCCTAAAGTGTATTTTCTCCCACCCTTATCTTCTTCCAAACTCTTATTAATTTATTTCTCAGTCAGTTAAACACCCATATTTATTCCTCGTTGTATATATTCTAGAAATACAGTTGTGCACCACTTTTATGCCCTATTTAATAAAACGTATACTTATATTAAACCTTATGTCTCGAATCCTTTTTCGAATCATGATCGAACTCTATTACATGGTTTGATTCTAGAATTGTGTGGAATGTAAGGCCTAAACCCCAAGATATTTACGAAGACACTGGAACTTAGAGAATCTTGCACATGTGTATGGATCAAATTTAATGCATATTTGATCTATTAAAATGGATGAAATTCAGTGCAAATATCATCTAGTATAATAGATGAAATGTTATGCACATTTATTAAAATGGATCAAATTCAATGGAAATTTGATCTACTAAAATGCATCAAATTGGATACACATTTGACTTATAAAAATGTATCTAACAAATTGTATCTATTAAAAGGGATCGAATTTGACCCACAAAAGAGGCGACAATACCTAAGATCATTCCCATAAATAAAGTAATGACGACGAGTATTTTGTCATTGCAACAAAAACGCTGCCATAGTATAGTCTACTAAAAAAGATGATCGTATGACAACAGAACAGATACGACAAAACTCCTCACTCAAGGAAAGGAGTCCCCGTACTAGAATGTAATTACTGAAAGGACAGTATTATAACAACAGATGTTACACGCAATATCTCATGAAAAAATAAAACAATAATATATTAAATTATTTTTTTTCATTCATTCAAAAATTCCTCGGCCTTTTTGCTTAGATAAAATTGTATTATCTTTTCTTAGCATCTCGCCGACATCAGACGTTTTACGACCGAAAAGCTAGTGCATATATATATATATATAAGAAAATATTTCGCTACAATTTAATTATGTAATAGCATATATTTATTGTGGTATCTTTGTCTTACAGGATTCCAGGACAACAATTAATCTACTCTGATGAGGTATCAAGCTTTGTGTTGTTACTATAGGGGTGATTACATGGAGAACCTGCATCATTTATCGTATAAGCCAGTGTAGTGTTACCCTACAGAGGGCATCTTATTTGTGCTGCGAATACTTTGTTATTTTGAATATTTAGTCAGGGTTGACTTGTAGGGCGAAGTATCTACATGCTCGGTTGTCCTGACAAACCCATGTACAGCAATATGTTAGACACTTAAAGACAGCGTCTATTAGGCATTCAAGGCACCTCTCTATATATGTGTGTGAGGGTGTGTGTGTTGTTACTCAAAGGTCGGTTTTACTGTCTATACATACTTTAAATTGCATTCAGATTCAAAAATGTTTTCTCCTTCCATTTTTCTTTTTTTATATTCTGTTTATTTCTGCTTTACAGATATCCCATTAAGTCCTACTTGTTCCTCTCTAATTGTAACATCAGTATTTTTTCCCGTAAATTCTTTTAATATTTTATCTACACCAAATTTCTCACATTTAAGTGGTTGGTCTTCATGGGTTTCTGTCTCTTTATTGTGTGAATATTTAAAAAGAATAAACTGATTTTATCATCAGTGGTAAATAATTCATGATTTATAACGTCTGTATTTCGACTGAATTTTCTATTTTATTTGACGACATAATGTTTAATTTAACACAATTTTGATTTAGATTTACATTTGAAAACATCTTATTGATTTTAAAACAATTCTTAATATCCTATTTTTCACGGATCTGACATTAGCGATACATACAAATTATGCCGATAATCGATGATTGACGTACACTTTTCATATTTTTGTTATAACATTGTTACTGTGAGTAAATACCTAATACTACAGTGAAATTAAATTAAATTCTTGGTGCTGTTGTGTTATAACTGTATGATATTTTTTTGGTTATCATAAGTTATTTATTTTTATGTTTAATCTCATGTGTTATCAGCATAATAACTAAAATGTAACATGTTAATATAATCCAATCTGAGAAATTAAAAACCCTTGGGAACTGTAACATATGAATCAAATATTGTCCTTCTATTTCTCATGAGCTTATATTTTATATTTAATAGGTCCATAGCTGCTAATAAGTAAATGTTGACTGATACATATCTGTTGGATATGTTTAAATAACATCAAATATCGATGAGGAATATCGAAATAGACGCTTTACAATTTGAACATAAGTATGTTTGGTGTTTATACGATCTCATAAAAGTATTAATAACTGCCTTTCAATTCTCATATCTTAGAATTTCTAACGGACTTATGTTATACAAACCCTCAGTAGTAACGAGGCAATAACATGAGTGAACCCGTTAGAAAAATGGCTAAAGCTGTCATGTTATCTCAAAAGTACAGTGATTTTTCCCCGCATGCACTAGTTCTTCAGATTTGCATATATCTGCCCAGAGACTGTTTTATAATTATATTAATTACTGCACTAATTATTGATCTTGTTCCTCATGCGTGTATAGGTTATATCAATAAATAACAGACAATTAAAACCTTGTAATATAAACAACAGTTATAACGGGTATTATCTGTTAAAACCGTGTGTTTGAAAATCAATAAAGTAATTAAACATGCTAATACTTTTGTTAAAAATATTTTCTACATAATTTTTAAATTGCATATTACTAATTATTATTTAGAAAATAAACTGTTACAAAGTTTAAATACATTTTCATAGGAATGCATGCGTATTTCAGCCTTGAAAGACAATGAATGTCATTTCTTCGTGTGCTTACTACGGAAATATGTAATGAGAAAAATCACTGAACTCTCGTAACAATCAGAGTTTTTTGTAGTAAACAAACAATGCTAATAAGCGATGCAATTAGTGAGTGTTCCATGCCTTAGAGTGGTTGCACACTCAAGGTTTTAAAGTCTAGTTTACACTACTATCTCATCCATAGCAACACTTGGTAGATTTTCAGTATTTTCAGTAAAGCGTTGGTATTGATAAAGAATCGAACTAATGTATAATTTAATTTAAAACACACACATATACAGATATATATATATATATATATATATATATATATATATATATATATATACCCACATATATATACATATATATATATATATATATATATATATATATATATATATATATTAGTACTTCATGTATCCACATAAAATATTATAAGGATATATACTTTTTTATGTATCAGTTTTCAGTATCTACTTCAACAGTGCTCGATACGTAAGTAGAGCTAGGTAGTAAGCAATGAAAATATATATTGATTGCCATATATATGTTCATTGCTTACTATATATATATATATATATATATATATATATATATATATATATATATATATATATAAATTAGGAAAGTTCATTTTATAAAGCATCTTTTGTAAGTTAATATAAATATAGAGGCAAACAAGCCTTCAAAAACCATGTATTAGATGCGAGTAATTAAATCAAAGGAAAATAAAAATATTTCAGAACATTTAATAAAATATTTCAAAATACCTTCCGTTTTTTTTTTTTCTTCATCTTGATTTTTTTTTTTTAGCTAATATTTCGCTTGACAAAAACAAGCTTCATCAGAGCCAAGACAAATAAAGGTATAAGCTTTTTTTTTTCCATAATTTACTTCCTGGTGTTGGTGAAGTGTCACGTCCGGTGTTAGCTAAACAAAAAAAGTACTAAAAAATATAACTAGAAATTGCTTCCCATCACCTCTCAGTTCATTATATGCCCCTTGTTCCACCTTATATTTTTATTTATTTATTTATTTATTTATTTATTTACCCTGTTTGTTTAAGATTTTAGATTTTAAATTTTTGGTTTTTTGTTTTAAGATTTTTAAGATTTTTTATTTTTTAACGGCCTCAATTTTAGAAAATGTTAAATTTGATTCATTCTTCTTCTCTTTCTCTATCTCTCCATTTCATTCTCGCCAAATATGATCTGAGATTAAGATAGGATTCTAACTCTGCCTGATAATATCTCAGTTTATAGTAACTGTTGATCGATAACATCGACATGCCAGTGTCGCAGATTTTGTACATGTCTGTGTAAATAAAATTATCATATATATATATATATATATATATATATATATATATATATATATATATATATATATATATATCGTGGACATGTGTTCAGCGTGCATTTCGCAGGAAATTTAAAAAAGAAGCCCCTGAAAGGAAATCCATTGTCAGATGGCATGCTAAATTTGTGAAAGATGGGTGTTTGAGCCCAAGTTAGCGAACAGGTCGCCCTTCAACTTCAGAAGATGCAGTTGAGCAAGTTCGGACAGCCTTTCAGCGGAGCCCCCGTAAATCAGTGAGAAGAGCCAGCAGGGAACTTCAGCTTGCTCCAGCAACTGTCTGGCGTGTCTTAAGGAAACGACTGCAAATTGTACCTTACAAGCTCAAGTTGGTCCAAAAGTTGAAGGACACTGATAAGCCACTTCGCCGTGACTTTTGCATTGCAATGCAAGAGAAGTTGGAAGATAACGGCTTTGATGACCGGCTTGTTTTTAGCGATGAGGCGACCTTCCATCTGAATGGCAAAGTTAACAAGCATAACACTCGCATATGGGGTACTGAGAATCCTCATGAACTTCGAGAGCACGAGCGAGATTCACCAAAAGTGAACGTGTTTTGTGCAATTTCCAAGAAAGGTGTCTATGGACCGTTCTTCTCAACATGCTGGAAGACTGGTTAATGGCTCAGTTGGAACAAGCAGAATCTGATGACTTCATTTTCTAACAAGATGGTGCACCACCACACTGGAGTCTTAGAGTAAGGCAGTTTCTTAACACAAGGCTGCCTGGTAGATGGATTGGGAGATCTGGGCGAGGTGATGACGTTCTCATGCCCTGGCCTCCTAGGTCTCCAGATCTTACCCCGTGTGACTTTTTCCTTTGGGGCTTTGTCAAGCAACAAGTCTATGTGCCGCCCCTTCCAAGAGATATTGACGAACTAAAGGCTCGAGTAACGGCAGTTGTGGGAACCATTGACGTCAAGATGCTGGAACGCGTTTGGCAGGAAATGGACTATCGACTAGATGTCTGCCGTGTGACGAATGGTGCTCATATTGAGCGACTTTGAAGATTCCCCACAAAACTTGAAACTTTAACCTTTCCAACGGTACCAATTTCATTTTTCAACTCCTAATAGGTTTTGAGTTATTAAAAATCGTTATGTTCCCAAGACTTTTGAAACACCCTGTATATATAATGATAATACTCCAGGTAAAAACATCCACAAGGTAATAATCCAAAGAATTAAAACCGGGTTTAATAGTGCTCAATATTAAATAGAGCTTTATATCTGATTATTTGTATTTACACAGACATGTACAAAATCTGCGACATTGGCATGTCGATGTATACGATCAACACTTATCATTAACTGAGACTTCATCAGGCATAGTTAGAATTCGATATTAACCTCAGATCATATATATAATTACGCTATGTTACAAAGTACTTGATCGTAAAAATATAATAGCAAAAATACGAATTATTTATTGAAAAATATGCGTTACATATTAATGAGACGTATAGTGGTTTCATTCACATGGATATACATTTGCTGCTTGGAAAATATCTTTATAATAAAGCTTTCCTTATGTCAGCTTTAGCTTAATACTCTTAGTAAAATCCACACTACAGCTGAGCGAAACGTTGAGATTCAGATCTTCCGTATTTCTAATTTTACTTGTATATGTATTTTTTCCTGGATAATTTCGTTGATCCGTACGAAACCGGTAAAATGTATTGTTACTGGATGGAATTTTCTTATATTTAAATGTCTGTGTTTCCGTTAGTCTTTTTCACACATCTTGTCTTGTTCTTCGTTTCATTTGGTAGAAAATCACAACAGTGTGAGCGATTATTTAATAATAAGTATGATATACTTCAGATCGGCATGGTACCCAAGCTTCCATTCTGCTAGTGTGTGCACACACAGGAGAAAATAACTGAGATCTTCAATTATAAACCACACACATTACCCTGTGGATATTGACTTTTGTAATATTATATCTATCTATCTATCTATCTATCTATCTATCTATCTATCTATCTATCTATCTATCTATCTATATGTATATATATATATATATACATATATATACATATATATACATATATATACATATATACATATATATATATACATATATATATGTATATATACATATACATATACATATACATATATATACATATATATATACATATATATCTATATATATATACATATATATATATATATATATATATATATATATATATATATATATTGCGTTGCTGGCATGTCGGATGCCGACTGTACTATAGGATGGGTACTATTTTTTAGTTTAAATAATATCATATCTATTGACTAATATTATAAATACAGTTATGACCATGCAGTTACTATAAAAGTAGTCCCGCGACATGCACATTTATAACAGCTGTAGGTGATCGCTAAACTTTTAGCAACTTTCCTTCTGTCTCTATTCGGCGATGTCGTCGGTCTATTCATTCTTTTAGTTTCATGCGTTTCCTCTTCTCTACTACTGATATTGAGAACATGATCCTGAATTGCCCATCAGATTGTATTGTACGATATTATGGGCATCGTAAAAGTATAAAAAATGTTATTCAAATGTATAATTACATACATGTTTTACTTTAAACGGGAAACTGACTATGAAATATAAAAAGAAGAATGTTGTTTGATATTAAAATGTTAACAATTAATACTATGTAATTCGTAACATAATAAAAGTATTTTAATCGTAAAATAATTTATAATGAATCGCATATATAAGCCCGTGGGTATAATGACAAAAAATGACAACGGTCATATTATTTCAATCATCATATTTGTATTTTATTTATTTTTAAGTTAATTACGGTACATTCATATTTTAAGTTATTTACTTATGCGCATTAGTGTGTGTATGTGGTTGTATATATATATATATATATATATATATATATATATATATATATATATATATATAATAACTTATTAAAATATATTTATGGCAATTGAGCTACGCAGTTGCTTACGCGGTCCTTCCTCGGAGGGAATCGTCACGCTGAAACTTAGATACAAGCCAACGTAACTACAAAAGTATATTACATTGTGAAAGTTAGCAAATAACCGATAGACTTAAAATTAGAGACAATATTAGTAAAGTATAACATAAGGAATCCACTATCTTATTGAAAAAACACAAAAGTAATTTTAATAATAAACCTACACTCGCTTAATTAATCCAACCAAACCAGGAATAGGAACAATTAGTAACACAATTCGATTTTGAATTAACACACATACAACTAAACCAATGGGTGAATATTTCCGAAGCAATCACATGGTTTCATAATACTGAAAATAAAAATAAAATCCTACAATTTTGACATAGTGTATTTCTACCAATCTAAATCGATGAAATATATATATATATATATATCTATATATATATATATATGGGAGAATGAAAAAGGGCAACCAAAGAATGGATGTTTTTTATGTGTACATCAACGTTTCGTCTTTATTTATGAGACTTCATCAGGATGATAATATAAAGAAAAATGTCATGCAAGTACAAACACATATAGGGTTGACATATTGGGAAAAAGGAAAGAAAATAGTAGACACTGCTGGTGAAAACAGTAGGGTGGACCTCGGTACTTGGAATGTAAAATGAATGTTTATGAAAATGAGTGGGGAAGAAGTGGAAAGATGAGGGTGAGCAAAGATAATGTGGCTGGTAGTAAGAGAAAGAGGTGGGGGATGAGCAGGAATGATGTGGATGGCAATAAGTGAGGGAGTGGAGGGGTGGAGGAGAGGGAGTAAGGAGGTATTTGAACAGATGGCTGCGGTTAAGACTGAAGGGGAACAAGTTAGTTTGAATGTGTGTGTGGGGTGTATGCAGAAAAATGGAGGGCGGGTAGAGAAGAGGGGGGCCTGTGATTTTGGTGGATGGGCGATAGTTACGGTCTTGAGAGGATTTTGAGAAATGTACAACTATTTCATGCTAGGTATTAAAATCTGCTTTATTTATATTGATATTCTCTCTTGTGATGTACACACACACACACACACACACACACATATATATATATATGTGCATATACATATATATACAACTATTTCATGCTAGGTATTAAAATCTGCTTTATTTATATTGATATTCTCTCTTGTGATGTACACACACACACACACACATATATATATATATATGTGCATATACATATATATATATATATATATATTGTTATTTAAGAATACATATTTTGATCAGACATATGGACCGGCGGTTTCTGACAGGAAAAAAATGGATCCCCTAACCTCGTCTACGTCAGCACTGCCTGAAATGGTAAATAATGATATTTCTTCAAAGAATAATTACCACCTGTGTTCAGTTTTAACCGTTATGAAACGCTATGTGCATGAAGGTTTTAAATGAAATAGCCGGAAGACGCTTAATCGGGAGAAATCTTGAAGAGAAAGCCGTTATATTGGTGTTTGTGTATTTACAAGGAATGGAAAGAGAAAAAGTAAAAGAAAAAGAAAAAAAAAGAAAGAAAAACAGAAAAGAAAAGAAAAAGAAAAAGAAAAAGAAAAAGAAAAAGAAAAAGAAAAAGAAAAAGATAAAGATAAAGAAAAATAATTCATGAAAGGAAAATAAAGTTTAAGAAAACACCGCATGGTTAAGGGTACGTAGCATTGATTAAATTATCTTATAAGGGGAGGTTACTATTAAGGTATGTATATTAAGTATATATATATATATATATATATATATATATATATATATATATTTACAAGGAGTTCTATTAATAACTCAAAAAGTAATCTCGTTCTTTATTATATTACAACAAACACACCCCATACCCACATATATACTAAACACACGTATAAATGCACTTATGATCGCATATACACATATATATATATATATATATATATATATATATATATATATATGCATATATATATATATATATATACACTTTGTATATGTATATATTCATACATGCAGACGCGCGCACGCGCATTTGTATATGCACGTGTATTCGACACAAGTGTGACCGAATGTTATAACTAGATGAGGCTATTTTTATATACACATATGTTATTTAAGTGAGGAACAAATTTATAACTCTGCGGATAGTACCGTGTTAAATCTATACACAATGACAATATTACCGAAAAATCTTTTTAAGATATATATTTTAAAAAAATATTAAATATTTATTCCTGATTATAATAATCTGACAATATAACCGAAAATATCTTTAAAATATATATTTTTCAAAAATATTACTTATTTATCCTTTAGTAAAATAATAAGAGGGAAAAGGGTATCAGATGTCAATCCAGGATGAATAAGAATACAAGAAAAATGTTGAGTCAAATAATAATATTATATGTTATATATTGAATATTATATATTAAATATTAAATATTATATATTAAAATGTCAGGTGTAATAAATTCATATTAGAATGTAACACTTATTAAACTCTGTCAAAAGTCTTCAAGATCTTCACTATATATCAAAAGATCCCTTATTGTAAAATACTAATGTTAAAATAAATGTAAAAATGTTAATAAATAATGTTTAACAAATAATAATAATGATATTAAAATGTAACGCTTATTAAAAATATCTGTCAACATCCGTTAAGATTTTCATTATATATCAAAAAAATCCCTTATTGAAAAAATAATGATGTTAAAAATAAAAAAGTTAATAAATACTAATAATAATACTATTAAAAAATATAAAAAAATGTGGCAACTTCTTAATTTGATTGTCTTATAGAAGTAAGTATAAGGTCTATAAGAGGGAGTATAAATGTTATTTAAAAAATAAAAGGTTTATGAATTTAAATTGAAAAAAAAGAGAACTTAAAAATTAAAAAAATGTAAACATTTTAAAATTCTAAAAATCAGAAAATTTAAAAATCAGAAAATGTAAACGTTTAAAGAAAGTGGCGAAAAAGAGGGTGGTAGAAAGAACCCGAAGGAGAAAAGGGGAAAAAGGGGGAAAAAGAAAAAAGAAAGAACTGTAATCAGGTTCATAGATGAGAAGTCTTCAGTGGAAATATATTAGGCTCTGAAAATTAATTCAAGGGGGACTCTGGGTAGGTTTAAGTCACTCGATCCATCCAATTGATAAGGAATGCTTATTTACGATGTACGCAACACTTAAAAACCTCATCGCGCACATTTAGTCATATGGTGCTTGGGTTCATGATGGCGTAAACATGTGGAACTTTTCAGCATTACACAAATGGCAACATTTCGATATAGGTGAATAAATGGTGTTCTCTCTATGATTTTCCAATTTATAGAAAAAGGGGTTCCTTCTTCTTTTAGTTCCCAAATCCGTTTAGCCAATGATGTGTTTGATAGGTGTGGATAATATATTTGTTTAAAGAAACCTTGTGTCATGCCGTAGTATACATCTGTACTATTATCTGGTTGACTCGTCACTTCAGCTTTGTATACAACATAGTAAACTTTACAATTTCCTTCGAAGGGGCAATAACTTTTATTTTGGCATGAGCATCCGGTGACGACTGCCGTGCTTTACTCTTTGGTGATATCACTCCTTATAGGATGCATGGTTGAGTAGCTGACCTGTATGGTGTTTTTTTTATTGAAAAACTTGTGTAAACCGTGTGTTGGAGGGAAATGTTTGCTTAATAATGAGAGAAAAAGATGACCAACTATTGATTTTGTTCTGCTTGAGAAGGGCGGCGAAAACCAGATAATCGATCTCATCATTTTTGCGGCTGTTGTTCTGTAGAATGTGTTAGGTTTGAGATGTATGAGATTCCATCGCGGAACCCGCTGTATGGAGCGGCCTGTGTGAAAACTTCATAACTGGAGGAGAGGTTTGACATTCTTAGGCGTATATTTTAAGTAGCAATGTTGATCAGACACCACCTCCCTATTTAATAATTATGTTTTAATTAAAAAGTTTACGAATATTTGATTTAGTTTTGCCTCCAGATTTGTTCTTTTTAAGTTATTAAATATAGTTTCTCCTTACCTGTGTTGTTCCTTTCAAATTGAGTTTACTATTTTACAGAACATGTATTTTATAGAGTTAGATGATTCCATTATAATAACCCCCCTTTTTTCCTCTTGGTTATTTTTGGATTTCTTTAATCAATTTCTGTGGATTTCATATAATTTAAAAGCGTCAGGATAGTGTGTTATTGCCTTATTTTATTGTCTAAATATTTTATTTTGATCTCCACCTTGTTTAAGCATTCTTATTACTAATGAAGTGACTGGAGGTAAAAAATCTATTTATCTTAAAGTAACGCGGGCTATTCTTAGAAATTCGCGCATTATACTCCCATAAAATATATACATAGGACGGGTACTACTTTTATGCGGCATACGAACGATATGAAAGGGGAAATACTTTGTTTGTCAAACATTTTATAAATAAATATACCATCCTCAATTTTTATACGTACCTCTAGAAAAGTAGCATGTACCTGTAGTTCATAATTTAATTTTAACTCCCTAGGATATATTAAATGTGTCGTATTTTCAAACTCCTCTCATTTTTACAGACAAGGCCATCAATAAACCTCCTGCAGCCGTGGTAATTATACATTCTAGATATATCATTTTTATTAATGATAACATATATATGTATTCATATCTATGTAAATAAAGATTTGCACAAAAGGGGGCAGGGTCCAAACCCATAGGAATACCTATTGTTTGTATTAGTGTTTTATTTCCTATTTTAAAATAACGTTCTTTAATCAGGTGACTTATAAGTATTTTAAGGCCATTTTTTGAAGTACTAGTTTTACTGTTTTTAGTCTTGCACCAAAAGGCTTTAGATGTTGAAAAATCTATGTATTTACCTTAACCTCCGGCAAACGCTGAATCTATAATGTTACCTAATTCTTTAATTAGTTCATTATGTTGTATTTTTGTATATAAGGTACAACAATCATATGTAGAACTTGATTTTGCCTTTTTACGGGAATTCATATACTCTAGTTTTTCTTTTATTGGATATGCATTATTTACTACCCAAAATAGGTTTACATTACTATAAAACTTTCTTTTATCATGAAAAGTATTTATCTGATTAATTATTAATGTAAACACATTTGATATAGCCTTACTTAAGGGTTTAGTAATACACATTTTTTAGGCAATAATAAAACGGACCCCAACTGTTTTTTATGCATTTTAGGTATCTAATACATGCATGGAAGTTTATTATTTTTCTCATCTAATTTAAGTTCTAATTGCTCACACATAATGGTGTTATTTAGAATGATACTTTCTTTTTTACAATTACTTACTTTATAAGTATCTGATTCTATACCTATAATTTCTACTTCCGACAATAAGCGTTGTATGTAATATTTTTACAGAAATAAGCTATATTATTTGCTGCCTTAAAAATAGGAACTATTACAAATTTATTTTGAAGTATTTGAAGGTCAATAATTATTTGCAAATTTCTAAGGAGAGGATTCGTCTTTTAAGGATGTTCAAAGATTTTTAAACGTTCGACCTTTTTATTTACGAATCTGAATATATCATTTATCCATATATATATATATATATATATATATATATATATATATATATATATATATGTATGTGTGTGTGTGCATATATATATATATGTATGTATGTATATATAGATATATATATATATAGATATATATATATATATATATATATATGTGTGTGTGTGTGTGTGTGGGTGGGTGTGTGCCTAAAAGCGGACACAGATAGGAAACTAGTAACGTCGTCGGGCTACACTTCAAAGCAAGATTAGGTAAAAATATGAAATCGGATTGAAAAAAAACAGATTATACGATGCGAGAGTTATTTTCAAAAAATAACACACACACACACACACCCACATACCCACACGCACACACACACACACACACACACACACACACACACACATATATATATATATATATATATATATATATATGTATAATTTAACCAAATATATTCCGGTATATATTTCTTCTTCAGTGAATAGACATATTTCTTTCTTTTTCATGGTTGATCTCTATTTATCGTGATGCTGACTTAAAACCGCGAAGAGTCTTCTTCTTGGTAAGGGTGTGGAAATATTTTTTAGATCTTACACTATTTACTTGAAATCCAGTCGTTGATGATTGTTTCAGCTGAAGCCAAAAATACCACGCTCAAAAACATCTACGGCAATTCGCCAGCCAGATTCCGCATATATATATAGTAAACAAGCTGATGTATTTTTCAACATAATACAAATCTGAAGCACTGTACTGTATTTATCTAATAGTGCTCACTAATAAATATAGCTATTTACATATAATAGCAGATGTATTTATACAAACATATGATGGCTACATATTCAGAACATGTTTCAGCATTTACATTAATAATCTCGAAATAATCAGGCGGATGTGTCGGGTCTTTATTGTTTCATACTGTGGAATGATCCCACACTCCTATCCGATAATATATTCGTACAAACTCACATAATCATAACACGACGAAATTATATTTCAGTGCAAAAGCAAACATTATATCTAGTTCGTCAGTAAACATATTCTGCTTTAAACATTAACTTTCAACTAATCCGCACTAATTATCAATACTAATATTGAATACTTACAACAATTTTACAATATCTATACAAACATTATTTTTTCAAATTTTTGGCAAATATGTTTTAATCTCCTGTCTTTGTAGATACATTTTTGAACACCAGAAGGATGATAACACTGCTCTGGTTTTACAGAATAGACGTGACCAGATATTGTTTGATTGTTTTAGAAATGGGTTTATGAAGATGCAGTAGAGTTTCATGTTGTAACAAAGAGAAAGCACCGGGACTGGTTTTATCAACGTCTACAGAAAAGCAAACATGCTACTCGATGGATTGACAGAGGATTATACTGATCTGTTAACAAATTCGTCGATAGTCAGTATTGATGTGATAGATAACCTGACTCAGAGGCTATCATTGCCGAAATTGATTGTGCTCCATTCCCTCAAAGAGCTAGATGAGGGTATATGCCAGTTGAGATGCAGTGCGCTAGGTGGATATTGGATATATCTGCTAGTCATTAGCTGTGGTGGTAGACAATTAGCAGTTTAAATTAAAGCGTTGATTGACAACAGTAACTTTGACGGGCATGTTTACTCCATTAAGGTCTCTTTGTACAAGGACAAAGGAGGGGGGGAGATGAGTTTGGCAATTATCGATCCCCCCTCCACTATTTTTGTATGGGACATGAAAGGTCATTAGCAGAATTCTGTTGAATAGCCTGAATGCCTACATCTATCTGTGTATGCTTCCATAGAGTTAGTGTGGTTTTAGAAGAAATAGGGATACCACTGATCTGATATTTACGGCGCGTCAAATATTTCTGTTTCATTTGCTATTTTAAGTTGGTCAAATATTATTTCGCCGCTTTATTAATTTCATCCCACTCATTCACTTTAACTATTCTTTATTTACTACGAAGTTATTTATATGTGAGGTTTTTATGAGAATGGCTGTTTACTTCATACGCATTCATTTTTTTTGTAGCCAGAGACAATTAAGTTCGCCTCATTTTGTATGTCTTTATTAATACTGACTTTTTAAAGATATATTTTGTACCAAGTCCAACGTGTCATTTTAAAGTGTTCACACACACATATATATATATATATATATATATATATATATATATATATATATATATATATATATATATATATATATATATATATTGGTGTATGACTGTGCCCGTCGACATCGGGAATTACCTTCCTTCACTGAAGATTGCGTAAGTATGGAAAGACAACGTGAAAGAACGAAAGGACTAAAAAGTGAATGAAAAGAAGAATAAAAATTCAATGTAAAGAATGAATAAAAATTCTATGTAAAAGGATAATGTAAAAAATGACTTAAAATTCAATGTAAAAATGAATAAAAAATGAATGAAATTAATGAATAAATGAAACATGAATGTACACTCGATGTTGTCCGGAAGTTGTTACGTGCTACAACTTTATCAAAAGTGCTCAATATCCTAGATATCAGAGACAGAGAAGTATATTCTACCGTGTACCACTGTGTTTAATTAAAACTGTGGATTTAGGATGATGGGTTATTTATATTTATTGCTCTCGTTTGAAAAAGGCCTCCAAAGCGCTACTGAAAGCAGCCAGAAAAAAAAAAACAATTGTTTGTTCATCTAGGTGTAACGGATCCTTTTTCCTACTAAACATCTTATAAATAAATAATTACTTATTTGTTTAGTGTTTTTCTTATGACACTATATAATGAATGGCAAGGTTCCAGTTTCAATTTCCAGTCATTGCGGCCTATTTATATGTTGGTAATTTATGTGTTATTTACTCTTAAAATAGGTTGTCACAATTAAGACAGTTTCCCCAATGTAGTTCTTACATTTACACCCATTCTTAATGACGGACAAACAGAGAGACTCAACCACAGAAAAGGTGACATGTGTATTATAAGTGGATATATAAGGAAAAGCGAGCTTCTTGATTGCGAAACCTTAGGTTGACAAAAGACTCTTCTCACAAGCAGTCTTAACATAATAATATTATATACATTGTGTGAAAGGTGATAACATATGTACGAACGAGAAATTAGCGTATTATTATATAGATATTGAATATGTGTGAAAAGTAAAAACGTACGTACGAAAATTAAATACCATAGCTTATTATTATATGCATTTGAAATTAGTGTAAAAGGTGATAACGTACGTACGAAAATGAAACACCTTAGAGTATTATTATACACATTTAAAATGTGTGTCTAATGTGATAATGTACGCACGAAAAATAAATGCCTGAGCGCCATCATGCAAACCACTTCCCCAAAACACCATCATGCAAACCACTTCCCCAAAAAACAATCATGCAAACCACTTCCCCAAAACACCATCATGCAAACCACTTCCCCAAAACACCATCATGAAAACCACTTCCCCAAAACACCATCATGCCAACCACTTCCCCAAAACACCATCATGCAAACCACTTCCCCAAAACACCATCATGAAAACCACTTCCCCAAAACACCATCATGCAAACCACTTCCCCAAAACACCATCATGCAAACCACTTCCCCAAAACACCATCATGCAAACCACTTTTCCAAAACACCATCATGCAAACAGACACAAACATACACATTCTCCCCTCCTCCTATAGATGTGTCATTCGTACATCTTCATCTCTCTCTTAACACACATATATATATATATATATATATATATATATATATATATATATATATAGTTATGTGCTACATTACTTATTTCATATGTATAGTTTATATGCATATCATATATATCATATTGATTCATGTAGACTAGTTGTAGTATATATATATATATATATATATATATATATATATATATATATATATGTATATATATATATATATATATATGTTATATTATAGTCTACTGTCATTAGATTCGATAGAAATAAGGGAACAATATAAAGGTGAAACAACACAATCTGTTAAACTAATCACAATTCTAAACGATTTATTTTTAAATTTCTCAATTCAATCTGCGTGGTAAGAAATGCAAACTAAATTGTATTTAAAACTGAAGTGTGAACCTCTGACAAAATGCAGTTTAAAACTTTTGATCCAGATCTATTAATAGAGGACTTTTATTTAGATGTGTGCATTCATCTTTAATTTTAGTTGTAATTTTATGTAGAACTTAGACTGAGAAACCGATTGATGACGTATATTAAATGAATAGTGAGTATATACATGTATTACACATACTGTCATTTGTAGAGTGCTTTAATTTTCCCTCATGAGGTTAAAAGAAACACTGCAAATATATGCAAAGTAAATATGTGTCTAGTCTAATTCGAAAATTGGCTGGAGTATGTTGGTTAGTTAGATTACAATACTATCGTGTTTACTCTCATTTCACAGTAACGTTTCTACGTATAAAAATACAAATATAATTAGTTACACTCATGGATTCGCCATGATAGTCTGTCGTCGCTAGCATCGTTTACAAAATTACATTTCCACTTGTGTTCTCCAGAGTGTGATAATTCAACTGACACCTTGACTGATTTTTTCCGAAAAAAACATTTGGGCGGCTGACTTGCAACACACACCCTTTTAGCTTACAAATTAGATATGTCGACATTTTATCGAACAGTTCGTACAAACTGATAATATTACTGACTGTAATAACTATACTACACTAATACTACTACTGCTACTACTACGAGTAATTACGCGTATTATGCGTAATAATGCAAAACAAGCATACTAGTACTACTAATATTACTAATAATTATATAATTTATTTCGGTGTTTCATTAAGGTTTATATCATCGTTTTGTTTCAACATAGGCTAAATTTCCAATAATTTAAACACACATTTTCATTGCTAATAAATCTTAATTTAATACATTTACCTTGGTCATATTAAGTTTCCTGAGAGAAAAAGTAACTCATATTTATTATCTAAATATGCATTATTTATTGTGTCTGCAAGTGCATGTTCGCATATTACTTATAATCATTTTCTTTATGATGTTAATACACTATTTATAGTTCGATTAGTTTTGGATTTACATATATATATATATATATATATATATATATAAAAAGTGGTGTACTAAAAGCGAACTTTTAGGAAAGGTAAAACCTATTGTGAAGAGTATACAGCTCAATATCCACCGGACTTTTTAGCAATCGGACATTTGCTTGCATTCGGGCAGAGTTTTGCCCTGTGTTTCTTTCCCTACAACTTTTATTTTATTTTTTAAAATTTTAAATCTTGGCCTTTGCCAACTTATCTACCCAGCGACTTCCTCTGATAATAAGATTTTGATATATGAAAAGCCTGGCTTAAGGAAAATTTAACTTGAATGAATTGCCTTTTTGCGGAATATACCTTGCTCTGAGCAATTGAATTGAACTTTGATTTGGTTTTTGCTTCTCTAATTCCTTTCCATTCTTCTTCATATATATATATATATATATATATATATATATATATATATATATATATATATATATATATATATATATATATAAACAGTTATTTTATATAGATCAGATCGAGTCGTATAAGTATAACATTCCAGCGCAAAATTGAAACTCAATATAAAATAATGATTTCAAAATGTATTATCGAGATATCAATGAATACATTTACAGAGCAAACTAATCTCATACTGAGATCAATTTCCAAATAAAATAACACGTGTTTCGAGAAGAATCAAACCATCTTTGAAACATATTGACCTTATTTAAACAAGAGTTCAATCATTAAATGTTCAGAAAACTGTTCGTCCGCACATCAAAAATGGTTCATTGGGTAGACATAACAGTAAAAATCACTACAACATATGTAAGAAAGACTGAGTAAAACTACCCGACATTTATGTCCATTCAAATAGCAAATATAAATAGGGCAGATCATTAGATAACTCCATATCAATTCATGAAAAAATGTATTACATTACTGAGGGTGTACTATTCAACAAATAGAATAAAAATTGAGTAACGTAAATAAATTAATGAAAATATAAATAATTAAGTAAATAAATAAACAAAAAATGAATGCATACTTATATATACACATAATGGACTAAAACATAAATAATAAAAGTAATAAATATACGAGGAAAATGAAATATTTTTAAATATACAACATAAGTTATTTAAAACAACAATAAGAGTAAAAACTACAAAAAAATGAATAAATTCCTTTCTAAAAAATAAGTTACATGTGAATGTAATATTTCGAAAAGATATAGATTAATCAAATGTGCTCATTATTAATGTTATATAAACACACTATTTATCTCATTGAATCTTTTAAAATAGATAAAGTCACATTTCGCCATTGTGGATTCTGCTGTTTTTCATGTTTCCATGGTATCGAATTACTATGTACGATGATGTACGATTTTCTTGTGTACTAAAAACACTCTGATCAGAATTGAGTTTTGTTTGATATTTACATCATTTATAATTATGCGTTGTATTTACAGAAAATACATTAGTTATTACTTGATACGATACTGTAAATACATCACAGCATGCCACCACATTGATCTGTAAATTCATATACATACATACATACATACACACATACACCCACCTACACACACACACATATATATATATATATATATATATATATATATATATATATATAAACGAAGACGGATAAACATGTACGAATGAGAAATTTATTTTAACTTCATTTGTTCAATGCAAGGTCTACTCGGTAACATAAATATGTTCATTATTATTTCCTTAATCCAAGGATTTTCAAAGATTAAGATATTATCATCAGAGGAATTGCATAGATAGATACGTTGATATATATATATATATATATATATATATATATATATATATATATAAATACATATATATATTGAGTTGAGAATAAAAAGCCGTTTCCCAATGCAAGACATATTTATTTCTTTTTTTTTAAGCATCGAAGAATTAGTATTAAATTTAGAATAAAAAGATCTTTTTCAATGCAAGACATATTTATTATTTTTTTTTTTACATGTATCTTATCTATTTCGGAGATATATTTCTCTTTTTTTTATAAAGATAAACAAACTTTTTGTTTAGGTTTGTTTATCAGTAAAACGTCATTGCTTGTTATTTGACGTATTGTACGCGTCAAATAACAAGCAATGACGTTTTACCGATGAACAAAACTAATTTTATTTTAAGGTTATGTTACATATATGATTTGGTGTTCAAGAATATATTATCGAATAGTTTATCGAGCACCATACACTTAACCAACATTACACAACTATTGTTGAACACCAACGCATGTATGGTACATAACCTTAAAATAAAATTTAATTTACATTCTCTGCGAGACTGTTTTCGCTTTAGCTGCGGTTCTACATCTGGCAGCCATTTTGTTTTGTAGGATTCTCTGCAGAGTCGGAGAAATTTTTCTTCTCGTTTAATTATCTTTGACAAAGGGATGTCTATTTTCCCGAAATATTAAATAGTTATATATAATCACCCGAACATCACACGAACAGCTAAACACACTCTTGCTGTTATGTAAGATTTTAGAAAAAAGGAAAATTAAATAGTAAGTCATATATTGTATTCGATTTATTGTTATTGTTTTTGTTCCTTACAACTTGCACCATACCCGGAATTTGCATTGCCCACAGCCTTTCAAAAACTTACTACTAATATATATATATATATATATATATATATATATATATATATATATATATATATATATATATATATATATATAACATTTAACATTTAATTTGAATAAATAATATTTGTAAGAAAAAATATCTGTAATGGTGTTCATTAGTGTCCTGAAAGGAATGCTTTGGTAAGCCTTCATAAAATCACAATCATATATATATATATATATATATATATATATATATATATATATATATATATATATATATATATATATATATATATATATCTACTAGTAGTTAAAAACTAGCATGAGTTTAAAATTCAATTGTCTGGTAAAGTATAGAAATACAATAAAATATGCCATCGTTACTCACGCTATTAGATATTCCATAATTCACGAAACGTTCAATATACATATTATTGACTCTAACGCACGCACACTTATCCTGTTTTTAAATAGATTACTTAAACTCATCATTTAACTTTTTTCTCAATTAATTTTGTGCATATTACCTTTTTTGATAGTGTTTAGCGGCAAAATTGAAATTTGCTGAGTGTTCCCTTCTTAATCACACGGTTTACTGAAAATATTATGTGCCCATATGACTCATCGTGTTATCGGGTATATATATTTTCGAAATTCCGAATGGTAAGTTTATAAAAAAAGTAATAAAAATGTTCATAAATACACACCTTCATATTAATATCATAAAAAATAACATGGTGTCTATGTTACTTAACGTGTTGTCTTTAAAATATATTCCTACATTGTACGATGACAATATAATTAGTTTAGTAGATCACCCTGTGCATATATACGAAGAGTTAGAATGCAAAACGTGATAAGTCCAATTAGTTTAAATTGCTAGCTTAAACAATTAAAGGCCGAATATGTTAAATGTAGATGTCGACTAAAAGCTTATTTTGATTTAAATTATGGCGGTGTCATATCATGTAAACTATGACGTATGGTCGAGTGTTCACATGGAACACTTTTCGTAGTCATGGTTTCGTAATTTTCAGAATATCGTTTAGCGCGTTTTGCAGTCGATCAGTTCCTTTATATATATATATATATATATATATATTATTTGTATATATGTATATATGTATGTGTATATATGTATATATATATATATATGTGTATGTATGCATATATATATATATATGTATATATATATATGTGTGTATATATAAGTATACATATATATGTATATATATGTGTATGTGTATATATGCGTATGTGTATATATATATGTATATATATATATATAGATTGTTTATATACATATATATATATATGTGTATACACATAACTATTTATATATATATACATATATATATATATATTATATCTATACACTTTATATGTTATATATATGTATTTATACATATTGAAATATATATATATATATAAATACATGTATATATGTGTATGTATACATATGTATGTGTATATATATATATGTTATATACGTATATGTATATATATATATATGTATATATATCCATGTGTGTATATGTATATATATATATATATGTATGTGTATATATATACATATATATATTTATGGGTATATATACGTATATGTATATATGTATATATATATATATATATGTATATATATGCATGTGTATATATATATCTATGTATATATATAACTATATATATATATTAATATAATATCTATACACTTTACATGTTATATATGCATTTATATATATATATATAGAGATATATATATATAATATAAACTTTGCATGGTATATATACATATATATATGTATATATAAATATATACATATATATATATATTACATGGTATATATATATATATATATATATATAATTAATGCTATTTGAATGTATTAATTTATTTAGTATCACAGATAGAGTTAAATAAACATATGCATTTCATTGTCAGAGAACAAGATCGGAATTACTGAGAAAACAAGTAAAATTTTACAACGAGAATACAATAAACAGTGAAATTGTTTACATGGTATATATGATAGATTTGTTCAACGTTGTAAACATTTGCAATTCCTTCCACAATTTTCACGTATATTTAAAACGTCATATATGTGTTCGTTTCTTTGCTATTTTAATAATTATAATTTATATTTGCATCGGTTTAAAAATTGAACCATTGTTATATTTTTTATTAGTTTTTTCTTGTTAATATAACCCTATCCTTGTTTTCCTTCTTTGTACAGGTGCACACCGGGTAACAATTACATTTTACTGCGTATACAGGTAGGCATACTATAAATAATTCCTCGAGTTTATTCTGTCTCTCTGTACAAGGGTTTGTCAGGATACTTCAACCTACTAGTAAACCCTGCTTAAATAGTCAAAGCACACATACGATTCCCCCACGTTAAGTAACAACACTTAGCTGGATACTCCACCAAACTAGATTAAGTTTTGTCCTGGAATCCGGTAAGAGGAAGAGACAACGAGAAAAATATACTACACGATAATCAACTGGCCAATTGGGGAGAAATTCATTAATGTTCGTCACTTATTTACTAACTCGAAGTTTGAGAAATAAAATAAAACTTGAATAGAATATTCGTATACCTATGTATATCATATAGAGATGAAGTGTTTAACCTTGGGAAAAGGAGGCTTTGATTTTTGAGAACTTCGGCTTAGGTAAAATGACACAAAAAAGTATACATTTTCAATCTGCTCAAGTTATGTTTACATATATTAAATATAAAAACATATACGTGATTGTCTAGTTATATATATGTATTTTTGTAATCGTTTTTATTAGTGATTGCAGCGTGCGTTGTTTTGGATTACTACAACAATTTCGATCGTTTCACTTCCTAAGTCATTAAGATGCAGAACATTGTATTGTTAGCCGACCTTAACTTGATAGGACTTATTTTGTGCTAATATGTATATTTTTTAAATTTTATATCTACATAAAAGTAATCAATGGCCACGTGTTTCTGGCTCACGGTCGTCATCAGCATGGCTAACTTAGACAAGGATCGAACCTTTGATATTGATGACTATATATCAGCGGCTTCCAATTCGAGCATGACACCTTGCCTATTAATAATATATATATATATATATATATATATATATATATATATATATATATATATATATATATATACACGTTTATATACTATATCTTTTTTGCGTAGACAGCTGTTTCATCGTTATTATTACATATCAGTATAGCTAGACGCTACAAAATTCGAACCCCCCACTTCAGTATGTGGTATCCGATGCTCTAGTCACTCAACTGTAACATGTGCTATATATGGTTGGCAGAACTATGTCGTATTTAAAGAAAGTCGTTTATTTATTGTAATTTTTTCCCTAATTATATGCGAAAGTATTCAACTGATTTCACGGAAGAGTCCTGTACCGATAATTACTAGAAACTATAATTTATTCCACAAGAGGGCAACACAGGGAAGCGCCCCTACAAATGGTTTATGTTGATAAGGGCTACAAACAGTAGAGATATTTACTAGAGTTGCTAATCGTAGGATAATAGCGTTGTATAACTTCTATTTTATAAATACATAACAGTACATAAATAATATATATATATACATTTCAAATAGTGTATGATTCTAAATATTCAGTATATATTGTGTTTGTTTAATCATTTACACTTGTAAATGCTTATTTCCACAATAAGTTTCTGAATAGGAAAACAATATTGGAACATCAGACAAATCGACAATATAAACGATTGTTACGAATAGAAAATACTAATAAAAAAGAATAAAGAAGATAAATGAAAAAGTTTTACACGCGAAGTTTACCTAACGTTGTTATTTTCAAGATTTCCCAGGTGAGTTTCGTCCGATGAAATTCAAATAAAAAAAAAACAACGAAATCTTTAAACACTGAACTTCGAAAATATCTTTACCTTGCTAATGGGATTCTGTGTAGAGAGAAATAAGACACCCACGCAGCTAAGAAAACACATAACATTTATTTAACTTTAAAGTAACCTCTACAATCTTCCTGTCATATATTACGGCATAATGCACGTTATTTCAATCATTTTAACTGCTTCAAAACTACGTCAGTAATAGATTGCAGCGTTAATGAATTGTATAAGTAAACCAAATCAAGTAAGATGTTGATATCTACGTTAACATCGAAATGCCTATTCTGCGAAAGAAGTGAACTATTATGCAAAACTAGACGGACATGTTTAAAGTAAAATGAAAGGTGCATTGATGTTTATTTTAAGCGAATACCATGCTATATATCATGCACAATTAAAAAATATGTTGTTACTGCTCTAGATGTGTGTTCTTCTAAGGCTTATAGCGATCGGTTTTAGAGTGGGAGGACGCTGTTTTCTTCATCGATTTTCTTATCCTTAGCTTGAGCCCGATTTGCGATTACACGGGAGCCGGCCACTTGTTCCTTCAGCAAGTGTTGAGGACAATTCCTTCTGTAACGCCCAGCCTTTTTATCTCTAACATCACTGCTGTGTTTCACGCCTCATAACCTATTTGCTATGTGACCTTGGCAGTTAGACGTGTAACAAATGATTTCGCAACAG
>OY744515.1:269960611-270120611 GCA_963556195.1 Sepiola atlantica | reverse complement strand
TTACTTTTTACTTGCCTCCCTCCGAAAGTAGAGTAAGACACAGTGTCTCATTTTAATGTGTGCAAAATACAACGCCCGAAAAAAATAAACTCGTTACTGTGACCAAACTAACAAGTCATTACGTTTAGATAGGAGAAAGACATGTTAAAGTGTAGTATCAGAAAAGATATTACACTTTAATCTCAGCCAAAAAGCTAAATCCGACGTTGATAATATACGCTTGACTTTGAAATAGCATTGTGATGTTTGTATACGCAGATTAAATAGAAGTATTTGAAGCATATCTGTTCTCATATGATTAAGTGTTTCCATTTACTTGAGACATTTTCTGATAACGCACTAGCGTCCATCATCCTCGAATATCAGATCGAATGAAATATATTTTGGTTAAAACAGCGGTAGCCTATTTGCACAGTTACCAGCACATCTAAACACTCATACAACTCTTTAAAAATCTTGAATTCAGCTGTGAAAAAATTGTAACAAAACGAGGAAATGTTAAATATGATATATATTCTCATGTTTTAGGGAGAATATTATATATTATATATTGGCAACGGTATATTTGTTTAAACCACGAACTATTCTATATTCTCACATGCATTGTTTTGTTATTCTCATTGAGCATGATTCTAATAAACCAATCCGTATTCAACGTATGATATATATATATATATATATATATATATATATATATATATATATATATTATGTTCATCTCTATATTTGTATATATAATATATTTGAAATATATATATATATATATATATATATATATATATATATATATATAGAATTATAAAAAGAAAAAACTATACACACATTAAGGTTGTACACATTATAACTTATTTCGACCCCTTAATTAGGTCTCCTCAGATGTATAAACAACCACGTCAAAAAACCAAATAATGAGAGAAATTGATCATCGTCTTAAAAAGATAAATTCACTTTTTTGATTGGTCTATGTAAAAAAGGAGGTAAATGTTAAAATAATCGAGGAGGGGTGACAGAAGTAAAAGATTAATTTGACTATTTATTTTTTTATTTTTTTATTTTTTATATGCAGAAATATAAAAATATAAAAATATATATAAAAAGAATTCTTTTTTACTATTTAAACAAATAAATCATCTCATTTAAAATTTCGAATGTGAGCTTTATGGGTAAAAATATATGATGAAAGATTCGAGCGTTCACGATTAAAAACTACGTTTAATTATTTACGATTAAAAATTAAAAGACAAAAATGTAGGACGAAGATTTCGGTTTAGATTAGAACATATTAAAAATTTAATTCGTATAACGTCAAGATTCGAGATGATTTACACTACGGAATTAAAGTTTAGCGACATTTAAAAACGGTTTATTTACAAATTGGTAAAGATTCGAGCGTTCACGATTAATTATTTACGATTAGAAATGAAAAGACGAAAATTCAGGACGAAGATTTCGATTTATATAGGAAATTATAAGAAACTTAATTGGTTATAACGTCAATACGGAATTAAAGTTTGGCGACATTTAAGCACGATTTATTTACAAACTAGAGTTTTACTAAAAAAAAAAAACCTTACTAATTTGTTAACATTTATTTTTACAGTTATAACTCTTATTGTAACTATACTTTAAAAGAATTGTTATTTTCAAAGAACTTTATAACGTGCTTTTGATTTTAAACCTGTACCTGTGACTACATTTAGCCATCAGTTCATCTCGTCTATTTAAAATGTTATTGTCTTCATATTTTAGTATTCTATTTTTTTCCTCCAGGCACAAATTGCATCTATGTCTAAATCCTTTAGGAGTGTTCGAATGACATAGTATGGACCACGAAATAGTTGGTGTTAAATTATGTCATTCGAACACTCCTAAAGGATTTAGACATAGATGCAATTTGTGCCTGGAGGAAAAAATTAGAATACTTTAATACTACATTATTTCGCCTTACAATCCATCTTTTAAACTCTAACTCAATTTACCTACATCTACAAAAACAGTCTTGTCAGATCTATTAAATATTTTAGTTAATAACACGAAAATAATACATTATGAAACTATTTTTAGCAATTAGTTTCGTTTCAATGATGTTAAGGGATGAATGTGAGTTACATTGCCGATTGATTACGTAGTAGTTATTAATATGTTTCATAACAGTGATGCGAAATGGGCCGATTAAGTGTCGTATTACTCAGAACCTCAGAGAAATATGCGAAAACTATATGTTAGAAAAATAACGTAAACAATTATTACGAGATCTTGAAAAAAAGTCTGGATTGTCTTGAAATATTATAATTATAACAACATGCAAAAAACATATTCGAAAAGAAAGATAAAGAATTAGCAATCATTTCAAAATCTAAAGAAGACGTGGGAATTAAAATGGAGATATTAGAGTAAATTATAAAGAAACCAACAAACATGCCATAATTAGAGGTTGTACAAGAAACGATAAGAGGAAGTAGATGTTCACATCTATTTACTGTGTATTCATGATAACATAGATTTTAGATCGAAAATCAATATATTAGCAAGTATACCTCACTTGAGAAATAAAGGGGCTCTTAAAATACTTAAACTGGGAGGGATAAGGTAATTCTTTAAAATAATATTAGTATTAAATGCGTATAATTGCACCCAATTGTCTGAAAGAAGAAAAGTAGAAAAAGTAAAACAAATTAGAAAAAACGCACTAAAAATAAAAGCAATGTGAATAGCACTTTACACGGGAAATTTTGTTTCCTAAAAGGTGCTCTTTCGTCAAACTTCTTAGTTATATGTCATAAGATCCACCATTAGAATGTAAACTCTTTACTTAAAACAATGGTGTGTATAACTGGCTCAACAAACACGGGACTTATTTTCATTTTGTTCGCTCATTTTTTTCTGTTGGTTTTCTTAACGAAATAATATTTTTGAATAGGATTTTTTTTAAATTAACTTTTATACTTTCGGAATTTGTTCAATAAATTATTAATTGAACTTAATTATGTTTAAACAATAGATACATATATGGAAATAATCACGCTTGAATCTATATTTATAAACTTATTCGATGTCTATAACTTTCAAATCTTAAGTTCATTAACGATTAATACTTTTTTTGTTCAATAATTTATTTTAAAACCAATGAATTATTTTAAAACCAATGAATTATTTTAAAACCAATGAATTATTTAAAAACCATAGTAAATAACATATTTAGCTATTGATCTCGTCTTAATCAATATTTGTATAATAATTCGATGTAAGTAACTTTCAAATCTTATGGTCATTAACAATTAATACATTTGTGTTCAAGAAATGATTAATTGCACTGAATAATTTTAAAACCATAATTAATAATATATTTAACAATTGATCTCGTTTTAATCAATATTTATAAAATAATTCCATGTAAGTAACTTTCAAATGTTATGGTTATTAACAATTAATAAACGATAAAAATTGATGACTTGTTTCCGAATGTTAATTAATTTACTTTCGTAATTAAAGAATTTTACATAGACTTTCAAACTATTACGTTTATATACATTATTGCATTTTGGATTTTCATAAATATTCGATGAATATTAAACGAAAACTAATTATTACTTGTGTAATGCTAATATGTGTATGCGAAATACGCATAGACATGTGAAGTTTGCTCATAAGGTGATTAAGATCAGCCACAACAAAATTACCAAAGAAAAAAATATGAAAAAAAGAAAAAATATGATACAAATGAGAGAAATTAGAATAAAAGGGATCACAACACCATACAAAAGACGGCTATTATCAAAACCGCTGCAATCCTAAAGAAAATCCTTAAATGCGGAAAACAACCCGTATAAGCTACAAAAGGAAACCAGTCACAAGGAATTTACATCAGGTAGAACACAAAACAACACGAAAAAAACACAACCTCAACCAAGGAACAGAAACTGCAAGATGCATCACTTCATAATATCTCTCCAATAAATTACAACGTCTGCAGCTTATACCACACACACATGAACCAAGGAACAGACATTACAAGAAGCACCATGAACTCACCCACTTAACTTCACCCTCTTTCCCCCCAAGAATGTTGCCTGTCTTGGCTGACACGAAACAAAATATTTGTAGAGGGTCGAGGAGCATAAGATCGAGAAGGGTCAGCAGACACCAGACCTCCACTGGAAAATGCGGAGAATGCTAGAACCTTGGGGAGGCTTATTGCCACCCAACTCTCAGAGAAGACCAATGGTCCTTACCAGCGTGAAATCAATGGGAAGAAGCTGTTGCGATACCGCAAGATTAGTTGCGGTAGTTGTCAAAAAGAAGTGAAGAATACTGGAAATATGGCGAGACTTGTTGTCACTCAGACTCCACGAAATACAACTGGTAATCATTGACGATGATCTGTGTGAGAACTCCTAGTGAGTACAAATAATAATGATAATAATAACAATAACAATAATAATAATAATAATAATGATACTAATAATAATAATACAAATAATAAAAATAATGATAATAATAAAAATAAAAATCAGCATGAGCATGCGTGCGTGTGTTTTGTACAGGGTTTTACGATGAGTAACATTCAGACATGCTGTTATGAACTAATGTATATAGCCAGGTTGTAGTTGTCAAGATGAAAACAACGTTATAAAATACTTATATTGTGATCGTTGTGCTCCGTTGGTGGAAAATGAGGTTCTCGAGGTAATATACAATATAAACTTGGGCAATGAGAGATATTTTTAATGAAATCATTTCTATAATGTAATGGTAAAAGCTGGCTGAGAGGCAGTGTTGATAGCTTGGGAGAAAACGTTGGTTATACGCTTGTCTCTGTCGACATTCGTATTCCCTCACACAGCCGTCGTTGCGAATCGCGATTAGATTATTTTTCTCAGACTGCATTTTCCTTTCACCTGCAATGTACCGTTGTCTTATAACGTCTCTCTGCCCATCTCCTTACCCATCTCCTTACCCATCTCTCTATCATGTATGTCTACTCGAGTCAGTGACACGTCGTAACAACCAACTTCCTACACGCATGTATTATGTTGACTTTTCACTAGAGTCAGTCCAATATATTAGAATAGAGAAAACAAACGTATGTTTGAATTAGCAAATATATTCGACATCATATACAATTTACTAAAAACAATATTTAGGGTTTGATTATTATTTATTATGTGTTTTATGTTCTTCCGAGTTCACACTTATCAACGCCCACTCGCAGATCAAGATTAATTATTTTGTCCTGTGGTAATGTTTGTTGAAATGTACCACGAAGATGAATTAATAAGAATGTGTTACCATGTTACTTGGACACGAACAAGTTGTAGTCAGCTATAGTGCAACACAGACAGATAGAACTTTAAAAAGATACTTTGCTCGTGGAAGTTATTTTTGGTTGTGTCATACACTACTAATTAAAGTGATAGTAGCTAGACGTGTTTTTTGTTGTTAATGATTGACAGTGAAAAAAACAGATTGCAGCAAGTCGACCACCAACCATGAACGTAACGAGAGAGTAGACAAAGACTAGCAACCTCTCATCTGGAAAAAAGATGATGTAGAGAAGTGGAGCGGACACCAGCATTTCGAAGTGGGTTTAGTACTTTGTCATGTCAGGGCAGCTTTGTTTTTTTTTTCAAATTCCGGAAAAGTGTTGACGTAGTTTTTGAGTGTTATAAAATCGACGATATGTCGTCCAGGTCGCTGATGTATACCAAAGTGTTGGAATGACTATGGCTGGATACAATAATATTTTGGTATCAAACTTTAAAATTGTATCATCTAAGACTTTGCAACGACGTTTACCGAAAGCATCACTTACGCATCTGATACTATGTTGGATTTCGTCGTCAATTGTTGGAATGTGAAGCGTTCTGATTTATTCCGATCGGCGAAGCGATCCACGGTGTATAGCAATTCACCAACGTGTTGGATATTAGGTGAGTTTCTGTTGTTATATTTAGACTTAAGCTGGAAAAATCTAAGTATTGTGTTTACGCTGATTTTTAGTCCGAGTTTGCAGAATGCATCTGCAAAGGAATTAATAGAGAGTTGTAAGTCCTATTTAGTCAAATCAGAAACCGCATCTTACTCTATATATTCAATGAGAATCAATATTTGTTCTGGTTCTCGCCTACAGACGTCTCACGTTGTAAACTCAACCACTCATTCTGTAGTTTATGGGTATGCGAGGTGGAAGTTGACCATTCATTAGATACAGTACGGCTGCAATAAAGATGTTTACCCCAGAGTTGACTTTGAAAACAGTAGCTATTTGCGATTACCGTTGTAGCCATATCGCTGTGAAGATGACTCATTATTTTGATGACCTTCTATTGGCAACCAGGCAACCAGGTTGACATCATATTTTTCAGGGAGGTTTACGGCGTACACTATCAAAGTATGTTATTAGATCACTGAAAGCCATATATAGAGGTTGCTGTTGCTCTCAGCATATTTCCGAAGCTGCCTTAGAGCGAATCTCATGTCGTTACGTCCAGGAACCGGTGTATAGCATAATTGTGACTCGGGTAAAACATAATCAGCTAGAGGTGTTGAACTCTTTGTTAAGATACGAACATAATTTTTCAGCAATTGATAATAAGATAATAACTCTATAATTTTCACAGTCATTTCTTTCTCTCTTAAAATTGTAGTTATAAGACCATTCCTTAAATGAGTAGGTATCTTCTCCTGCACCCATATTTTGACAATAAGTAAGTGGAGTTTTAAATACAGGAATAGTCCATTAGACTTATATTTTTCGGCAGGGATGTTAACAATACCGGCAGGTTACAATCTTTCACGGCAGTTTTGGCTTATTCATGAGAGGGGATTCTGCTCAGTGACTTCATGAGTCGTTGCGGTATTTGAAATAGTGCATGTCTATCTCAAAACAAACATACATTTACAAAATATAAAAAACAACAAAGCTAAACCAGACACCCAACAACACACATATTCTATTATGTCTGAGTTATTCTTAGCGAACATTAAAGCTCTGTTTAGTAGGATAGGTTAAATAGATTGATGATAATTGTGTATGTATAAAGGGATGAAATTCAGGTTTAAATTAGTCGTGTCAATGAGGTTAAGCAACCAATTGGTAACATCATCAAGAGATTGTTATAGGGTATATGAAATGTGTTCTTTTAAGTGAGGGATGATTCTATCTAATATTTTTTACTTATGATGCCTTAGTCAGAGTTGGATAGGCAGGTAATTCTAATGGATGAGTTTTCATGAAAAATTATTTTGTTGTCATTTAACGTGCATCTGTGTGTGCATGGTTTATTGCTTAGTAGCAATGAACATAAACAAAAAAACCTTCCCCTTTTCCTGTCCCCGCATCAGGCATAGGTGATTTTACTAACTCTATCCCACACCATCCTTATCGTTTATCTTCATCCCTTTTCCCCCACTTTGGCTTTGTTTCCTACTAGAGCTGCCACTTTTTCTTAAACTCCATTGAAATCACTACTTAAATTATTGACTGCCTGCGTTTAATATACCACGATCATTCTCATCTTCTGAAAAACTACTTTCATTATCGGTCCACGGTCTCAAAATTACATCCGAATAAGTGCGTTCCATTTACGATTGCACAAAACATTTTTCTAACATACAGCATCACATATTGCGTGCGTGTCCAGTAAATCTGTCATGCAGGATTGTTGGCCACCATTTTCAGTCTTGCCACCAATACTTAGTGAGTCACTTAAGTGAATGTAATAAGAAACTTTTAGCTAACTCTGATGAGTATTAATGTAAGGTAGGCCCCATTTCTCAATTTTGGCATACATATTAACTATTTACTGTTCGAATAGCTTCCTAAATTAAAGCAGCATGTTAAACCTTTTTTCACGGACCATAATTCTATATACATAGAAATTATTACAAGAAATAGTTGAATGGTATGAGTATGTGTTTTCCAAACAGTGCCATTACACCCTTTTTGACCTGCTCAATGATTGGGTACTATAAAGCTTTATATGCCCAATTTGTTTAAGAGATTCGCTGAAGTTGTTTGTTTCGGAGATGCAAAATGATGTATCGATCATGCCCAACGATTACAACAGCAACTTTTCGTTCCTCGGGAATACTGAAACGTCGTTTATTTTATTCTGTAGGAATGTTGTCAGAACGTAAAACTACTTTAAAGTCATCACTTCGCTTAGCATCGTCTGCATGTAATCTTTTAAGAAATACAATTGTACACTTATTTGTATGTCCTCACCCCGCATGAATACATTATTGTTATTTTTGGTAAATGTTTCTATCTGCCACTATCTTCAACTATTGGTTAGCATATGAATCACCTGATTAAAAGAAAACACATTGGTCGCAAACATTCAAAAAATTGATCTGTTAGGCGTAATTATGGTTTCGTTTCTTTTCGCAAAGAAATTTACGAAGAATGAATTTTCCTAAAGCAGTAAATCTGCTCTCGATTTGAACAACTGAATTGTACAAAACAAAAGGCAAGATAAATTACTGTTCTACCAATATATATAGTTGGTATATGTTTACCTATTTTTTATAATGTATTCAGTTATTTAGCTATTACAATGAATCAGAATAATTTGTAAATTTTTTTTTAATTTTAGTTTAAAGGAATTTACAGTCTAAGCTCAATATTTGTTTTTCGTTTTTTTTATGAGCGAATAAAAACAGTTCGGTTCAAATTGTCTAGACGTACCAAGTTGTTTCGTTTGTTTTATAAATAAGTAAAACGTATAATTATTGTTATATATCAATTTTTGTTCGTATACATTGAACAGAATTGATATTAACATTAAAAAAATCCCAGTTGGTTAAATATTTAGTGTATTACTAAATAAGAACAAACGTATGTATAACTGAAATTAGGCTTGGGAACAACGTTAGTCTGCTTGCAACAATTGATTTGAATTACAAGTATTATGAAGTAAGGTTGGGTTGTTACGTATTCATTGTTATCTCTGTTCGTGATATCATTTTTGGTTACAATTAAATTTCTAATGAGCTGTGTTCCATATTGCGTCGTGATCAAGTGTGCATCGATGATAATATTCAAGACATAAATTCATCATGTGAAATGAACAGTAAAGGACACCAATTGATTTACCATTCGTTGAATACATATACAACTGTGTAAGGAACATCAACATCGACTTTTCAATCAAGTCACTGCTTTCAAATTCATGTGTGTCTGTAATATGCACTTGTACACTGTGGTGAGCGTGATGAGCCAGAATGTAGATCAAGGAATAGAAACAGTGTTACCTTTTTATTACCAAAACATGTTGAAAATAAACGTGAGAATGCACTAGTACATGCTTGAACGAAGGTATTTTTACCCATTGACCACGGATGATGGGTTTAATGGAAGTCGAGGGGATCGTCATTGTCATTAGCATTACATCAAGGTTATCTGTGGGAATGATATGTGTTGGCTATACTCTCGTTTTACAGGGGCATACGCCACGAGGATACTTCTAAAGTTCGGCAACCATTCACGCCAGCCCCTACTCTTCTATAGTAAACTAGCCTGTTCGTCACTATTTTGCGCGTCATACATCGTCAGATACCCTTGGCTAGAAGCTAGGGAATATGAACAATAGCTAGACAACTGGTATATTGGGAACTACAAATGTGCAAACGTTCGAGAGACAAGTCAAATAGACGTTTTAAGTCCAGATTTTAAGTTTGGTTTGACAGAATAGTGTTTATAACTGCCAAGGGAAATTTGCAGGACGACGACTGGAGCAATCATTCTTAATCATGCTAAGTAGAAGCTATCATCGACTTAAATACCATATATACTGCAGCTTTACTAAGTGTGCAATGCCTGTGGCAGAAGTTTTCAGATGACGGTTGATTTACTTAGTCATATAAGATCATATGACAGGAATTAATTATGCGAGACATAATCTAAAGCAACACACGATGTATAAGTTAGGACATATACATTCATGAGAACGTAAGTTACATGTATTTGTTGGCATTTTAAATATTGAATAATTGTGCTAGTAAACTCATAACCCCTGACATGATCCTGTATCTCTACAAAGTCACTATCTGCCATGCATGGATTGTTGTTGCTACATCTGGACTGGGGCATTGCCAATTAGTCTCTCCCTCTTAGACAAGCTCCAAAATGAGTCGCCAACTTAATAAACCCCTCACTATAAAGCACGCTCTAACCCCTGTTCCATCTTGTTGCATCATTGTGCTTGTTTTACAAATACTTCACTGGATAATTCCCCGATGAACTGGCTACTCTGGTGTCCCCGCGACGTAAACATACTTACCCAACTCGATAATCAGCTAAATTCCATCAATCACGGTGGAGGTCCGCAGATGCCGGAGAGCCTTTTCGAATAACTACTTTCCCTGTGCTGCCAAACTCTGGAACTCCCCACTTGCTCCCTGTTTCCTCAACTGTACCCACATGCAGAGGTGTAAAACTAATGTAAAGTGACATCTCGCTACACTGCTCCCAACCTAGGATGACACCCAAAACCTACACTTTAATTCTTAGAAATATTTACGTCTACAGTGGTGGCCTGCCGTGTTTGGATTGAAATATGATAAACACAAAAATAAATTTCGGCCCCAATGTGATTTAACAAACACTAAATAATAACTTATACTTGATTGTGTGCCCTAAGTTACTGTACTTTCATATATTTTTAGAAACGGTACATTTTAGCAAATTTACTGGGCATTTTTCTGTATTTTTTATGGGGCAAACAAGAGTCTCCTTGGATAATTAGGACGTGTTACTCAAACATAATTATTACTATAAACTTTTAATATACTTTAATCAAATAAAATAAAAGGAATCTTGGATTTTTTTTCAATATCAGAGTCCTAAGAAGACTAAGTAACGGATACACATCTTGTTTGATCAATATCGATAATCACTAAGTTGTTTAAAAAAAAAACTATGAGAAATTTACTTTTCCAAACATGATATCATCCAAAAAATATTGTTAGAACAACGCTTTTTTGCTTTCCAAAATTGATAGTTAAAAATAATTCTTGACATTCAACATTAAGAGACCACCATAAAATACTGTTTATCAACTGCAACTACATTTCTAGGAATGAACTTTGATGAAATCTAAAAAAAGATTTAATAAATAAAAGTGAGCGAACACAGCAAATATGAATTCCTGTTAAAAGAAGATGAATTTTATTTGCAATCATCAATTTGTAATTTTTATTTTCATTTGTTTATTTTTGTTCTTATTTTATATGTTCAAGTTTGTTTATGATCTATTTTTCTCTAGAAGGATTTCAAATTAATTGTAAACAATTTAGCGAAAGCAAACATTTAAAAAATATCAATGCCGGAATTTAATTATACTTTAAAGCAGTTTTCAAACTCTTTTTTATTATATTGTTTCTTTAGTTTTTGTATTTGGTTAGAAATATATATTTTTAAAATCGTGGATTTCCTCTTAACAAATTGGAGCATGCACTTTCGAGTATCGTCTGCACAGATTGGAATTTAAATTCGCATTTGGAATGAGTGTACACGTGCAGCAGGAAGCACGGTGTTTTGTTAACATTTGAAGTAATATCTGCGAAACGGCTTTAGAAGGCAGATTACATTCGCCCACACGGAATGTTATCAGGAAGTATTGCTTTGCTGGATGTAGGAAAGTTTTCTTGAGCAAACAGTAGAAAACAAACAGAAACGAAGATAACAATATTCAAACATTATTGTAAATCTATGAAGGAGGCATACTAAATTGTAAATCCGGTAACCTATTATCCGTTGTTAGCAAGGTTATTTAAAGGTTGGTTAACAGCAAGCTTGTTAATTTTCTGCAAATTCTGGACCTATTTACTGATGTTCAGTATGGCTTTCATGGTGTTCGTTCAACTACTGATCCTTTAACTGTTGTAACTGAATGGATCTGTCGATTTATGGATAATGCAGGAGAGGGTCGAACAATTATGCTTGACATATGGAAGGCGTTTGACAGAGTTTGGGTCTCTGGTGTCCTATACAAACTTCAGGGTTATGGTATTGGTGGCGAGGTTCTTGAGATTATTAGGTATTTTCCTTCTGATCGAATCGTTCGGGTAACTTTTTACAGTATCTCTTCATTCTTATTTCCTATCAATGCTGGTTTTCCTCAGGGCTCTATTCTAAGCCCAACACTATTTATTCCCTATAAAACGATCTTCCAAAGAATATTGTTCAGAAAATTAACATCTATGTTGATGATACATCTCTCTATTCTTGTGTGGCTTCTCGCCCATCTCCCTCGGGTCAGTCGGAATATGCAGCTGATCTAGAAGTTGATCTACCAGTTTAGCATATGCATGTACATTTTCCTTTTATTTCAAATTAATTCCTTGAATGTGAACTAATTCTTGGCTATTTAGCATGTCCGCCCTGTCGTTTCTATATTATTTTACAGTTAATTGTTAAGTCATTCATGTATTTAAGTTCCTACTCATTGAACAAATAAGATTTTTCGTATGAGATTATTAACGTTATTACACAACCCACTGAAACAGAGCCACGTTGCTGTCATATCTTCAATAACAGCACGTAAAGTAACATTTGTTGGTATGCTTATGCACATTTGTAACAACGTAATTTTCACAAGTACGTCAAGTAATACATCTACATGTGAAGAGAAGTTGACAAGTTGTATGAGTCTAAGCCACTTTTAATCGAAGAGAGAAAGGAAAGCTTGTTTGAAAATCGAACGAAATATGTTATACATCCGCCCATGGAAATTACTCAGCGATTGAAACGTAATTCGTGTGGATAGTGCAAAGATAGTTGGCGTATGATGATCGATATTATTTGTTTATCGGCCGTCCATTCGTCCATCCACTTCAATCGTGTGTTGATTCTATTTTCTATTCAATCGACTATTACTTCACAATTAAGTCGATTACTCGAATATGACAAACTATGTGAATTACTCATTAGTAAATAACAGAAAAGAAACCACCTTTGTGTGGCCTTTATGAAAGAAAAAAACGCTGTTCTGTATGTTTTCTCATTATTAATAGCAACACAGAACTGTAAAAGTCAATGTATAAATGTATGTATGTGTGCATCTATATATATATATATATATATATATATATATATATATATATATATATATATATATATAAAGAGACGGGTGAGCGAGATAGAGACGAATCCATTCGATCACAATAACTGTTATTTCTGTTATTCTACTTTGATTTCAGTCTAAAATGCATTATCAATGAATTGTTCTACTTGTAAAACTAAACATATTATTATTATTATTATTATTATTATTATTATTATTATTATTATTATTATTATTATTATTATTATTATAATTATATTATCATTATTATTATTATTATTATTATTATTATTATTATATAGACACTTTTCTATTATTTATTATTTTTATATAGAAATAAAGAGACTCATTATTTTTGCATCTATTTTTCATAAATGTGCATGCACGTATATAGTAATTATATGCCCAATGTTGAAAAAAGCCACTCTGTCTCATGGTGTTTGAATCAATATTGAATGGGGGGGCGAGAAAAATAGAGATATACCATAGACGGAGATAGGTAGGTTTAAAAGTTAATTAAAAATTACGAATTATTCTAATAATTGAATGATTATTTGTTATAAGAAATGACTCAGTCCCAGAACTAAATTAAATGTTAGTGTGTAAGTTGTGTTATTAATCTATATAATAAAAAAAAAATCCCTATAGAGATGTAACGTTATTAAGCAACACACTGGTCGAGGACAACGTTGCTGTTCTATCTTCAATAACAACATGTAAGCGACATTTTGTGTATTGGTAATGCAACGTTGTATCAATGTAATTTCACGAGTACGTGAATCTACGTGTGTATGGAAGTGTACCAGCCGTAGCTTTGTAAGCCTCCTTTTATCAAAGAGAGAAACGAAAACGCTGTTTGAAAATCCAAATACATTTCTTATACAACCGGACTTTGAAATTGCGTCGCCTCACTCATCGATTGAAACGTAATTCGTGTAGATGGTGCGAAGGTAGTTGGCGGATTATGATAGGCATAATTTGTTTACCGGCCGTCCATTCGTTCATTCACTTCAATCATGTGTGTAGATTCTATTTGCTATTCAATCGTCTCTTTGTTCTTTGGATATTACAAACTATTTAAACACATCATTAGTGAATAACAGAAAAATAAACCACCTTCATGTGGCCTTTATAAAATAAAAAGCCGCTACTTTGTCTGTTTCTTTCATTATTTATAAGAAAACGGAACTGCAAAAGCCAACGTATATATATATAGTATTGATTATAAGATACAACTTATGTCAATATATCCTTTGTTAGATCCTTTCAATAGTCCCAATCAAGATCTTAGTTTTGGAGAGGAATTGACCGATAGATTTGACATAGTGTAGATTTGTGTCCCAAGTACTTTCAGACACATCCGGGTCTATCTTTAGAGGAATGAGAATAATCAGGTACAGACCATGTTTTAGTTTTGGCGGGAATTATGTAATAAGTACGAAACTATAGTTAGAATTATATACATTTTAGTATAGTATTAATAATATTAAAGGTAATAAGTATGAGACAAGTATGAGATAATCGTCAATCTTCTCGGCAAAGTCGTGGTTGTCAAACCTATATATATATATATATATATATATATATATATATATATATATATGTTTTTTCGTTGGTTGTCGGACACACAGTCCCCCATATGACATTAACATACATCACCCTGAAGATGGGCCCGGATGTTATCTGTGAAAGTAAGGCCTAGGAGTTTGAATGATGAACTCTCAGGTATGGTGTTATCTGCCATGACAATTTGTGGTTGAAAAAGGTCTCTTGTAATTATTGAAGGACAGTTGCTTTTGCTTTGCACCATTATAAGTTACCATCTATTTTTACCCCTACCCACTACAAACTGGAGGTAACGTTCAAAGGATTCAGTCATTTCTTCAGATATGTGCGCGTCATTGTTGCCCGCATGACGAGAGCAGTATGTGATGTTGTCAGCAAATATTCCTCCGTATCAATAACATCAGGGAGATAATTTATGAAAATCAAGTACAGTAGATGTTTAACGATGGATCCCAGAGTGTTGCTTAGAAAAACGGCCATCGAGGAAAACCGGGAACTTTGTTTTTGTTAGGAAGCATTTAATTATGTTTAATATTTGTCCAGTAATACTATATGAGTGCAGTTTTAGGAGAAGCTCTTTATGTCAGACCTTGTCAAAGGCCTTAGATATAGCAAGCGCTACTGATCTGCCTTTCCCAGTGTAGTATATATGTGTTCATAGATGATCGCTAGGATATCTGCGGTAGATTGCACTTGTCAAAATCCGTATGGATGATCAGAAAAAAGTTTAGCATTAACTTGGTGGCTTGCTATCGCTAGATTCATTTATAATTCACAACATTTTGCAAAGCTCGGGAGTAGACAGCGTGGGTGGTTGTTTAGAAACTCTCCAGTATTCTTGAAGATTGGTACCACAAAGGCAATTTTCTGATTAACAGGGAAACACGATTTAGCTAGGTATTGGTTGTATTGTTTGAGGAGGGCAGACTATTTTTGTATTACTATTTCTGGTATAAGATCAGGCCCACAGTCTTTGGTGATGTCAAGGTTTTTAATGATGTCTCTGACCTGAGATTAGGTGATGACCAAGTTTTCAAGTGTGGCTTCATTTCGAAATAGGAATTCAGGGAGTGGCTGGTTTGCTGAGTCCAAAGTGTAGTTTGAAGCTAAACGCTTACCAAGTAGTTCAGCCTAATTAGTTGCCGTTCAAACAACATCGTTGTGATTTGAAAGCGGGGGGATTGTCGAGGGTTCATTGTTAAACACAGTATTGTATATTTTCCTAAAATTACGAGTACCTAGTTTCTGTGACTGAATGCGTTTATTTGGTTATACCTTCTCTTTTCTTCATATATCACTACTTAGCAATCATTTCTTGCCTCTATAAATTGCTGTCTATTCGCAGTTGACTTATGGCGGCCGACATTTAGGAATACCTTCAACGTCTCAGCAATAGCAGCTGCACATTCGGAGGTGAACTATTAGGGAGAGTATGGTTGAATGAATAATTTTCGCGTGGGGACATAGCATCAACGATTGCTTTGACCCATACGGTTAGCTTATTTGCAGACTGATCAGCAGTGAGTGAAAAATGTCACCCCTTGGGCCGTCGCTGATGTGATCCCGTATAGATTCAAAATAGTTTCTCGTCGTTTTGAGCAGCGGCTTTTCAACTTTTGGTCGAGTTTCCAAAGTTATAATAATCACTACCACAAGGTGATCAAGGTTTCCGAGCAGGGTATGGGCATTCGGCACACAATCCACAGGTAATGAGGTCAAGAACAGGTCGAGAAATGAGGCTTGCTCGTCCGCACGATCATGTAGGCGGGTCGGAGAGGGGACAGTCTGTGAACGGTCGGGAGCTGAGAAAAAAATGAAACATAGAGTTTCCATCTGCATAAGAAACGCGGGGAAATGCAAATGTAACGGTGGTGTATATGCTAGGTTTTCCTGTACAGAGAGACTGAAGACGAGTTGGTAGCTAGTATGTAATTAAACTCTTCCACATGATTTGAACTCTCTTTCTTTAGTTGTTATGTACGTGTATGTGTGTCTGTGAATGATGAAGAGAGGGTCAAGCACATAAGCCACGCTTACTTACGTTTTGCATGTATCCCATCCTTTTCACATTCGAGTTTTTTTAAGTTGATCTTCCGATAAAAAATGAGGCAGTAAATGTGTTTTCTTTATTTCGATTTTCTCCATTTAAAAAAATATTGTTCAAAAATAGAATTTCCTTAGCTCGTCAATTGTAAGCTGTTTTAAAAAACACAATTCTTTGTTTCATTTTAATGTAATTTGAACACATCAAATTATTGCAATACTAAATACGTTCATTTGCAAATTATTTGGAGAATATTTAGATGACAATTATGTTTCCGTAAGAATACGGAGACACTCTTTTAAAAGAAATTTAAATTGTAATAATAAAAAAACGCTTAAAACTTTCGTGTTATTTTCTTCAAATCAAATATTTAGCTTACGAATATGTTTACAATAAGAAGGAACATATTCATTGTTTTAAAAAATATATATTCTTAAAATTTTAAATAAATAGATACATCGGAAAATTACTTTTGTACTTATTAAACACATATTAAGCTGCCAATGCCAATTATTTCTACAGAACCAGGCATATTCATATTTATTTAACAGAAATGTATTATTCTAAGGGAAATGTATGTACAGTTAATTATGCAGATAGATTAAGAACACTAGCGTTGAATTTCAACGGGGTTCTACTCAGAAATATACACATGTAGCGCGTATCATGAGGAGGTACTTGCAAAATATAATATAATGCTTGATCGTAGCTTTTACAAGTCGTAATCTAAATTATTTTATTCATAAAAAATACATTACAGTGTGCGTTGGGTTTATATCTGGTTTAATCGACCTGGCCTTGCTTGCCCTGGGGCAGAATTCGGCTAGTAGAAGATGATCGCCATTTCAGCAGCCTTATGCTAGTTGAGATCCAGAGAAACAAACGAGGCAAGCACAAATCCCCATTTTGTTACGCTGCATTGTGGTGGCGAGTCTGCATCAACCAGCCGAATATTTCGGTAACAAAATCGATGAAATCCGAGTATACCAAACAGTTGTTAAATTAAATAATGTATAATTAATTTACACATATACATGTATGTATTTCGTTACCTAGACGGATAAGTGACAACAACAAATAGCGATCATCTCTAATGAAAAGTCTGCTACGAAACACAGAAGTCTGACCAGTCTGCGTTGATATACACTCCTTAATCTTAAACAAACGCCGAAATTCTTCAATATGCAGATAAAAAAAAATGTGGTGTAAAGTTGCTTACTGAATATTGAGTCTGCCTTATGTGTTCAGAATGTGGCCTCAACTGTATGAAGCCAGGGTATGATAATTGGCATACTTGATAACGTCATGGACAATGCGCGTAAATATATATATTATATATATATATATATATATATATATATATATATATATATATATATATATATATATATATATATATATATATATGTATAAGCAGATATGTTTATATGCGTGTCGCGGCATCAGAGTACAACCGTTGTTCAAAGAGCCAATCTAATGGCAAATTTGAAATCAGTATGTTAGACTCGATGTAATTATTTATGTAAAAAATTCATGACTATTTTGAAAACTCATTTTTCAAAATAAAGTATTAGAAATAAAATACTCCGACATTGTTAGTCTCCTTTCCAGTTTCATGTTAAAATGTTTTATTAGGCGAATTAGATGTTTTTAATTTCTACTAGTCAAATTAAGGCAGTCACATATTCTGATTGCAGTCCAGTAACCATAAGAGGAAACTTACGAAAAAAGGCATGGTAAATAAAAAGCGTACACTAATTCCTCGGCTGCTTCCACATCACAAGGTTAACCGCTTAAGGTGTATTCTTTAATACCAAACATGAGATGTTTAGAAATTGAAGTTAGTATTGTTTTCTGATGAGCAAAAAAATAAATCTAGATGGTCCTTTTTATTCTTTTTTTAACATAGTTCACACCAAACAAGGCAGGCCGCCACTGTAGACGTAAGGGGCTACTGTGAAAAAAGAAACCTCAGGAGGTTGGAGGGGTCAACCTAAATTGGGATCTGCGCAGCGAAATGTATGTTTACACTAGTTTAAAATTCCTGCATGTCAGTACTGTCTGGGAAACAGGGGGCAGGGAGGGAGTTTCAGAGGCCAGCAGAACGAGCAAAGTAGCTAATTGAGTAGAGATCTCTCCGGCATTTTGAGACCTACACAGTGAATGAATGAGATTTAGTTGATTGTCGAGTTGGTCTTGTGATTTTGCGTGGAGGGGGCACCACTGAGCATTAATCCATTGAAGTATTTGTAAAACAAGCACAACGATACTATATTGCGGCGATGGGACCGGAACTAGAGCTTGGTTGACAGTGATGGAACTATTAGATTGGCGACACTTTTTCCGCCCATGTCAAGGAGGGAGAGACTAGTAGATGATGCACAAGCCCAGATGTGGCGACAATACTCCATGCATGGGCGGATGGTTGTTTACTAGGGATACAGGATAATGTGAAGTGTGAGAAGTTTACTTACACGGTAGAGAGAACCAACATTGTTTCGGCAAACTTGGCAACGTATTCAATGTATTTGTTCCAATTCATGTTACATGTGAAGGTTAGGCCGAGGAGTCTGAATGATGCACTCTCAGGTAGGGTGGTATTTGCCATGGCAATCGGTGGTTGGAGAGGGTTATTGTAGTTATTGAAGTAGAGCAGCATTCACTTTGTGCCATTAAAAGTTACCAACCATTTATGACCTCAATCCACTACAGCCTGGAGTTCATTTTCTAAGGATTTATCGATTGCCTCGGATATGATCGCGTCTGTTTTACAGACATGGTGAAAGTAAAGCTTGGTGTCGTCAGCAAATAAACCAATCGCAGACACTATGTCATCAGGGAGATCGTGTATATAGCTCAGGAGAATAAAGGTCCATCCATATATCCCTGGGATACACAGATATGTATGGCATGTTGCTTAGATGAACGGCCATCGAAGACAACCTGGAGTTTTCTTTTGTTTAGGAAAGATCTAATTATATGAAGGAATTGCCCAGTAAATGTAAATTGCTTAATACTGTAGCTTTTTGTTTCCAATTGTACTCTGGGTATCCTTAAGTGGTAGGAGATTAACATCTGTAAAAATAATGTTTATTTTACAAGATTTTCAAGTGGTCGTCAATTTTTAGTCAGGAGTGTATAAGTGTAGAACAATTTTTTTTTTTGCTATAGCCATTTCTTAGCCGATATCGTCCATTATAAAAGTTGTTAATATTTTATTTTATTGCGATTTAAAGTAGATCCCCCCAACATTAATTCAAAACTCACAGAGAAACGTTTGAGAAACCTGATAGGTAGTCTAGCTAGTATAAGTATGGTAGAAAATACAACAATGAATACTGTAGTGGATAAGGGAATCGGTTGTTTACATTTCAAATCGTACTGGGCCTTTTGGGGATGACTTACGTTTGAAACATCGTGTATGCACCATCCTTTTCCTAAGCTATGAGCACAATAGAAAGTGATATAGCACTTATCATATAGAAACAATAGTTTACAATACGTAATGGTGTCCACTAAAATAAAATGGGTTATATGCCGCATAACCGATACACTTAAACTGAATAATTTTTAATATGTAACAATAAAAATGATGATTGAATGCACATAACCTAAATGGAGGTGCGCTGCGTTTGTATTCAATTTCATTTACGTCACATGATTTAGAGTAATAACGCTGACTTGTCCGGATTTTAATTTACTTTCAAAACCGATACTTGCACAAGAAAATCGAGCATTTATCATCGAATCATAGGTGTGTAATTAATGCAATCAGAGTGTACATTTAATCAGTCCATGGCTTAGTGAATTGATATTATTGCAAATATGTTAGATTTGATAATTTAATTATATTTCAGAGATAAAGCAATACAGTAAATGGAAATATATATGATGGTAAATTAATTGCATTAATTGCAATATCGATGACATACGATAATTCAAAGCAACACGGCATCCCCTCTCTTTTTCTTTTTTTCTCTCTATCTATGTATATATATATATATACGCACCTATATCTCTCTAGATCTCTCTCTCTCTCTCTCTCTCTCTCTCTCTCTCTATATATATATATATATATATATATATATATATATATACATTTGTTGGAACGAAAGTTATAACCAATCTTAATAATAAAAAATCACTCATAATATCATACGTTTAAATCGTTTATATAGAAATCAGTATTCTCTAGGATATTCTAAAATCAGCGAATGAGCTTTCAAATTCTCCAGTTTACAATGAATGCCGTTATTTTCTGCACTGAGCAAGGGGAGTAGTGCGATCTGAACTTCTGTTCAAGTAGTATTACTCGACTTAGATGATTAGAAAACGTTTACAGGGATAGTAATGTAAATACAAGGCGCGTAAACTAATTTCACAGGATTATAATTCTATGTGGTTTGATGTACAATGTCATCTTTAACACGATCATGAGAGAAAGAAATAGAGAGAGGGGGTTCATTCGGAATGCATTTTCGGACATCTTACAATTTACCCAGTTTTTTTCAACTAGACGAGGAATGTGTTGATGTTGTTTCTTTTAGACGACACACTTAAATATGCACACATAAAATATGCAACCTGTTATTATGCTAACATTATTTTATCGACATGTAGTAACACATGCTGCAAACAATTCAATATGGTTTTTGAATACACTTTATACTTGAAAATAATGAAATTATTTTCTATATTCATTGATGTAGGAAATTATCACCGATGAAACAATCATCGTCGCCGGTCTTGCGAAGCAATGCCTCGTACTTTCTGCAGTAGATCTGTGCATTGCTTATTGCCTGAGGCAGTCCTTGATGTGAGGAAATGGCGACAATACAGATCAGGCTTTAGGGGGCGAAATTTGTATTCAACGGTATTTCAGACTATGAAGGGACTTTCAATAGTTCATTTACGTGCAACGTTTTCAATCCTATATATTTTTTGATTTCATATTTTCAGCCGGACCTACGGCTTGTTGCAGGTTATAAAGAAAGACAGCTAATTAGTGTTATTTAGAATTCATCCCAGTTCCAAAGGTAACGCGGGTCTATATTTCCACACATTACGAGCGCGTTTCAGAAGAAGGGTGTTTACTACATTCGTGCCGAGGCTATCATTCATGAAGGATTTCCGTCGAAACCGATAAGGACATTTTCGGCAAAATGTACATGTATTGCTATGATTCTATAACTTCCTTTTAACGACCTGTCCCTTACGAGGAAAGATGTGTGATAAGTCTGGATGTCACTGGTAGTAGACCTTTTTGTGAGAGTGTAAATGTCTCGAAATCCCTCTATGGATGGACATATTAGAATATTTTTAACCAGATACAATATAAGACTTATTGAAAGTAAACGAGACTAACGTATAGTTTTCGAGAATACACGAATTACGAGATGAAGCCTAAATAACTGCCGAAGCAGATTCTTACACGTATTTTCTTGTCCCACTTACCGATTAAGTAGATGAATAATCACTGTATTGTGTATATAATGTTTAATATTTGTAGAACTCTACAGGGAATATTTATAGATAAGTTCAACATCGATTAAACCATGCGTATGTCGTTCAGAGATGGGATCATGAGTTTCCCGGGTGCTTTACTTTTTCCGGCAAATCATGTGCAGGAGTCTCGTAAGTGAATTATAAGTATTTGTTGTTTATTCATGTCCATGTTGCACTAACTTTGAAATTACATTTTGAAATGTTTTGCACGTTCATCTACACTATTAATACATCATTAAGATACATATGATATGTTAAGAAAACAAAGTCTTCCGATAGTTTTCAGAACTGAACCATTGAAACGAGTGAAGCTTATTATAGAAGATTTGCATAGGAACATGCGATTCAGTGTCTGCTTTTATTAATTCAGTTGTCTTATTTGTGCAAAGTTAAGCAAGAAGGACGCAGATCTGACTCCATGGGGCACGTCTGATGAGATCTGAGATGGATTCCCAATCAGACCTTTTGACATATCTCGTCATTCTTTAGCACAGCAACGGCTTATCAGCTTGAGGTCAAGATTTAAGGGTAACGTCTACCAGTATCACACATTTAGTAGCGTTTCCCAGTTGACTATAGATCTTCGTCATACAATACTACGGGTATTATAGTCAGTAATATATCAAGAAGTGAGTCTGGCTTATCTTTACAATCTAAGAGGCGGGTCGAGAAAATGCGAGAGGTACTGATATATAGAGAAACTCTAAGTACTACTAACAGCTGCGTCTGTATAGCTCGTGAACCCGAACTAATTACTGTGGTGGGCATTACAATCACCAAATACATGTATTTGGGCGTTCGTATCTACGGAGAGAGCTGGTTGATCAGGGTACAATCTTAGGTCGAGGAAGAAAGGTACAGGAAATATTAGTAACTGTTAAACGTAGAATTTTACTTCATTAGTGTTAAATACATTTCATAACGAAATATCTAAATGTTATGTATTAAACTATGTCAGTGCCTTCGGAACTGGGTATATACAAATAGGATATATCGGGCATCGATAAATGTAGAAATGCTGTTCGCATGAATACATGATAGTGGTGAACTATTCTCTAATGCTAAGCAAAGTCGTTTGCTTTCAGAGTAGCATGACTAACTCGATATCGATTCTCTAACGTAATTTCCCGTTCTTGTCTGTTTTCTGTCTGGTTGATTCCCTCATCTTTTTAAATATTCAATATAATTGTCGATGCCCCTTTGTTGTATTTTCCCCCCAGTCTGCGCATTCCATTTTTATAGCTAGCAGGGCACGGCTGGATGTTGTTTTCCTGCGTGTTTCTCTTGTCCAGCTTGAATATTTCTCTTCGATAATTTTTTTTAAGATCATACTACACCTTGCATACAAAAATATGGACTCACTAGTCTAAGAAAACTATTTCCTTATCTGTAATCTAAGTACACATCTAAAAGCAAAACATTTTTATATTTGATGACAAAACTATCTTACATCTCATTAATTATATGCTTTTTTGTAATTATTAATAACATCAGTAAGCGGAATGGATAATTGAATAATTATATGTTGACGATGTTTTAGTATTACCAACAAAACGAATCCATTTAAACGTTAATTTACTTGTTTACACATGTGACTGTGGACAGCTTGTAAATTTCATATTCCCTAGAAAAGTATTTATTTGGATGAATCCGTGCTAGGCCGCTCAGGGTACGTGCTTAATTAGAATCAGTAACAAGTTTACTTCATACACGTGGGAGTGTGTTTTGTGTTTTGTGTTATTATGTAATGCACGCGTGATGTGTTGTTTCAAGGTATCCGTTATTCAATAACTTATAGAGTATATGTGTTCAGAATAGCGGAATGATTATCGTGATCTCTAATTGGCGTTTTTTTCTGTTTAACGTTATTGAATACAAAAAATAGTACGTCGGTGTTTTGAGTAGAGGGTAGAGCAGATAATGTGCAGTGAGTAAGTGTAGTGCCCGCGGTCTATGTGGGTGTTTTATTTGAAGGAGAAAGTGATCTAGGAATTAATATAGTGATACTTGCATGTTAAAGAAATTATGCTACAAACACGCTTGAGCGAATACGAGTATTGCAGTGGGTATTGTTGTAGTGTATTATGCAGGTAGTTATTTTCTTACCCTCGTCAAAGGTACAGGGAAAACCAGTCCACTGATTGTAATGTTAGTATTAGGTATTTAGCTGCTTTTTAGGCTATTTTAGCTCGGATAATATTACAACACAAGTCATTATTTAAGAATAAGTAAAGAATATCGCAAAGTGAAAAATTACAGTAGTAGGAGTCTTATTCCTTATTCTTTAAATGTATGTATCTTAATACATAAGTACATGTTATTCATGTTATTTATTAGTGAAGTTTTTCTTGTTTTTGACTTAATATACATCTTAATATATCTACCCATCCTAATTGTATTATCTGTCCTTTTCTACCTGCCTGGCTTTGTATACAGATATATATCAATAAAATCACTGATCTGATTGTGTTATGAAAATTGCTCCAGACAAAGCATGACACCCACATAATAGAAGCTAAAACATCCTACTACATGGTCAAAAACTATCCAACTATACATGTTAGATTGATTGATTATGCCCGAAAAAGAGCAATTCTACACTCCTTGTCAGAAGCATCGCTCGTGGAATGTGAAGACTAAATGACAAGATAAGAGAAAGAGATTCACGAGGCTGCTGAACGTATTCCTCAGATCTATTTCTACTCTCCTTAAAATCTAATTTAAGTTAAATTACGGAACAAGAGACATATAACCATTTCTTTTGCTGGATAGAATTCAGAGCATACTTGAACACATTCTTGTCACAATCTTGTCTTAAGAATTAATTACTAGACTAAAACTAAAACAGTAAAATGTTAAGCCTTACATTAATGCAAAAAGTAAAAGCCTTCAGCAAAATGTTGAGAAATATACCAAACACGTCAATGGCAACATCGATGTTTTATTAGCGCAAACTTTATTGTAAAAAAATCCTAAAGTCAAATAACAGAAACAAGCTGTGATGCATATTAAAAATATTACTCGGGCAAGTTCCTCAGGAGTAAAGTCAAACTTAATATAACTAATTCAGAACTTTTTAAAAGGGTTTTATCTAACATAAGCTCTGTGTAACTAAATTTCGTTCTATATTTTAAATTGAAGATTTCTAATAACCAAGAGCTGATAATCTAGTAATTATTAGTCAAAAGTAGACAAGCATGTGAATATCGATTATTATTTGATAGATACAACATTTTAAGATAAAAGCGGTTTCGAAGTTTTTGAAAGAATCATATATCATTGCAGTTTTACAAATTTCACGTTTACATAAAATTTAAATAATTGAAATCTTTATATCTTGATTTTAATCTACGTAAGGTTACATAAGAGAGGGATACACTTCTTATGTTCGTGGAATTGATGGGTATTCTACTAGTATATATATATATATTATAAACAACGAATTTGGATTTGACTTGAGTTGCACATGTTTGGATTTCGGAACTTTGATTAGACTTTTTGTATTATTTTGATTGATTTATTTATCATTAACATTGAATATGGACACATTTCGCGACTGGATAACTTTGCCGGCCCCTTCAATTTCACGTATTTGGACTGCTGTTTGTATCTTGGAGTAATGTCCTTCCTGATTATGCTTCTCAACTTGTATGACCTGGATGGACTGTATGGATTCAACAAAAGTATGTTTTTGGATTGATATGTTTGATGTTATGTATTTTTATATATTTGTGTATATAATTTTATATATTTTCAAAGCGTAATTTTATTGCCTGTAGTAGTATAACTGCGGTAATGGTCCTCTGAAGAGAAGAATTATCTTTGAAAACTCATGAGCTAAGGACTTAAGGATGCTTTGCATGAACTTTGAATTCTAATAAAATTTGATTGACACCTTATTTTATTACTTCATTTTATATTATAATATTAATGCCCTATCCAGTATATTGAGCTTCAGTTTTTTATCCGGATGTTTCACTAATTATAAGATATTAGTTGACGCTTATATCTTTTGTTGGATTGCTTCATATATATATATATATATATATATATATATATATATATATATATATATATATATATATACAGCATAGAAATACGCTTAAGAAATTAGAGCAGAATACAATAAATACAGCAGAGTTTGCTCAAATATAGACGCAAATATTATTTACTAATTGAGCTATATACAGTATATGTATTTTTAAAATACTTTTAATGCATTTCAATGTAACACTCGATCGTCAAAAGAGTATGAATAAATGTCCTCACGTCTTAAAACCTTTGAATACACATTAAATGTGATCAAATCAACGAATTCTGAATGTTAACGGTGTTTTGCATATATTCAGTCGTTTCGCATTGATAACACGGAAATATTCACGAATACGTAATGTTTTTTTCATACTTAATCTAGAAGTTTCAGAATAAAGATTTATTCTTCTTTACTTTTGTGTTTTGATGATTCTGTAATTTTTAAGATGTGATTATTCATTTGTGTTTTTTGTATTTTGTATCAATTAAAATATTAATTGTGTATGAATGATGAATTGAATTATAAAGACAATGTTTATGTATTCACTTTTTACTTAATACTTAATCAGAATATATAATCAACACACCATTAATCAACTAATACTATAAAAATAAAAACATAAACAATAAAAACATAACTATTGAAACTACCTTGAAAATTAAACATGAAAGTCTTCTAAAAATCAGAGCAGTATCAAGAAAGGGGACTTTATCACACACATAGCTCAATATACTTTTTGATACAGAGTTATAACAATTATCTCTATTAATAAAACGGGCAAACAAAATAACGTGTAGGTAACTTTTATGAGTAGAAATTGATTTTGGAAACGTTATTTCACCACTAAACAAGACCTATTGTAACTAGGACGTAATGTTTTACTATGATTAGAGGCCAGATTAATAAGGTAAAATCGTCAGTGCAGAGTTGTTCATTACATTCACATTTGTGCATGTTGGTAAAGTCGGTGATATTGGTACCAGCAAAGGAAACCTAATGACTAACGGCCCGAGATTCAAAGTTATTTGAATAGAAAATCTTTGGGAATATTGTGACCTCTACAAGTGTGAGCGTTTTCTTTTCGTCGAGTAAGTCAGTGCTATTTTCGTTGGTGTGCAGGTGCAGTAAGTTTGTGTGGACGTATATCCCGTTGAATAACTTGTAAAATAATAAAAAGGATGCAACATTTTTCCGATGGGACGGGGTCTGGCATTTCGTAGGCAATGCGGGACATATTAAGTCAGAGACTCTCTTTTGAATCCTGTCCAAGAGGGAGATTAGTGGTTGATGAACGCACGAAGATGTGACGGAATACTTCATCTATAGGCGAAGTGTCGCTTTATAGATGTATAGGCTATTGGCAGGTGTGATGAATTCCTAAGCCCAGTAGGTTATCCCACTTTCTTTCCAGCAAAATTGGCAGTAATGTTTATGTATTTATTAAGATTCATGTTGCCTGCGAACGTAAAGCCGATGGGTTTAAACGTCAGGCTTCGTTTCTAACTCCAATTTAGACTCAGATAACCACCCCTCACCAAATTCCCATTGCGGACTGACGCCACACTTGATAACCTGGTCATCACCCCATCCCAGGTCAGAGACATCATAAAAAACCTTGACACCTCCAAAGATTGTGGGCCTGATCTTATACAAGTAATAGTAATAAAGAAATGCTCTGCTGAACTGGCCCCTGTCCTCTTCAAACTCTACAATAAATGCCTAGCTTAATCTTGCTTCCCCGATAGCTGGAAAATTGCCTCTGTGGTACCAGTCTACAAGAGTTCTGGGAATAAAACCGATCCTCACAACTATCGTCCAATCAGTCTGATGTCGATCTTTGCTAAAATCTTCGAATCCTTAATACATCTAGCGATAGTAAGGCACTTAGATAATGCTAAACTTCTATCTGACAGCAAGTATGGATTTAGACAAGCATGGTCATCTCTGAACGCATGTATCATACACTTAACAATGCAGGAGAAGCTAGGGCAGTAGCGCTTGATATACCTAATGACTTTGACAAGGTATGGCATAAATGGCTTCTCCTGAAAATACGCTCATACGGTATCACTGGACAATTACTAAATATAATAAGATCCTTCCTAGACAAAAGAAACATTAAGGTTTTCCTCAATGACCGTTCATCTAAGCAACATGACATAAATGCTGGTGTACCCTAAGGATCACTCCTTGGACCTCTGTTGTTCCTTATCTATATAAACGATCTTCCTGAAGACATAGTGTCTGAGATTGGTTTATTTGCTGACGACACCAGACTTTACCTTCGCCATGTTTGCAAAACCGACGCGATCATATCCGAGGCATTGGCTTAATCCTTAAAAAATAGCATCCAGGCTGTAGTGGATTGGGGTCACAAATGGTTGGTAACTTTTAATGCCGCTAAGACAAAACTCCTTTCCTTCAATAACTACAAAGAACCTCTCCAACCACCGATTGTCATGGCTAATAACACCCTACCTGACAGTTCATTATTCAAACTCCTCGGCCTAACCTTCACAGGAAACATGAATTGGAACAAATACATTGAAGACGTTGCCAAGACTGCCGCAAACAAGGGTTGCTCCCTCTACCGTGCTAGTAAACTCCTCTCACCTGAACTGACATAATGCTGTATCTCTACAAAGCCACCATCCGCCTATGCATGGAGTAGTGTTGTCACATCTGGGCTGGTGCATCATCAACTAGTATCTCCCTCCTTTACAAGGTCCAAAAAAAATCGCCTACCTACTAGGTCCCTCACTGTAAACGTAGCTCTAGTATCTGTCCCATCGCCGCAATGTAGCATCCTTGTGCTTGTTTTACAAATACTTCAATGGATTATGCTCCGATGAACTGGCTACTCTGGTGCCCCCTCGACGTAAATTCTCTAGACTAACTCGACAATCACCTAAATCTCATTCATTCACTGTGGAGGTCCCCAGATATCGGACAGCGTTCTACTCAAATAGCTTTTTTTCCTCGTGTTGCCGGCCTCTGGACTTCCCTTGTTTCACTGATAGTACAGACATGCAGAATTTTAAAACTAATGTAAACAGTCATCTCGCTGCGCAGATCCCAATCTAGGTTAACTGCCCCCTTCTTTTTTATCAGTAGCCCCTTACGTCTACAGTGACATCCTACCTTGTTTGGGGTGAACTATGTTTACAAAAACAAACAATAATATATATTTTTTTAAATCTGCCATGGAAATTGGTTGTTGAAAACGAAACTATAATTATTAAACGATTGGAGCTTTGTCTTGCTAACATCGAATGTAAAAATTAATTTTTGACCCTTTCTACTACAGACTGGAGGTCGGTTTCGAAAGATTAGGACATTGCTATTTTTATTTCTTTGTTTGATTTGACCGGATGTCAAGAATAGATCATGATTCTATCCTCGAATAACCCCAACTAATGTATTTTCCTAGCAACGCCGAGATAACCTTCATGTCAGACCTTTTGAAACAATTTGACAGCAAACTCAACAATTCTAGCATAACATACATTGTCCAGTATATGGTACATTCGTTTAGAGGCGTTCGATAGAACATCCGCTGTAAAACACTGTTGGTCAGAGATCAGTTTAGCATTTTCTAGGGTGGTGAATCGTCGATACATTAATTAATAATTTAATAATTTCATTGAAACGCTTACAATACTTATAGTGCGATCATTTTTGCGGTTTAGTACTTTCGAAATAATTCTTGAAAACTGGGACCACAAAGAAATGGTCAGCTATAAAAGAAGTAATAGTAGCCAAATAGATTTGTTATAATTATTTCTTTATTCATAACATTGAATATTTCTTCAAATAAAACTAAAAAAATAAAGCTAAACTATTACGAATGTGTAAACAGGCTATTCACAAAAATATAAACATGACTATATTTTGAATGGTTCTCCTCTAACAATTCAGCCGGACATATGTCTCCACCAAGGCTTATATTAACTGTTTACTGCAGTTTTATAAGTCATCTAATCATTGTAATTCCTGAACATTATTCCCCATTTAAATCCAAATTACAAACGGAGAGGTGAAACAAATTTTAAAATAGCTTACTCTTTTTAAATATCGTACAAAATAGTTACGTTATTATGCTTTTAAGTAAAACTACAGCACTCCGTTCGACGTATAATGATATGGCCAGAAACCTGATCGCAACAATTACAACCCTGAATACAATAAGCTAAGGGTTACTGTTCAGGGAAATCTTATTAAATCTGTCGATAACTTCCGACCGCCTGATTTAATAGCGCCAGTAGGTTATATTTCACCCATAGATGGGGCCCTTACAGGTACTACCACTCCGGGCCAGAGTGAACCTGTGAGCAATGCCCATTAAGCGACTCAACATTCCCCACAGCTCCCAATTGGATGTGTTTTAAGGTCATACGCAGTGCCTATACGTTTTGAAGAATATTTTCATACCGTACGGGCATCAAATAAAGGGTATATTTAAGTTACTTGAATGTTATTCAAAGGGGGTAAATAGGGAATAGAAGTTCGCAGGGAAACTTTATTTTACTTTTGTATTGAAATCGCACCAGGCCATTGCCTGGTGCCACTTGATATAAGGAGCTGAACAGTTCTACTTACAGTTCAAAACTAGCCAAGATAAGAGTTAGAAAGATAGATTTTGACTCAGAAAACAGAAATCCCCGCCCCCTTGTCAGAAACACCGCTCATAGAATGTGAGGAGTAAATGACTAAATAAGGTAAGCGAGAGTAACAAGGCTGCCGAAGGTAAACCCAAGACCCACTTTTTATTCTCATTATTGTTATTTGACATCAATTAATTACTGTCTCGTAGCTTTTAATCGTTGTTTTTTAAGTGACCTGTAGGGTATTTCTGTATACACATATCATTACGGTTTTAATACTTATTATATGAAGATTATATGAAACATATTAGGAGGGGCGACATCGAATAACACATGCTCTCATTGAAGAAGATAAAACTACCTTTCTTGTTCGACTTATCAACTAGAAAAAGAATTAAGCTGAACTTTTAGCGATAACATTAACCATACAAACATTCACTAAGTCATTCTATTAATCGATCTATTGAAAATGCTGATTGATTAAAACGATTGAGAATCTATCACGGTTCGATGTTTCTTTAGTGGGTCGCTTCTAATGCCCGCGCAAGTACATTTTCGTGGAAGTTTTGTTTTGATCGCGCTAATATAAGGAAAACAAAGGTTGCTTCAACCAATTCTATCATCGATTACATGACAGCAGTCATTATTGATTTTTCTCTTCGCGATCTACGACCCAAGTCCTATACATAAAAACTGATCTTTTAATAAAATCCTATATTGATATTCTTCTGTGTTGGGCCTCGCTTGGCTTAATCAATTATCGTCAAACACGGCGCGGACGCTGTTACATAAATGTGTTAATAAGAATATTAAATACACCAATGGAGGAAATATCACTTTGACCTCGTTTCAAATTAGTTAGCTTGCTTATTAGGTTGGCTACCTTAGGCTAAATAATACACACTTCACATAACGCTCAGATATTCATTATGTTCATCATGAATTACACGAGTTCGTTCCAGACAAAATCAAGTTATGTTTTTTTGTATTACTGTAGCAGTAAAGTAATATAAAACAACACATAACATACTGATTTTATTAACGAATAATTGAATAGTAGCTTTATTTATTTCCTTCTATTTGGTGAATGTTATTCACCAGAACAAACAGTTCTAATGCGTATACTAGTTAAAATATCTTCAATTTTCAAGACAGACTTCGTTAATTATTTCCTAATATATATATAAAATAGTGTTCGATTTTCCCTAGTTAATTGCTGAGACAGCGAAATATATGGTTGTAAGCATTCCTGTTATAGCTTTTTTTTAGATTGTCTATCACTAGTTTTTTGGGAAAATGAGTTTCCCGGAGAGGTAAACCAATTAACCTCACAGTAAAACCCCATTTTGATTTTTCAAATTTAATATAAAAAAATGTTCATATTGGATTTTCTTCTGCATTTCTAGATTTTATGACGCGTTCTAGTCAACCATATGTATTCTATTAGTATTAGAAATAGAAAATAGAACAAAAACTCGCTATTCACAAAAGAAAGATTGTATTTAGTAGAAAAAGAACTGTCGTTTCCTTCTCTCGCCACACAAGTCTATGTAAAACTTCAGGCGTTTTACAAAATATTATACAATTCACAATAAAAGGAATCTGCTACCTCTGACGTAATTCGATAATTTGACGCCACATACATAACCGATGTATTTCGTTGTAGTCAAAATACAAAAAACGTGTTTTTTTTTATATTTACATTCACTTTAAAATAACTTCTTGACTTGAACTGATGTGTTTTTGATGTGTTGATTTATAATTAAGATAAAGACGTGAAAGGAAAAAGATTAGTTGAATTGTACAAACTTGTCATTACCACAAACAAGATGTAATTTGTGTCATGTTCTTGTGTCGTAACAATAGGAATCATACTGGTAACATAGTGACATATGTTTTTATTTAGTTTCCATAAATATAAAAGGGAAATACATCGAACTAAAGAGCAAGTATTTCGTAATAGAAACGCACACACAAAACTATGCAGACAGTAACAGATGTGCACGTATATATTCGCCGTGTGTGTAAACTACTGAGTAGTGCTTGATTTTAAGAAAATGTTTTAAAATGTACGCGGTAGATAACATTATATATATATAAGCATTTTATTTAAAATCGATGAAGTCCATGAATCAATGTTGAAATGTTAATGAACTCAGCAGACAATAGATATTTATTCAAATGATCAAATTACCAATCCATAAAATGTCAATATATATATATATATATATATATATATATATATATATATATATATATATATATATATATATATATGTGTGTGTATATATACGTACACCCACAGAGTAATTTCTCTGTATCACGCTTTTTGAGGGTGCTTAGAAATGCAATCATTCTTTCAACTGTGATTAAATGATGATCTCCATATCATCAGCTGAGAATAATGTACACTGAAACATCAGTAAACATAGACTCGCGAAAAAGATTTTGTTGTAAGCGTATATTCATAAAATAAGGACCTTTCTCCCCGTATGATGCTATAAGGTGTTTTTTTTGTTTTAACTGGTCCTGAGTCTCGAATTCAATGGTAAACGAATGAAGAATGATTGTGATGAAAGTTAAAATGTATGAAATGCATGTAACCCACTATAGAAAACGAACACGTGTCAGAGGTAGCTTTTGTGAACAGACGGATTAACCCCTAAACATAATAATATTGAACCTCTTTTACATGGAGTGTTGTATTCTGGAAATTAAACACACATTCTAAATATTTCATATTTTAAATAAATTAATTAGAATATGACGTAACGTATCTGTGAAATCTGATATAATTTGGGGTACAGATCAGCCCCCAATCTACATTATATTAGACGGAACTAATTCATAGCTAAATATGCAAATTATAGCACAATATAAGCTCTCGAGCAATTTGATTACGATTTTTAATTGGAAGTATTTATATAAAAACTATTTAGTTTTGTTTCACTAATTATCAGTTATTTGATCTTGAAACAACATGAGTTTTTGAACAGACCTTCCGATGTACTCATATATTAGGTGCTCATTGTTATACACAGCCGAATCTTTTCGGAAATGTTATGGGTTATTCTGTTTAGTTGGATGTGTTCGTAAACATGCCACAAGAAAGAAACATACGTCCAAATACTCATGTGCGACACTCACAGATAACTTCTTATTGAGACGCCTGCGCGCTTCTAAAATAAGATGCGCCCATTCTTACTTAGGGTTATTTCAAAATACAGTCGGCTGAACTGACACACCGATCGGCAGAGTATTTTACTGAAATGTGAGAACATATAAAACGTACCTTTTTTTCTATAGAAAAAAATTAATTGAATTTGTTCATGTTACCCATTAATATAATCTATTGAATGAACATTGAATTATCTTACTCTCTGATGTTGTTGAGTGAAATATAAAACGTACCTTTTTTTCTATAGAAAAAAAATTAATTGAATTTGTTCATGTTACCCATTAATATCATCAATGGAATGACCATTGAATTATCTCCCTCTCTTATGTTGTTGAGTGAAATATGAAATAATCAACATTTTTATTGTAAAACAATGGCGTGCTTAAATTACATACAGTATTTAAGAATAGATTTCACTCCAATAATCGAATCTAAATAGTAGATTGTAATGTCGAATTCATCCCGGAATAGTAATCAACAATAACACAGATCTCACCTCCACCATTATACTAAACTATAATTAGAACGAATATTGTTTTCTTAATAAACACATTTCATATCATTTTTTCGGATTTATTTTACAAGCTGTTTAAGTTGTTGCTTGTTCTAGAAGTTTCTGATTTTTAAGCCAAGGCCAATTTAAATTACGGTATTATATTCAGCATGAAGTTGCTTAGTAAATATTGTAGAGTTAGAAGATGACCATGATGACGAATATATAAAAATATTCGTCATCATAAAATTACGGTATGATATTACGCATGAAGTTGCTTAGTAAATATTGTAAGGTTAGAAGATGAACATGATGACGACTATATAAAAATAGTCGTCATCATTAAATAACGGTATGATATTACGAATGTAGTTGCTTAGTAAATATTGTAGAGTTAGAAGATGACCATGATGACGACTATATAAAAATAGTCGTCATCATTAAATTACGGTATGATATTCAGCATGAAGTTGCTTAGTAAATATTGTAGAGTAAGAAGATGACCATGATGACGAATATATACAAATATTTGTCATCATTTAATGACTGTATGATATTCAGCATGAAGTTGCTTAGTAAATATTGTAAGGTTACAAGATGACCGTGATGACGAATATATAAAAATATTCGTCATCATAAAATTACGGTATGATATTACGCATGAAGTTGCTTAGTAAATATTGTAGAGTAAGAAGATGACCATTATAGCGACTATATAAAAATAGTCGTCATCATTAAATTACGGTATGATATTACGAATGAAGTTGCTTAGTAAATATTGTAGAGTAAGAAGATGACCATGATGACGACTATATAAAAATAGTCGTCATCATTAAATTACGGTATGATATTACGAATGAAGTTGCTTAGTTAATATTGTAGAGTAAGAAGATGACCATGATGACGACTATATAAAAATAGTCGTCATCATTAAATTACGGTATGATATTCAGCATGAAGTTGCTTAGTAAATATTGTAGAGTTAGAAGATGACCATGATGACGAATATATGAAAATCATTATTATCATCGATAGTAAAATAATCGCTATATAAATAAAACTACTAATGAATAATTATGAATAGTTTAAAAGCTGTTTTAATGTATTAGTTGTACATGCATTACTAATTAGTCTATTTGTTTCCAAAAGTAAATGTTCTCCTCAGTTTGAACAAATTAATTCAACATCTGACGCAAAGTGTCTGCTATGGAAAATAGTGCAGCATTGTTTGTTTAAGATGGCATCATTGAGGGAATAATTCAGATTTACTCGGTAGTGTATATTTCCGTGAGTGGTTGCATTTTTATTTAAATAATGTTAACTGCTTCGTATTTTTGTCCGGATTTTGATTGTTTTGTTTTTTACAATAATTTGACGAGTGTACTCTTCGACTTTCCACAAGTTGGTTTCGATCCTAGTCCATAACTTTCTTTTGATTGTTCAACTGAATACTTTCATTTACTTCATGCAGCGCAGTCTACCACTACGGATAACAAAATAAAAAAAAGAATAAGATTAAGACGAGAGCGTGCAATACTATCGATATGAAGATAACAGTAGCAACAAGCAAGATGCCCATAATGACCCAAAACATGTTACTAACGAATGCAAACATGATTGTTAAACATATCACTGTATCACTGTTTGATCCGAAATGGAGATCTGCGCTTAAAAACAGAGTTTTGATAAACAGTTTTTACCACGTAATACAAAGAATATGACAGTCAACCAACATAAAGTAAATCTATTAAGCTTCTTAAATGTCTATGATACCCAATGGTGTATGATCAACATCAAATTAAGAATAACACCAAGAGCAAGCGCATTGAGCAAACTTAAGCGAATGTAGTGACAACGGCATCAAAAAAAACTTAAAACAAGTGTAGGCCCATTTATACTTGTGTTTATGTTTACGTGAAGAAATCAGAAATCAGAAAAACTGAAAATAATAATATACTCGTAAATCAGTGTATCAAAAGAGTATAAGTTTTTTTTTCATGGACACCAATTTTAAATTTAGTAACATCTATCTGTTGTCCCTTTCTACACATGCATGTACCGTTACAAAGTATTAACGCCATACATATTTTTAATTACTAATAGTGTGTTTTATAGTTGTAAATTTAACGAGAATGTACAGGGAATATATTTTCATTTTTTTATTTTTATACAAGCTGGGCCCGGCACCCGGCGTTGCACGGGAGCAGAATAAAAGAATGAATTACAATGGGTTAACATCTCAAACAACACAAATAGGCCACATCGGATAATATTTACACCACGAATAAGATTACTTCTGAGTTGATGAAAATAGAAATTGTCAGATTGTAGAAGGATATCTCTTTCACTGACCGATTATAGAAAATATTACTTTTTCGGGTCGGGCTATTAGTTATTCTATCGTTTGTCATTCAAAGCCAATTCGTGTAGAATGCATACCTGTTTATTTATGTTGGTGGATTTCCGACACGATAAGAACTCACGTTTTCTTACTCTGCCTTCGTGGGTAGTCAAATGTGACTGAAAGTGGACGATGTGTAACGAATGTACATTTTAGTTTAGACACTAAAGAAAAATATGTATGAAATAATGTTGATCTGAATTGAACAAATGTATGTGTTGATTAATTACTATTTTAGTCATGTAAATCCTAAACACATCTGAGGTGTCGGTCAGTTTGAAGACAGTCTGCGTGTGAAACGACAAAAAAATGAAATTTAATATGCACTATGTGTAAAATATATATTATTAAATTCGCTGAATATATGATTGTTGACATGTTTAATCACGAACACCTATAAGTAATTATGCTCGTTAAATATATTCTCTAAAACTAGAATGAGTATAATTGTATACGTAATAGGTAAAATAATGTAATCTGATATTCTTTAGAATCAACGTAGTTAGAGAGAGCGTCCATTAAATGTTTGCGTAATGTATTGTATTATCACATACATTAATTACAGACGAATAGTAAATAATAAGGGCCATGTTATTTTTAAAGAAGACGTTGTTTATTTGTTTCCGGTGTCGATGGGGATTGTGTAAGTAGTAAAGTTATTGCGGGAACTAATTGTGCTATTAACTCTATAGATTACTCACAAATACATTATAACACGCTGAAGTGAATAGGCGTAATATTGTGGTGGATTTAGTAGCTTAGGTACATGGGCACATCGTCTCAACGTTATATTGAAGATAAATCTGAATAATGAGCATTAGCGTACTGTCATGTAAAGAGTATGCCGAATTCGTAAAAGAATTATGATAATTCAAATTAGGGCAGATTAATAATCAAATGATCTCAACTTTTGTAAATGACATATAAGTAATTCCTTCAAAATTATTAATTATTTTCTAACTTTTATTTAATTATTCTACGATAAAGAAAACATATATTTAATTAAATAACACCATCCTGATGAAAAATATTTCTAAATAGTTTCTGTTGTTTTTAATTCAGTCACTTCATAGCGTAATGTACCATATTCTCAGAATGTGTGAAAATGATTAGATTTCTGATATTTTAAAAATTGTGATTTCGCTAAACTTATAATCACTTAATATTTTGGCTTCGATTAAATATACTTTATTTTGATCTGAAATTATCGATGTTTGTATTTACTGTTGATATTAAAAACAATTGTCAGAATGTGTTTCAGTATATATTTTAATGCTCTGATTCGTGTGTGGAATATACTTTGGTGTTCGAATTCTTGATTCATTATATTCTATGGCAATCTGCCCAGACAATAGATTTCAAAAGTGAAAGAAATATTGCTTCAAGATAAACATATCAGCCAAAGATAACTGTTAAGTTGATAGATTCCGACCCAGAACGCAGTGATTCTTCCCCCTTTGTTAGAAACATCGCTCATAGAATGTGTGGATTACAGGAAAATAATGGAACGGAATTGTTTAGGCATGTTTATCTTACAAAAACATCGCATTTAAGCGACGCCACATTGTTAGTTGTTTAATAATGTTAGTATTTCAGTTTCTTTATTCATTAAACGGTTTATCAGCAGTGTCTTTTGCCTGTGGTAAGTAATTTTTTTATTAAATGGACCTATACTTATTGCTGTTCTGTTTCTGTTCGTGATTTAACTTAGTATTGGACACATTTCTTGAATGTGTATACATATTCAAAACGTATTATGATAAAATGTGCAATAATAATTGGTGTCTTAATCGTATTAACTTTGGAAATATACCTAGATAATTAATATATTTACCCACAACGTAGGTATTCACAGAGGCAACGTGTAATTACATCTCGCTATAGATAAACACCATAAACGGCCAACTGTCAAGGGAGATTCAACTCATATTTGTCTGTACGCTCCGAAAAATGAGGACAAACAAATATTTAGTACATGTAAAGATGCTATTAGTTATGGCCATGATGACAATGGTGGTCACTATGCTAACACCATCCAATTTGTCTTGATAGACCACCTTGCTTATTAAGTACATATATATTATGTATACATAGAGAGTGTAAACTATTACTCTACAATCAGAAAATATGTATATATTCCATTAATAGTCATTAATAGTCATAATTAATATTTCACATCAATTGTCACCTCACAAATTAGATCCAATAGTTTGCTTTCAAGAAAAAAAACTAGGAAATAATTGTGGAGAAGCAACCAATGTATTAATGCATTAATGGAAATACACATGCAATATCACCTATGTTAAATGCTAAACAATCAATCAGTTTAGGCCTTTGACTAATGTGTTTTTTAATCCATTTTAATATTCCCAATTAGCCTTACTCTGTAATCAACTCGCGAAGTGACGAATCTCTAACCAGGTATATATATATATATATATATATATATATATATATATATATATATATATATATATATATATATTATTCATATTCTCCTACTTTATACAGTATTTGTCAGACTTGTTTCCGCCAGTCTCGTCCTCTCTGTTATTCATTAGATGATAAAAAAGAATTACAATATTTCAATAGTCAATTATAAAGACAAAGTAATGAAATGAAAAGAGGAAATACTAGTAAACCCTAACTGACAAGGAAATCTAGTAAAGGTGATTTATAGAAACGAAAAGAAACTTGATTTTTCTATATTTAACTGGTATTGCAACTCACATTTTTAATTTTCATGTTTGATCATTTTTAATCATTCTTTAATATCAAGTATCTATACTGGGAAATTTATCCAAGCTAGAAGAAGTCCAACTCTAAGGTTGTGTACAATTATATCGAATTTGAAAAAAAAGTTGTCAGGTTGGATCACCTAATCGCTCATGTCAAGAATTCTCAAATTTTCTCTGCACGTTGAATATCCAATCACATCTATTGCAATCATAGACTCATATTTTTGATGAAGTAGAGAAGTAAGTTATCTTGTCCAATTAGTGTGCTCATTATTATATATATTCGAGGGACGTTTAACAAATAATGCCCATGACACATTTTCCATTGCAGTAGATTAATGAAACTTGGCACAGTTATTAGTCTTTTCTTTACATAGTAACCACCCAGAATAATAAATTTCTCCCATCATTTGATACAGCTCTTGACACCGTTTGTGTAGAACACCCCAGGTGGGTTCTCAAACCACATCGTAACTTCGGAAATCAAGGTTGCATCATCTGGGAAACGCTTTCCTTTCAAAAAACAGCTTCATGGCTGGGATGAGATAAAAGTCAGAGGATGCAAAGTCATGAGAGTAAGGTTGGATGTGAGGAGGATTTCATAGCTACATGCCCATGGTTCTTATCTGACGACTGCAGGAGGAGAATACATTTGATGATGTTGCCCCGCCTCTTGATTTTGATATATTCTCATAATTTCACTAAAAGTGAAGCGTAGGAGGCTCCTGTAATTGTGGTACGCTTTGCCAAGAAATCTCTCATATCTACTCCGTCCTGTTCCCAGAAGCCAGTGAGCATGACCTTACCAGCGGAGGGCTGCTCCCTAGCCTTCTTTGGAGGTGGTGAGCCCGACTGCTTCCACTACATTGAATGGGTTTGGTATCTAGATCATAGTGATGGACCCAAGTTTCATCCTGTGTAATCATTCTTTTAAATAAATTTGGTTCATCTCCAAATTCATTCTCAAACACTCGACACGTTCTTGCTTTTGGAAAGGTGTGAGCAACCTGGGGGTCAATCTGGCAGACAGCTGATGAATATGCAAAAGGTTATGAATGATATTATCACAAGCCCCTGTACCAATCTTGATATCTTGGGCTTTTTGGCGAATTATGATGCGCCGATCTTCAAAAATGGCAGCGTCAACTTGACGGGCAGATGCCTCATCAATGGCAGAAGACCGACGACCAGGTCTAGGAGCTGTTTCCACAGACGTCTGGCCATGTTTGAATTCACGATGACAGAGTTTCATATGATGGGGCATAATCATCATGAGTTTCTTTCGTTTCATCAAAAGTTTCTTTTGGTGTGCGTCCTTTCAAATCCAAAAACCTGATCATTGCGCGACACTCAACTGGTTCCATTTCACACCTGTCTCAGGTCAAACACCTGTAAATCAGAAACCACAATTAGTTCAGAGGGTTTTTTTTGCAACATAACTCATACATATATAAATCATTAGACATCCAAAATTGGATCTAGATCAGAAAACAGGAAGGGGTCAGGGGCATTACTTATTGAATACCCTTGGGGTATATGTAAGTATTAATCTTAACGAAAATTAATCAAGTATATACAATAAAATATTTCGCTATTCATCTCTCTCTGTATCTCTCCATCCTTGCTTGTCTCTGACTCGATATGCAATACAAAGAAAAGCCTTATACCCAGATCAGACAACTAATCTTAATCAAATTTTACGCGAAATCTAATAGTATAACATAATAATATAGCGCGATGTTGTTACTCATAACGTATCCATAAGCAATGAAGACTAAAAATAAACATAATAAAATAAGAATAAAATTAACATGTGAAGCTTATGATTGTAAGCGGAAATAAAGAGGGATTACAATTCATTCCCGGGCATTAATGGGAGTGTGTTCTATTAGCTAATACAACCGTATTCATTATCTCATTCAATCTCGCATGAGAGAAATCTTATTCTAAATAATAATCATCAGATAGATACCGTAAGAATTTCTTGCAACTTTACATTTAAATGATTTAGTGGAAATCTACATTTGCTACTTAAAATCTAATTTTTGGCAGCCTCTCAACCCTTTGCGTAGTGTGAGACCGCCCATTGTGTTCTGGGTTCATCGAATAATCGCACGCCAATATCTAAATAGAGGTGGAAGCTAATATGGGCATCGACACTAATAATATCGTGATGGAATATGGGAATTGATCGTGCGCTCCAAGATCATTTAGAGGTAGCCAAGAGAAAAATAAATATGAGGTGTTGGCATATTTGTCAGCTGTCTACTAGCAAAATACACATGACCAGGACCCATTTTTTTTGTTAGCTAAGAGTCTTTCTAACGAATTTTAAGGGATGAGTTCTATATAACCCGGGACCGGAATGAGAAGACCGCAATCGTCGACCGGTATTAGTCAAACCAACCATGCCAGTTGCTTAATTTTAGTTCAGAATGGGGTGCTGAAAGAGATCGAACACAAGTCAACATTTAATATATTATATTTATATATACTGTTTATATGTCTCTTCTCTTTTATTTTTCTAATCTTTCTGTTTTTGCTGGAGGTGGGGCATCTGACCGGATGCCAGACATTCACCAGCTATTTCACACACTCCAGCCTAGAGATCTTTTAAAAATGTAACCGTCCCTTTTAAGCGCAAGTGTGTGTATTTCTCTTTCACTCGGTTCATCGGGTATACTCGGGTTCTTCGGGTATACAGATAGATTTTGATTTTTTTCATTAGTCCTGTTGCTCCTATAATTACTGGTATGATGGAGATATTTTTAAGATTCCAGTTTATTTTCATGTTGTGCATAATACCTTGGTATTTCGTAATATTTACCTTTTAAGCTCTGTTTAATCCTGCATCATGAGGACACTGAGTTCAACTAGAGGTGCTACTTCTCCCTTTTGTATCATATTATGATGTCACGTTTAACAGCTTCGTTTTCTAGATATGTAGCTGTAGGGATTGCATAGTCATAGTGTGTGGTGTGTAAACTATCCCCCACTGTTTTTCTGGTATATGCTCTCAGGACTTGCTGATACATTTTATATGTAACTTTTGACAAATCGTCCAGTGAATATGTTTATACATTCCGTTGTGTCTCATTGTATAATAGCCATCCCTCACGAGAACCTTACAACTGGATGTCAGGTGGCTCACCCTCTCTAATTCTGTGTGGAAGAACCTGCACTTGTTATTGTTGCTGATACCACTCATCTTTTTAAAGGCATTGATCATCAAGCCTTGATTTGAGCAGCCATTATTATTCTCTCCTGACAGTAGTGGGGAGATCCTCTTTTCAGCAAATTTTCAGCAAATCTACAGATAATTCACGTAGAAACTACCTGGCACGTTGTTGGTTGGGGACATTCTTCCAGTGTTCTTGAATGGAACGTCTAGGTGTATTTCTGACGGCGTTTGCGAGCTTATTTTGTCGCGGGATTGTTTTCTGTTTCTGCCTCATTCGTAAGACAGCCCTGCCCAAAATGTGTAGCCAGTTTTGTGATAGAGGTTGGTCTGCTTGCTCTGGTTTCTGGCATACCATCATAAGGTTTGGGTTCTGGGAGCTCATCAGATATTGGCCGGTTCTCACAATAGTGGCTCGATATTGATGGGCAATTTCTGAGAGACCCATACCCCCAGTTCCTCTTGATCGACATAACCTTGGTAGACACTGGTTCCTGTACATTGCCAACATTTTGTTGTTTCAGTGTCAAATCTGGTAATTTCAGTTTGTGGTGAATCAATAATTCCAGAGATGTATGTTATCACTAGCATAGCTAATAGGCTAATGGCAATTACTTTGTTTTTGTTTGTAAGCTGTGTCTTCTAACACGGCGTATATATTCTCTGCCAATTGCTCTCTCATCTTGGCATGTATGTATGTTTGTATGTACAGCTAAGGCTCCCGAGATACTCGACCATACCGTAAAGTTTACATGTTCTGAATCATGCAGCTTCTCTCTCCATAATATCGAAACATTGAAAAAAGATCGAGTTCTTCGTACCAAACAGACATGAACTTTTTCGGATGGGTAGATCCAAATTGAATCGTTCCCCCATATATCTACGTGTTACGCATGCGTACCGAGCCTCGATTCAAAACCGTTTAACTGACCTATTTCTCATCATTTTTATATTGTGTTATAATCGGTGGATAACGACGTTGTTGATGATTCGATACCCAGCGACTCAAAGATATGTGTTAATTCATAAGCATGCCATCAGAGGAGGGAAACCATTGATACAGAATTAGTACGTACTCTTTTCCTGGGAAAAAGGAGAAGGCTAAAGACGGGGAAAGGGAGAGTGGAGGCGACTGGCGAAGACAAACTTTTGCCATTCAGAGAGTCGAAATCAAACGTGAGGTTAGGCTGGGGAGATTCGAAGGCGACTGAGGAAGAAGCAGCGCCGGGTGACTCTGCTAGTTTACAATATATACACGTTTTCAAGATTAAGTCGAAAGATATACGTCTAAAATAAGGCCAGAAGCTCACCGGGAATGGCCCCAGGAGGAAAGTTATTAAGCTTTAACTTTGCAGGAGAGAGCTAAGTAGCTGGTTCTTTTTAAGTAATCAGAAAGGGATTGCCTAACAGTAACTTGTTAAGATCAGAGTGAGAAAAGATATTACTCTTCGAATTATTTATTTGCAAAAAACATAAAAAAGGGTTACACTTAACACTAATAAGGTACAAACAAGTCCATCAAAAGTGGGGGAAATAGAGGCCGTTGTTCATCCTTAGTACAAAGGGATAATAATATATATCTTACTCTTAATTAGAATAACCTCAGTCACCACAATATCATATTTACACCAGGGGTCGTTCTACTTAAAATAACCCAACATTTGTTAGACATTGTATTTTCTCTTAAATATATTTATGTACACAGATTTAATGGGTATACATCGGGAAAGAAAGCATGAACAAACAGCGACACCTTTCTGAATAATAGACAATCCACTGTGTTTAGGGAAGTTCAGAACCGAAAACAAGCATAGCATTCTGTGGACAAAGAAAACGAAAACGAGGGAAGAGTTGGAGAATTAATTTTTTTTCAACCAAGTTAATCTTGACATTCAGCTTGTGCTTGAGGAACGCGCTGAGATCCTGAGCAGCAAGATATTCAACCCCTCTATATTCGCTTAGACGAAACGTCCACACTACCATGTGCTCTACATGCAGAATCGCGAGACACACCGTGTGTCTGTCACTGTATTACCTCGACCCGATGTTGTTAATTAGCTAGGATGCGTTTTGCGCAATAAGTTGCTTGGAATCGCGGTATTCGAATTAAACGTGGGCAGACGTTTCTTCAAGCGTGTCGCAATGGATACACTTAACATATTCCTCCATTCCAGAAATGGGCTGTATGACATTGAGGAGGAACCGCGTGTCGAGCTAATCGCCAGGTCACGGTAAACTCACTCATACTTAGCGTCCAACTTTATTCGCAGCAGATATTCTCCCCGACCACTCTAACGGCGAGACGAACGGATCGACGGAAGCATTTTCACTAATCCCCTGCTGTATTCAAAAGGTCACTGATCCCATGAAGCTTTTTGAGCGCAGCGCAGCACTCTCTGAACAACTGCTATTTGCTCCTTGGCTGATGACGGCCCTTGACCGAATGATCAAGACTAGAGTCTGATGAGGTGCTATCGACCGCGGGGATTCACGCAGATTCCTCTGTCATGGTTCGACGCAAGAATGTCAGTCTGTAAGGCTCCACAATCGGACATTGAATAAAGACCTGTCTGCGTAGTAAGTGCATTTTCATGTCCAAAAGAAGCGAGGAAAGAATCCGCTGGAGGCATGGTCATCCCTACTACAGGATGGCTAAACGCACGTATAACTGTTTAACTGGGGGCCAGTCAGTCACCAGACACACTTTTAGCTTCTAGCACTTCGTTTTCACTGCTCCAAGAGAATTTAATTCCCAAAATAAATTTTAACTCAAATTTATTTCTGTTATTTTATCATTATTTACATTTGGATTATAAGTTCGCGAGTATACTGTTAAAAGTCAGAATTTAATTTTGTTTTATTTACATGTAAACAGCTCTGTTCATTGACGGCGCATAACTTTTACTTTTTTTAAGTTTAAAAAAAGTATTGTCTTGGAGAATTTGGCAATAAATATTACATTATTAATTTCAAATCTTTTCTATATTCGTTGGAAATATATTACACATGTGTTAAACGTTTTGTTTTCATGTAAACAGCTCTGTTCATTGACGGCGCATAATTTTTACTTTCATTTTTAATTCAAAATAATTTGTTAAATATTTCTCAAAATGGTAAAAAGTGTTGTGGGACAGCCTGTCTATGTAATTATAATGAGCAATTAAGGTCCGAGTGTTTCGTCTCTTCAATGATCTAGATGAGAGAGAAAGATGGTTAAAAGTAATACCAAGAACTACCACTCCTTACCACTAGACACTGTTGTTTGTGAAAGGCATGTTCCACCTTATTACGAAACTGTATTTGGTATGGAAAACGCACGACCCAAAGACCATCCATCAATATTTAATCATTTGCCATCAAGTGTGATAACAAGTCCTTTACCAAAACCAAGGACAACAAAAAAAAGTTCCGCTTCTGTGCGAAGTGTACAAAATGATGTCTACGCCCATTTCTTAGATAAAGATAGAATTGATAATTTTACAAATTTGTGTGTTGATTTTTAACATCATGATTTTGTACCAGCAGTTACCTGCAACACACCAACAATTCATCCAGTCTTGTCATTTTTTTGCTGGAAGTATTCCGATGTTTTTGATTAAACTCTTTGAAAACTTAACGTTTGAATGTTACCATGTAAGTATACTCACTCACATTTATTCCCTGTTTAAAAACAGAATAACTAAGTTTCAACATTTGTCTCAAATTGAGGAAGCAATTCGTTACCTTAGTAACTTGAAAATTGAACAAGAGAAAAAGGTTTTGAGAAACATTTCTAAGTTATGTCACCACAAATAGTTGGCAAACAAGTTTACGAGTCGGAAATACTTGCCCGAGCATTCGAATATTTTTGCCACATCTCGCTCTCTTTATGAAAAACTTCGAAATTATAACAAATTACCCAGCATGAAAACACTAGTGAATATGATCTCAAATGTTTCGAAGTTAGATGATCTGAATTTTCTTGGTGATGTGTTAAGCAAACTGTCAGATAAACAGAAATAATGGATCATCCTAGTTTATGAAGGTTATGTTAATGTGAGTTTACAATATCAAGGGGCAAACATAGTTAGTGGTGCCAAAGATTCTGAAGAGGCATTAGCAAACAACTCTTAATGTATCATTTCAATACAGGGACAGTGCATGGAATTATATTATCAAATATATTTTTCAAGAATTATTGTGTGTTTCAGTATCCCAGGTCAAGTAAAAAACCAGCACTAAAGGGTTTGAAATTATCTTGAAATTTTAGCAGTCTGATCAATTATAAATAATTATTTATCTGTAAGAACAAAGTAACTAATTATTTCTGCAAAAGCCTGGTGTAAAATACATGTTGAAGTCAAAATAGTTTTCTTATTGAATTAATCTGTTTGTTCATTTTGCAGTATGGTATAAATATGGATGTTGAAGCTTTTATTTCTAAATTTTCATCAGTAAAAATTTGTGTTGTTTTTATTTTTGATCAGTGAAAAATAATTGATAATAAGAAACAAAGAACCCGTTGATTCTGTGATATGGTGCGATATGGTGATATATGTCAAAGTTTTTTTTCTAATTTATTGTAAAAGATAAACTCACTTTCTTTTTAAATATAGGAGTGTGTTGTGTGTGCTTTATAATCAGTTAGAAAAGGTAATTGATTATTAGAAACACAGGACTCCCTGTTTCTGCAATACCATTATGTACATAATTTTGTGTTTTTGAGTTTTTCTTTTATGGTGGAGCATGGGGATCCGGGGAGTGCTTTTTCTCTTTTCTATGCCGCAAAAAGAAAGAACACTCTTTGGGGTGGATTCTTGATGATATCAAGTCATTTGTGAGACATTAAAATAAGAAGTTGTAATTATTACTGTCAGATTTTGAGGTGAAGAACTTTTCTTCGAAATTTTTGTAAGTAGTGTCCTCCTTGTTTTGCCACAACATTCTGGTTATCGTAACTCATTGCTGGAGAGCCTATCTATTTTATAGGATAACATATAGATTTTAATTAAACCTTCTATTTAATATATGGACATTGTATTATCACATTTCATCTTCCATTTCAGTGAATCTGTTTATTTTTCTAATTCCATCTTCTATTTCAGTGAATTTGTTTGCTTAGATTAATCGACTACGAGACCACACTATAGATTTGGATGCTGAAATTTAAGTTTCAACTTATATTTTGGATTATTTAATGATGTGAAATGAAAATTATAGCCAAAATGTTGTGCTGAAAACAATCAAAATGAGGACAGTTTAAGATGTTGGTTAGTAAAACACATTTCAACAAACTGTTTCTCTGCTTGATATCATCAACGAGTGCGGATATTTTATTTTCTTTTTAACCACAATATACAATATAATTTGACGTAAGTACACATTCTCTAAAAAAACAACAACATTGAAATAAAAAGTATTCATGGAAATATGCATTGTTTATTAAAAATTACCTGGCTCTTCATTAATAGAAAGTTGTCAATAATTGTAAAATTTATCAATTATCTCATTGTGGTTCTTATTATTTGGTATGTACAACACATAAAACACATCAAACTAATCTCACAGGCCTTACCTTATCTTTGTAGGGAAGGCAGTATAGTATATGCTCGTTCCTCACAAAGGATCATCTTCTGCTTTTCTTGGAGGGGGTCTGTAGTGTACTATCTTTTAGGTTGTTATTATATCATGCTCATAGACATTAACTCCTACTTTTAGGGCTGGGAGCGTTGTGTTCGTTATGATATAATCCTCTCAGCATTTACCTTCCCTTTTAGGGGTTAAAGTATGTAGCATTTTCATCATGATATCATCAGGCCTGCCTATCAAAAGTATGCGACAAGAGGGATCATATATTTGCTAGTATTAATATATGAGCATAATTTAACTGCGATAAGCTGACACGGAAACGTCTACTCATTGGCATGTTGGTTCCTTCTTATTACCTACTCTTATGTCTGTGTTTTTTTCCCGTGGATGACTTGTTGTTTTGTTTGCCTTTCATGTGCGACGAGGATTATTATTATTATAATTATTATTATTATTATTATTATTATTATTATTAGTAGTAGTAGTAGTAGTAGTAGTAGTAGTAGTAGTAAGAGTAGTAGTAGTAATAGTAGACGTAGTAGGAGTATTGGAGTAGTAGGTGTAGTGTTTAATATATCGAGATGGATAGGTTAATTAGTTTTTAAAACAAGTAGTTTTCTTTAACTAGTGTAACGCAGACTTTTTTTATTACATTGGTGAAGCCTAATTGAAGCTGATACGACCATTTGATTTTTCTTAGAATTCTATGATTTTTTATGAGGCTTTGTAATAAAATTTAGCTAAGAAACAGAGAGACATTGATAGCAGCATTTCTACTACCTTTGTATTATAGCTTACTTCTTTTTAGAAAAGAAATGTCTAATTTAAGTTACATTAAATCAAGAAAATCTTATAGTGATCACACAAGTTGTAAAGAATACCATTTTACTAAAATATCATTTCTCTTAAAAATGCTTTTAATATCCTTATCTGCGTATTGTGTTCATTTCTTTAACAGGCCCCGGTGCAATTAATTGAAATCGTGGCAGAATGAATATCGATGCGATTTAGTTAGCATTATCATCTTATACAAATATATAATGACCTAAAGTGTGTCTAGACAAATTGGAACACTGAAATAATAAGAGTAAATCATCTCTCTATAATTTGATTTTTTTTTAATGTATAGCATAACTATTTGGTAATGGCATGACGATGCACATGCTTATATATATATATATATATATATATATATATATATATATATATATATATATATATATATATATATATATATATCAGAGGAAACATTGTTTTAATCAATGGAACGGGTGAGTGGAAAAAAAGAAAATTGCTAAGATGTTCCTTAAGGCCTTATCGTTTGACCCCGAAGAAGAAACGTCATAATGATACATTAAAAACTAAGAAAATCGAATAAGATATGAAAAGAAAAATTGTTTAAGTTGGACAAAAAGATTGAGAGAAAAAAGTTACGGTGGATTTGAATAATTAAAGATCTACAACTGATGCTTCAAATTTTTTTGTCTACACAAGCTAGGTCGAGAATTGTTAATAACAAACGCCTCAATAATATTGAGATGGTAGTTCGAATTAATTTATCATTGTGACGTTTCCTCTTAGCGAGTCAGACGATAAGGCCTTACGGAAAATGTTAGTTATTCTCTTTTTTTCTCCCCCCCCCGTTTTATTAATTGAAAAAACATTGTTTCCTCTGAAATTTATCCTACGATTTTGTTGCACGCGAAATTATATACATATATATATATATATATATATATATATATATATATATATATATATATATATATATATATATATATATTACACATATAATAATTGCAATAATATAGCATCAGTAGTGTAACCTTTCTATATTATCAACAATAGTAGTATGTTCATTACTGTTTTTATTATTGATATGTTTTGCTGTAAGTTTTCCGTAACTGACTCTCACAGGAGTGTTGCCACGTTTAGTGCAATTAACAATATTACAGACCGACACATACACTCACATATATATTGCCTACATTGAAAACTCCTTCGTACTGTTCTAGCTCTGCGTATGAGAAAATTATTTTTTTTCTTTAAGCCATTGAATTTTTAAGATATTTTCAATTAACGTAGTTGAGCATTTTTGATATACTCTAATTCCCCAATTATTACTCTATTCATGTGTTTCATTTTTTAATGTCTTATTTAACATCTATATGTTTTTATATGTGTTTCAAAATCTTTGGATAGATTGCAATTTTCAAAACTTTCTTATCTACGAAAAGTGGCTTTATCACGATATACGGCGAATTACATTTGATTGTTATCCCTGTATTGGTAGTTAAGTTTCATAAAATAACTACAGTTTCTATATCTGCAAACGTAAAACACATAATGTTAAATCAATTACTTGCACTATCCTTCCCTTGAGAATTGCGATTTACGAATGCGAAGATTGAGTAACATCACGTTGTGTTTTTCATATCCATACACATATCGGAAGAACTGATGAGATACCGTTGTTTCTGTATATTCATCACCGAAACTTCATTCTTGATTAACACTTATACATCATCATCATCATCATTATTATTCTTATTATTATTATTATTATTATTATTATTATTATTATTATTATTATAATTATTTTTATTATTATTATTATTATTATTATTATTATTATTATTATTATTATTATTATTATTATTATTATTATTATTATTATTATTATTATTATTATTATTATTATTAATATTTATTTATTTATTTTACTTGGAAGTATTATTATATTTCTCTTTTACTCCATGGTAAGTCTCACACGAATCGTTACCAGTGATTGTCTACCTACAACTGTGTTTGAGTAACAATTATTTTGACTAGACTCCTTACACTCTCCGTGTTTTATCATCGTTACACAATAATGCTCTTCACAGTTTTTTTATTTTTCAATAATGCCGTTCTCGCAACAGCACTTTACAATTAGGTTATTGCTGTTAACGGCCGTTGGATTCCCTAGAATATGCGTGAAAAAGGAGTCTCTCCAGAATGCCAGCAACTTGCAGTTTAGGTATAGATGATGATCCTGTCGTCCGTCTTTCAATCTTCTACTCGATTCACGGCAATGTTATGTGCCACCTCATGCTGGTGGTATTCATATTATGTAATTTTACATACTTATATTCAATGGAAATCTTTGTTTTTCTTTAAATTCTTATTTGTTTTTCTCCGTATGTTATTTGTGACAATACAACATCATGCCACTTGTATGGTGTTGGTCAGTGTCAAATATAAAGAAAGTTAGCTTCGGAACTCGGGAATTATTTTTCATATTTCAGCTGTAAGGAACTGTTGTAGTATCGTAACCGCGGGTTTTTTTTTGTGTGCGTTTATTTATCGGCATTTATACGTTATTGCATGTTGTTTACATCCTCCCCTTTTTAAAATCCCACAATACAGTTATCGTTAAGTGTTGGCGCAACCGGTCGACATACACATTTGCTCCACGTGTCTTTTAATCATTAAAGACAAAACATGTCTTCCCTTTCGGAAAGTCCTTAATAAAAGTATGTCCCCCAAAGAAAAGTATGATATATACATATATATATATAAATATGTATATGTTGTGCGTGCAAAATATCTTAATAAATTCATTATGGGAATCTATATATATATATATATACAAACATTAATTTGTTAATTAATTAAACAAATCTCTCTATATTTCTCTATCTTTCTCTCTCTCTCTCTCTCTCTCTATATATATATATATATATATATATATATATGTAGGTATATATGTATATGTATGTATATATATGTGTGTGTATATATATATATATATATATATATATACATATATATATACATATGTTTATGCGTATGTATATAGTTCATATCTGCGTATGTGTAGTTGTGATTGTGAAAATGCAAATATAAAGAATTCCATGCATACGCGTGTATAATGAGTGTGTATGTTTAGTTGAGTGTATTTTAAGTACGCTTACATATGTATGTGTGTATACATATATATATATATATGTGTGCATGTGTATATGTGTGGATATGTGGCATATAGTTATGCGTACGTTTGTAAATAAACTATGTTATATATATATATATATATATATATATATATATATATATATATATACGTGGGTGTGGGTTTGTTTGTGGATCTCTCCGTCTTAGATTATATGTGTGTGCATAAATATATGTGCTTTTGTATGTGTGTGTCTTTGTGTATGTGTAACTATTACGGATGCACTTTTGTAAAGTTTGAGCTATTGTATATATGTGGAAGTATGTACATGCCTATGCATATACGTGTATGTGCATGTGCTATTGATTCTAAGCGTGTATATTTATATATATATATATATATATATATATATATATATATATATACATATATATATATATATATATATATATACATATATATATATATATATATGTGTGTGTGTGTGTGGGTGCGTGTATACTCCTTCGCTTGTGTATATGGGAGTATTCTCTGTAGGTCTGTGATCAGTAATATATACATATGTATATATATATATATATATATATATATATATATATATAAGTATTACTTTCAGTGTGTACATAGACTAAGGGGTTATATTTATTTGGTAGTAGATCGATATTATCGACCCCCATTTCCCTTAAATCTTTCGCCACGTTAATCTAATCAACTCATAAAAGGACGAGCTTCAGCGATTGTGGTGATTGTGTGCTGCATAAATATACGATTACTTTTATTAAATATGAACCGTCATTTGGCAATGTATTTATGGTTATTATTTGCGACCATTTATAGCCATTAACCTTTTGTGAACGTCATATTTTGTTTCGTCCGAATGCGAAACAGTAACATTAAAGCCACACCATGAATTCGTGTAAATGTTATTGCATGTGATATAACGAGTGATCAAGGTATGTAGAAAAGACCGGAATGTGTAAAATTAGTTATTCTTTTGGAGAAATCGATTTTTTGTTTAATTAGAATTATTTTATTTCATATCAAAATTAACGGGGACTATATTAAACTACACACTTATAAGTCTAATAAACGAAACATTGTTAATGATTCATTAAACATAAGTTTCTATTTGGGTTATAAAAGAGGGAGATAATTGAAAAACAGAAGGGGGAAAGATTCATGCTGATTGGGTTTGCCGGCTTTCAGATGGTGGTGGAGATATGCCCAACATGAGATAAAGGGGGTGTAAGTGTGGTAGTGTGTTCTAGAGCTTGGTTGAGACTAGAAGTAGACCGTTATTCGATTCAATACAAACCAAGCACTGGATCGTTGGTCCAGCAAGACATCCGTTCTGCCCCATTACATATTGTTATTGGGTCGCTAAGGGTACATTTCCTTTTGTTACTGCTGTTTCGGCCCCTTTCAGGATATTGACTCAGGATGGTTTTTCCTACATTGTAGGCTAATAATTCTCACATTTAAAGTGAGAAAACGCAGAACATTTTATTTAATAAAACACTTTTATCGGGAATAATTTGTAACAAAAACTAAAATGAACACTTGTATATTTTAGAACCTTTTATTATCCGAAAGACGATATAAACTTTCTCCAGTTTCATGCGCTATAAGGAATTTGCAGCACAACAAGGGTACAGTATCTTTCTAACACATTTTTCTGACACGGAACTACATTTTTCATACTTGACGGAAATCCAAGTAGAGTGGCAGCAGCTCGACTCGATACTATTTATTGTAAGAATACTTGGTTGTGTTTTTTAATTGTGGTTTTCATCATATAGTATTATCATAATTGAATGTTCATTTATAACAAGTGTTTGCTTCGAGATTCGCCACATGTTGCTTATTTCAATATGAAGATCATTCAATTTCGATATCAACTAATATCAGATGGTTCCACACATGATAAAGTATGCTCATGAATAAAGACACCTACTTTTTTAAATATACATTAACTTCGGTTTTCTTTTTAAAGTTATTTTAATTGCAAATGATATAATCATACTAATTCACACTTTTAACTATGGATGAATAGAGAAACAAATTATTGTTGTGTGTTGATTTCATTAAATAAATCTAATAACATTTTTTTTATTTGAACTGAGCATGTGTGTGTGTGTTTAGTCGTCACCTTTCAAAGTTGTAGACAAATTTCCAGGAAGAATTAATTCTTCAGGCTCCCATTGTGACATAGATTGGTAGAAACGTTACTAATATTATTATTCTTCGTTTCCCTTGACAATTATACACTTCAAAATAATTTAATAGAATTGGAATATAGCATACGCAGAATGCCAGTGTGTAACTGTAATTTCAAATTGATATTAATATTTTAACCTAGTGTCTCTTCCTTCTCCACTATTAAACATGAGAATTAGGAGACTAAGATAACTATATACTCATTCATGTAAAGCTGTTCCGACATTATCTACCAATTAGATAGCTAACGGCAGTGCTATGGAGAACCCGGATTTTTTCTAATATATATATATATATATATATATATATATATATATATATATATATATATATATATATATATATAAATGTGTATGCGTTTCAGAATTTTTTCAGATGAGCGTTGATAATTTGTAGAATTTTGTGTATTTAGACTACTGTTCTCATCTTAGTTGTTTTTATCACAACGTTTCAGCCGATGTAACTTACGATTTTCTTCATGTGTACTTTTTCAAACTCGGAGATCTTATTGTGAAACTCGAGAATCTGGACGGAATTTCGAACAGAACCCTTCATTAAATCAACGGGGGTGGCATGCTCTCGTACCATCTACCATGACTGGGAATACATCTTCAGTAAATCGAAATTGTTGGTATCGCCCGCACTGAGGATTGAACCTTCAACCTTCACATGACTGTCACTTAGAACTGAATTCCGTTAGAAATTCCGTCCAGATTCCCGAGTTCGACGGAAAGATTCCCGAGTTCGAGAAAGTACACTCTAAGAAGTTCGTAGGTTACATCGGCAGATACGATGTTATAAAAACACTTAAGTTGAGAACAGTAGTCCGAATATACCAAATTCTACAAATCCATATATATATATATATATATATATATATATATAATGTGTATGCATATGCAATTAGCCTATTGATAAATTGTCATCGGCGCGAACATTGGAAAGCATGTATGGATTTGAAATGTAAAATGTATGATTATATTTAAAATGAGCGAGAAAAGTAGATGTGAATTAGTACACTTTTTTACCCTTTAAATAAGAAATTGTGAGTATATATATATATATATATAGAGAGAGAGAGAGAGAAAGAGAGAAGAGAGAGCGAAAGGGAGAGAGGGAGAGACAGACAGAGAGAATGACATGTGTGAAAAGAGACAAACGGAAAACAGGTTAAAATGCAGGAGAAAAACAAAAATATATTTTTTTCTTTTTTCACACATTTTGTCAACCACGGCATTTCATTTTTATGACTTACTGTGTACATTACCCTATATATATATATATATATATATATATATATATATATATATATATATATATATATATATATATAACCGAGTTCAGCACGAATAATAAACGATGAATAATTTACATAAGTTCAGCTGTATGGCAATATATTGTATCAGTCCTACATTTATTCGATGCATCTACTTTTTATTTTTGATTCGTCTCTTATCAAATTCAAGAGCGACTCGTAGATAATTGATTATGAGAAAGATTTATTGTCAGTCGAAAAGTTAAAATAAAATATGGAAGTTCTAACACTAATCAAGTGACTGAGAAAAATTAACATTTTCATTAGTAATACTAAAACTCCTGAGCCTTACTGATAACAAATTAAAAAATATTTTCAGAAATTACCTTTGTTTTCGTAAAATGCAAAACTTCTACGACAAATTACATGAAACTATGTTTTAATGCTATTAAGGAACAGATGATATAGACACACAATGTTCCAAAAATAAATAAATAACGAGTATTGGGAAACAGAAAAAAAAATGCCTTTTAATTTATATATAACATGACGTGCACTCAATCTCAGTACATTCCCATACATGTTACGAGCATGTTTCCTAATATAAAACACTACCTTATTGTTTCGAGTACAATAACATATTTGCACCAGCAAAAGATTAAAAAGCACATAGAGAGAAATTCATCTGAAAATAATAATAACATTTTGTATGTTTAATTTAAAGAAAAATATATTAAGAGAACATGGCTTTATACATAATTTGTATTCATGACAAATGTCAATGATGTCAATATTTGATCAAATTCAAGTGAAACTATTTCACATTTAAATTATATTATACGCAAATAAATGTGGTAATATTCAAATAAAATTTGCTTATGCTGTTTTATAATGGGTTATGCTACATACAACATTGACATATAAATCAGGATTTACTTGTATTGCATGTTACAAAAGCCACCGTGTTAAGTGCATTTATATATGTGTTACGTTTATGTAATCACTGATAATAACATTGTAATAGTGAAATATATTGCATCAATTTACCATGGAAGTTTCACAATACCCAATAGTAATCATTGCTACTTGAAGTATGTAATTATTAGTGGAAAATTCTTTTTTATATATTTCAACATAATCTCCTATTATCAGTTTTAAATCGTCGTTTATTATTTTGTGGTTTTGTTTGCAAAGTCCTTTGTATGCCTTCATAGTAAATTCATGATTATAGACACATCTGTCACTTTTAAAGACAAAACATATAAAATACAAATAAAATAGAAGTAATATTGTATAGAGAAAACTCAGAACGGTTCGCTTTTCATTAAGATTGAAAAAATAATAATGAAAACATTTAAGAATAAAATAAAGAAATAACACATTACTATTTAATAGAAAAATTTGAGAATTAGAAAAGCTTAGAATAAAATAAGTATATACTGTAATATTTCATCATTAAAATAAGAGATTCTCAAGAGATGTAAAGTAATTATGTTCAATAATAAATTAATATTTCTTATTGAAAAAGTCAAACCGAGACAAAATAAAGTATAATCATTTCTATAGAATGATATCATTTAAAGTTCATATTATATAGGCCCTATAATAATTAGTCGGTATATATTATTATTTGTATTTAAACAGCAATGTACAACATCCGGGAGACTGGCATGCCGATGTTATCGATCAACAGCTGTTATAACTTAGACATAAGCCAGAGTTCAAATCTTTCGGAATATGATCCTAAAGTAAATATCATATTTTAACTCTTCCTGATTAGACTTCAGCTGTTGATGGATAACATTGGCACCCAAGTGTCACAGATTTTGTACAAGGCTGTGTAAATAAGAAATATATTTATATATATATATATATATATATATATATATATATATATATATATATATATATATATTACATTATGATATTGAGCACTAGTTATAAGCCCTGTTACAATTCTTAGGGTTACTACTCTGTAGATATTTACCCTGCCTGGATTATTATTACAATTAATATTATATAAATATATATATATATATATATATATATATATATATATATATGGGTGTGTGTGTGTGTGTGTAGTGTATATATATATATATATATATATATATATATATATATATGTGTATAGGTATATATATGTATATATATACATATGTATATATGTATATATATATGTATATATACATATATATATATACACAGACACACATATATATATATATATATATATATATATATATATATATATATATATATATATACATATACAATGTCTCGTTGTATTGCAGCTTTACAGTGTTGCTAGTATGTATAGCAAAGTACAAAACCTTATTGCATTTACAACATGCGGACATTCGAACCATTATTCTATGAATGAAAGCAAACTAAAGTGAGATCTAAATACTATTGAATTTTTTTCAGCAGCCGAGATTGTTTTATTCTGCTACGAATAGCTATGAATGATCGATAATCGCCATTGACAATTCCCCATTACGAAAGTGCTTCATCCACTAAGCTAAGCGACATGTATAATCATCCAAAGACAAACTGCTTCGTTGTATCACCTATATTCACTGTGATAAGACAAATATGTACACAGGCTTAGATCAAAACTCTTAACTTTTAACGACTGTCGTATGTTGTAAACTTTTCGCAATCAGCACAAGCTTACAACAGTAAGTGAGATGTCTATACTTATATTAAAAAATGTATGTATATATATATATATATATATATATATGTGTGTGTGTGTGTGTGTGTGTGTGGGTGTGTGTGTGTGGGTGTGTGTGTATGTGTGCAAGACAAATACCAATCGCAGGATAGTTAAAACAGTGTTGCACCAAATCTTGATTTTAATATTTGTAAGAAGACATAAAGTTGCCTTACAAAGATGAAAATCAAAATACAATGATACTAAAAACTATGTCTAGAATCCGTATTCTAATTTTAATAAAAATCTATTACGTCAATTGTATTCTGGAAAATTGCTAACATTTAATGCTTAAAGGATCTTAAGAAAGCATTGCAATTCATGGAATTTCTATGAATAAGATTCGAATGACTATGAATCAAAGTCAATGTACACCTGACATATATAATGTTTTTAATTAGAAGGTTAAGCCATAGATTACCCCGTTTTTTTTTAAATTTTTAAAATACTCTAAATAAAATACAATGTGGGGAATATTTATAATGTTATGCCTATTACCTAAGGTTGATTTTATTAGTTAATGTCTATTACATGAGGTTAATTTTATTAGTTTATGCCTATTACCTAAGGTTGATTGTATTAGTTTATGCCTATTACCTAAGGTTGATTTTATTAGTTTATGCCTATTACCTAAGGTTGATTTTATTAGTGTATGCCTATTACCTAAGGTTGATTTTATTAGTTTATGCCTATTACCTAAGGTTGATTTTATTAGTGTATGCCTTGATTTTATTAGTGTATGCCTATTACCTTAGGTTGATTTTATTAGTTAATGTCTTTTAGATTAGGTTGATTTTATTAGTTTATGCCTATTACCTTAGGTTGATTTTCACAAATATCTGTGGAATCTGTACTTTTATGAAACTAAAGTTTGCATGAAACTAAATGAAATACACCCAACATTTAGACTCTTTATGTCTAGAAGCTGGACTAGAGGATTCAAATGATCGGTTGATTAATTTTCGAAATGATTCATGTGCATACAAATATATCAACACACCTACCTTTATATATATACTAGTAGGGCTACCAGGCGTTATCCGGGGCGATAAAAGAAAACAAAGTAGTAGGTATTATAAAGAGTGTGTAACACATTTATATACACACTTCAATCTCTCTTCTTTCTCTAGTCGTCTCTTATTCCCTGGTCCTTATTATTCCCCTCCCTCCTTCAACTCTCTATTTCCCTTCTTCTCATATGATTCTTGTCTTGTTTAAACTAATAATAATGTAATTCACGTAAATTTTCTTTACTAAATATGTATTTTATGTAACTGTGGATTTTCTCAAAGAAATATGTCATGTAAACAAACAAACATTTTGGATGACAGTTATTAATTATTCTTACATATTTATCCCAACATACAATTATATTTCATTTTTTAAAGACTTTAAAATCGAACTTGAATGCAATGACTTCATCGCTGGCGGCCATGTTGTAATTTCCTATAATTTTCATTCGTAAAATAGTAGCAATAAATTGATAAGCGTTTGTCGCTTATTTAAAAAACAATACCAAACAACTAAAAATTTTGAGGCGTGTCCCTGGCGCTAAGAAACGTTAAATAAAATACTGTTCTTATATAGGATATTATAAAATGTACATGTACATGTATTTGTGCACGTACAGAGTGGCTGGCAGTGGCGGCTAGTGGCGGACCTTCAATAGTTTCTTACCCCCCTTCATGTGAATAGAATTTACGCTGAGAAACGTTCAATTAAATTTAAAGTTATCTCAAAGTATTACGTAATTAAATTACAATGTGACTCAGCAATTTCAAATATAATGTAAAATTACTGAAAAACCCTCCCCCCTCGATGAAATATGCCCCATGGACACCTAAGGGGTGGGTTTATAGATTCGGAAATACTCTCATCATCTTACTCTGTTAATTTTACATAGGAATACATTTTTATGTGTTATGCATATACTCTAACCTTGTTTTAAAAACATAAAGTGTGTTTTTAAACGTGAGTTATCGTTCTTCCTAAGATATCCTCTAACAAATAAATGTCATTAAAATAAATGAATTGCTTCATGAACTTTAGGTATTACGTAATTAGATTACAATATGACTCAGCAATTTCAAATTACTATAAAATATAATGTAAAATAACTGAAAAGCCCTCCCCCCTCGATGAAACATGCCCCATGGACCCCTAAGGGGTGGGTTTATAGATTCGGAAATACTCTCATCATATTACTCTGTGAATATTACATAAGAATACACTTTTATATGGTATGTATATTTTCTAACCTTGTTCTAAAAACCTAAATTGTGTGGTAAACGTGAGTTATCGCTCTTCCTTAGCTGTCCTCTAACAAATACATTTCATTAAAACCCATTAATTGTTTCATGAACTTGAGGTATTACAATATGGCTCAGCATATACAAAAGCAAACTTACTTATACACAAAAGCGTATATATATATATATATATATATATATATATATATATATATATATATATATATATATATATATATATATATATGCCCTATTTATGTGAAACTTCCATAGTTAAGTTCTGACAGCATTGCCCTTGTCAAAAGGATTTCTTCTTCTACTCAACGTTGTTTTTCGAACCTTTTTCTCTTCTTTTCGTAAGGATGTTTTGCCAGCCATTCAAAATAATGATGTTGTTTATACATTGACGTGTCAGTGTGGAGCTGACTACGTTGGCAAGACATATCGAGATAAGAAATAAAAATATCCCAACGCAACCCACGTAATATTCGATTACACAAGTTTCGAGATCATCCGAGAACTTCCAGGCACAGGAATCAGCTATTAGTAATCAGCTGGTTAGTACAAATAGAGGTTCTGACAAGTATTCCGATGAGTGGTTTTCTTTTTTACACAGTGCCAGGTCGAAATACCATCTAAATATTATTAGGGCGTTAGTTATTAATAATTCTCGATCTAGGCTGTGTAGACAACTGATTTTGAAGCATCAGTTGGAGATCTTTAATGATTCAAATCCACCATAACGTTTAGAGATTTACGTTTTCTTTCGCAATCGTTTTCTCCAACTTAAGCAAATGTTTATCTTCTCATATCTCATTCGATGTTCTTCGTTTTTTATTTATCATCCTGACGCATCCTTGTAGAGTGTCAGGCGATAAAGGCTTAAGGATAATTTGGGCAATTTTCTTTTTTTTCCACACGCCCGTTTCATTGATTTAAAGAATGTATCTTCGGAAATATAATTGTTGTGATAGGGTATGAAATATTAGAAATATTTGGAAAATGAGAAAGTTTTATCGGCTTGCTGTTTTAAGAATGTGAGTGTAAAAAGGAATGAGTTAGAAAAAGTAACGATTCATGGAGAAAGAGGATGGGTGTGGGTAAGTGGGAGAGTGCCATTAAGGTCACAGATTAAAATAAATGTCATCTATGATCTCGCATGAGTTTTTGTTCAGTAAGGATGATTTTGCTTATTAAGGGTGATAGGTTAAAGAAGCAATTCCGTTGCTTGATGGTGGTGGAGACGGTGATGAGTGCAGTTTCCAACAATCTTCGCCGAGATTTGTTATGGATCAATTTTTTTATTTCGGCTTGTTGAAATTTGAAGGCATGACAAAGTTAAAATACCTCCTTCCTCCCTCTTCTCCACCCTCCACTCCCTCACTCATTGCTATTCACATTATTCCTGCTCATCCTCCACCTCTTTCACTTACTACCAGCCACAGTATCCTTGTTGACCCCCATATTTCCACTTCTTCTCCACTCATTTTTATAAACATTCATTTTTCACTCCTCATTATTGACTCCACCTAGCACGGACGTCCACCCTACTGTTTTCTCCAGGAGTGGCTACTATTTTTTTCCTTTTTCCCAATATGTCAACCCTAAATGTGTTTGTATTTGCATGACATTTTTCTTCATATTAGCATCCTGATTTAGTCTTAAAAATAAAGACGAAATGTATATATATATATATATATATATATATATATATATATATATATATATATATATATATATATATATATATCTTCCCATAACTATATATATATATATATATATATATATATATATATATATATATATATATATATATGTATATATATATATATATATATATATATATATATATAAAGAGATAGGTTGTGTAATACCATAATAACGGTTTCACGCGCATACGCTCAATCATTGTGCATTGTGATGTATGCGCATGAAACGATAGTAACGATATAAGAAGGCAGTGGACACTCAATACGAGTTCAAATCAAACTCTGATAACTATGCTGATTCTCAAAACGATCAGCATATGTACCGTATTCAACGTTAGTAATGCAACGACTTCAAGTCAGAATGAAGTAGGAAAGTTAAGAATGTAAACGTTTGAATAAAAAAATAATGAAAGTTAACTTTATAAATTTTCAAACCTCATGAATATAATATTAAAACGATAAGTATTTCTGATTGAAGCTACATTTGCAGCTTCGTACAAGAAGAATATTTCGGTATCTTATTGCTACAGATAGAAAGCGTTTAAATTTCGTATTGTGGAAGAACTGTGGAAATGAAGGGTTGTTATGAATAATAATCAGTTTGGTAAATGACTATCCGTAGAACATCGAATCGGAGAACACCGTAATATTTATCTTAGATATAGCTGTTAATATATTGTGAAGTAAGGGAAATACATTTTTGGTATTCGTACGATACGAGTCGCTTACTTACATATAATAGCATAAACGTCAACAAACAGTTTACATATAAAGCGCTTAACATATTTTCCACACATATTTTATAACAGTACTAGCGAGTACAGTTTTCTCTGAACGCTCTTTAACACTTCATAGCTTGACCATTCTTCACAACAATAAAAGAGGCACTGTGAAGTAAGACAAACAATTATAATATTAATAACATGCATTACAATTGTCATTATTATTATTATGATCCTATATATATATATATATATATATATATATATATATATACATTGCTCATTCGATGTTCTTAGTTTTATTTATAATGCTCACGTGTCCTTTTAGAAGGTCAGACGATAAGGCCTGCAAGAAACCTATTCAGCAGTTATTTCTTTCAATCCGCATGTTTCTTTCATTAAAAATGTTTACTCTGAAATGTATCTTACCATTTAGATGTACTCGAACTCCACTAATATATATATATATATATATATATATATATATATCAATCTCTCTCTCTCTCTCTCTCTCTCTCTCTCTCTCTCTCTCTATACACACACACATATATATATATATATATATATATATATATATATATATGTGTGTGTGTGGGGGGGGCACATTTGTAGTTCCTGTATGTTTTCTGGCTTGTTTATTCATGCACACCTTATAGGATTTTGGAGATTGATTGACCCTTTACCTTAGCAGGATTTCCACTACTTTGATATGTGCACTTCATTTTTATCAAAGCCAGAAAAATTACATCGTGGGATCTTCATTCGCGCCATTCCTTTTGTATTGCTTGCTTGAAAATAATGATGAGCCCCATGACTTTATATATAACGGAACTATATTTCCAAGACTCCTTGGGCTATTATATTACCTTTCTATAAAACAGAGACTAATCATATGATTGTGACATTTTCTGAACTTGACATCTATAAAAAGGAAATACAAGTTTATTTTATTTCTTGGCGATGGATGCCCGTAACCATATAAATCCTGAAAACGACATTACTTACTGTACTTTAATAATTATTTTAGATCATATTGAAAGAGAGGGCAATACTATTCTGGGGTCATCTAGAAAAAATATGAAGTTTTACTTTTTTGTGACTTCGGAATTATAGAAATAAAAAATAGAAATGATATGGAGTTTTAGCCGGCAAACTTAAGGGTCCTTTATTTTTTGGGGGGGGTTAAATGTTATGAATTTTATATCTACCCTTCTTTATAAACAATGTTGAGTGTATATTTGAACTGCTTTAGCTTAAAAATAAATATCATAAAATCAGGATACCATCTAATATGGTGTAATCGGGCAGAAATGCGAGGATTAGTTATTTAATACCGGGTAACGTCGAGATTTTCGGCTATATATATATATATATATATATATATATATATATATATATATATATATATATATATATATATATATATATATATATATATATATGCTAAATGGCAAGTGTCTTTTTTATGTAGGTGTGTTTTTTTCATAATTGCAACGCTAGAATTGTCAAAAAAAAGAAGAGAAATACAGCTACGGGTTTAATAATAGTATTACTGTCGTGAGATTTACTTTATTTATAGATTTTTCCTTAAATGTCTAACATATTAAATAAATATCAAAACACGTTTGAGAAATGTAAAGCTAGGAAACTGTGGTTAAGTTATTATGAAATGTATATAATTTTTTGATTAGGAAAAGTATATATTGATTAGTCCGCCATGTTGAACAAGTCTCTTTATTCGATTGAGTGTCGGTATTCTTTGAATTTCATACACACATACGTTCGGTTTCCATTTTATCAAATAATAACTGCTATATTTAATACACTACTATCGTTTTTATAAATAAATGTGTTTCTGTATACACATATTACTGCTTAAATTCATTGTCTTAAAGGGCTTCATATCATTCATATAATTGGCTTCCTACTGCAGTTAAAGTTCAATTTAATGGTTTATTTTTTTATTTTAACATTTTAATAATAGATACAAAAATGTAATCAATTGAATCACTGATAATCGTATATAGAAAACATTTGCCTATAAAAATTATGGTGAGATTTTGAATTTCACAGTTAGCCTGACAATTAATTTAGGGTAAAAAACAGATACACGTTTTGCTCAAGATCACTTTTTAGAAGACTATATCTATACTACGAATAAGTTCTACGAAGTGAGCACTGAAAAAAAAATGTAAATAACATCATATACTTCAACACTATATATATATGTATATATATATATCAGTATTACTATTATTATTATTAGTATTATTATTATTATTATTATTATTATTATTATTATTATTATTATTTTTTAATACTAGTATTATTATTATTATTATTATTATTGTTATTATCATTAATATTCTTACAAACTTGTTATTTCTATTTCTATTTTTATTCTAATTTTATTTATATTTATCTTTATTTTTATTTTATTTTTATTTTTATTTTTATTAAGGCTTTTACATAAGGCTGTTGTCGCTGCGACTGTCGTGGGTATGGTTGGCGGGCATTGCCATTGTCATAATCGGTTTTGTTGGTGATATGACTGGTAACACCAGAAAACTTCTTTGATAAAAGATTCCACTAGTATTGATCTCGGTATAATATAATCACAATTTAAAAAAATATAATCACAACAAAATTCACTACAAATAATAAACAAAACATTAAAATAAAATAAATAAAATGCAAAAGTAGCAATTAATACCCTAAATTAAAATTATCAAACATTTTTATCCACATGATAATTACTTATTAGAATTAAAATAAAATAAGAATGACGGTTGTAATCATGGTTTTATTCTCATTTTGAATTTGACTCACTCTGGCCGTCGCCCCATCTCCCTCCTCCCGCCCCGGCCGAGATTGAGATCGTCGCAGCACTGACGCGTGCAAAACCTCCCACGTAATAATTTGAAACACGACTTGTTGGGGTCCTCCCCCCTCCCCTCTCATGTCCCATGTCGCCGTTATAGACAAAGCCCCAACTCTATCCCCCTCCCCCTCCAATGTATTTTCAATTTTCAATCTCCCGTTAAAGTGAACTTAAAATGTTATGCCATTTGAATTCCTTTCGCCGGCCCGATGAATTGGTAGCTATCCGCACCAATGAAACAAAACCTGTTTTGTCGCAACTAATGGAATAAAATCAAAAAATATATATTTTGCTCTGAATTTTCATTGAGCACTCTCATAAACCCGGTTTCAACTTCCTTCGGATTCATACCCCCTGGATATTTGTAACAAGTTAATTATATATATATATATATATATATATATATATATATATATATATATATATATATATATATATATATATGTGTGTGTGTGTGGGTGTGTGTGCGTGTTGTTCGTTGATGGATTGCACCTATATGGTTCAAACACCAGAACATACGAAAGAGATTTATTACGAAAACGATTACGAAAACTACCGAAATACCAATACTTTCAAACAGTTTCTAAATCCGGGACAAACAATAGGATAAAGTCTAATCGAATAGAAGATCACACTATGCAAACGACAGCGTCCGATATTTTTAGACACAAAATCCAGGTTCATGAACAAGCGTACATGCACATGGGACACTCACAAACCACTGATTATTTGAAATGAAAGGACACTTTAAAAGCGAAACTAAAAGAAAATGTTATATACAAAACCGAATCCAAGGAACTGAAACTACTTCAGATATATGAGAAAATTACTCTCATCGGATATCAATTTAAAGACGAAGCTGCACCAACATCGATTGAAACCACATCAACTGAAATTATATTGTATTATATAATGCAAACACCGTCAAAGAGGTTACATCCTCCATACCTCGACGAATAGGAACGTTGAGTACTGGAATTCTGAATAGTCTTATCGTCCTCCAGAATAAATTTACGTAACATCTTGTGAGTCAAGTAAGTATGTAAGAAATAAGAAATATACCTCTCTTTTCAATGTCCCTACTTCAGTTTCATGTCTATTCGAAGAAAATAAATTCCAAATAACAATTACCTGTAGATAAACGCGGTGTTTGTTTTGAATTGCACACATTTGATATCATTATCAATGATATAATATATATATATATATATATATATATATATATATACATTATATATATGTATATATATATATACATATATATATATATATATGTATATATATATATATATGTTACTACACTCTGACAGAGGATGTACAAGTGGTATCCATCTCCAAGTGGTAAGGATCATTTCAAATGATGGGGGAAAAATACAGTCCGTTTGTAATCCTCATTCATTTTGTTTTCAACGTATTTTTTCTGCTGTTACCATACTTCTATATTTTTCTTGTTGGAATTCTCAAGTTGTGTCAATATCCACAACGCAGTGGAATTCATTTGATTGTTTTCTTTTTATCATGTCAGTCAAAGCGCATTGACGATATCCGACAATACGACTCCTCACTCGAACACATTCAAATGAAGTTGGCGTGCAAATATAAAAGAATCCATTCATCCTGCATATATTTGTTTCCTTTTTATTAAATGTGATTTTATTTTTATTTTATTCATTTATTTGCCAGGTACATTTATTTATTATTTTCTTTTATGTTGGGATTTCGTTAAACTTACATTTTTAATTTAGTATTTTTTTCGCTCGATTCATGTAATTCTTCATCTATTCTTTTGGTCTCATTATCGTCAATAGTATTGTTTTTTGTCTAATTTCTCACCATTTTATATTCTCGTTTTTCGGATCAGAATTTACAGCGCATTCCACGTCTATTCCGGCTCTCTTTTTCCACTTCATCTGCTTCATCTTCTCCTCTATTATATTTTTATTACATCGAGTTTCTCCTTCTACGTTCTCTCTACTTTATATTCTGACCCTTTTTCTCCTTCCTGCTTATACTCGCTTCTTTTTCTTCTTCTTCTGCTTCTTCTTTTTCTTCTTCTTTTTCTTCTTTTTTTCTCCTTCTTCTTCTTCTTTTTCTTCTTCGTCTTCTTTTTCTTATTTTTCTCCTTCTTCCTTTTCTTTTCCGATTTCTCCCTCTTCTTCTTTTTCTTCTTATTCTTCTTGTTCTTCTTCTTCTACTTCTTCTCTTATCCTTTCTTCCTGATGTTTTCCATCATTTTAGTTCTGATATCGCGTTGCTTCTACATTTACACATTAAACTTGTTCTCGTAATATTTCTCCTTCTGATTGTCCATCGTTATTTTCCTTCTACATTTCTCCCATCTTCTTCGTCTTCTTCTGATCATTATTTCTGTCATCATTGCTACTTCATTTCTGTCTATTCTCTTTATGTGTGCATATATTAACACTACTACTACTACATATTATGTTCTATTCTTCCCTTATTTCTCCATATCTTTCTTTTTCGTCGAAAATAGTAAACGTTGCTTATAATAATTACTTTATATATTTTCCATTTATATTTTCTACTCGAGTTTTCTCTATTTTCAATCATCTGGTTTGTTCCACATAATTTCGTTAATGGTTTTTTTACACCATTCTTCTCATGGTGTCATACTACACATTCCCCTCACATTTATAGATTTGTTTTGCCTTAATATATCAGTGCAGTTAATAATCTCCATTCTTTAATCTCCTGTTTTATTTTTAATTATTATTATTTACATATATATATATGCATACATTGGACTCTAATACGTTAGAGTTTCATGAATTTGTGTTTTAATGGCTTGATCATGAACAGTGGGAGGTAGTTATGAGGATAGATATGAAACACCTGTTTCAACAATCAATACAACTTCATGAATGCATGTTTATATGTCATATTGATAGTCGCTTTTAAATTTAATCTCATAAAGAAATAGTTGTACTAATATAACATTTATTCATCATCATTTTGTAAAATTACACCTAAATAGTATTACGGTAATAAAAAGTAAAGATAAGTAAGCAGGGTGTATGTTATTTCATGTATGGTAGCGTAAAGAATTTGCAATTTTAACCCTAAATTTTCAATGCATAAAAGTCACATTCATAATCGATACATATTTTCGAATATATCCATATTGAAGAACAACTAAGCTATATATAAAATGCGAACAAATTCTATGTCTATTTGTCCACTAATAGCAGCTTGGTATTAAGGTTCAGGAACTTGAAATTCGGTAGGGAAGACACACATCAATGGCGATCGACTCCCGTATTCATATATTTCTTTTTTTTCTGTAAACAGATGCCTAGCGACGACTTTAAAAGTGTTATTATCCTGAGGTTTCAAAGTATAGTGTAACATTACGGAAACTTAAAGAGAGTTTGAACATTTCTACAAAGTATGATTATGTTTTACTTCAGAAAATAAAAAGGTTCATAATCTTTCTACGTAGGTGTGTAATGTCTATTTTGTGCCGGAATGATTTTGATGACATTATGATATAAACCGAGCATACCAACACATTGCTCTATTTCGTGGTTTTATCGGATTTAATTAATTAGAAACAACTATGAAAACATCCCTTTTTAAATAGCACTTTACTGGAGCTAAATTCAACAAAATAAAACTCATCAACTTTCATTATTTCAGTCAAGTAACCCCTTTATACATAAAAGCCAAAGTAACTAGTAATAACCTTATGTCGATGCCTTATTTCAATAAAATGGCTAAGTAACACGTAATAACCTTATGTCGAATCCCTATTTTTAAAACTGCCTTAGTAACGTGTAGTAACCGTATGTTTAATCCCTATTTTAATAAACTGCCTTAGTAACTAGTACTAACCTCATGTCGAATCCCTATTTTAATAAACTGCCTAAGTAACTAGTACTACCCTTTTGTCTAACTTCTATTTTAATAAACTGCCTAAGTAACTAGTAATACACTTATGTCGAATCACTATTTTCACAAACTGCCGTAGTAACTAGTACTTACCTTATGTCGAGGCCCTATTTTCATAAACTGCCTAATTAACTAGTACTAACCTGATGTCGAATCCCTATTTTCATCAACTGCCTAAGAAACTAGTACTAACTTAATGTTGCATCCCTATTTTCATAAACTGCCTAAGTAACTAGTTAAACCCTTATGTGAAATCTCTATTTTCATGAACTGCCAAAGTAACTAGTACTAATTTTATGTTGAATCCCTATTTTATTAAACTACCTAAGCAACTAGTACTTACCTTATGTCGAATCCCTATTTTCATAAACTGCCTAAGTAACTAGTACTAAGCTTATGTCGAATCTCTATTTTCATAAACTGCTTAAGTAACTAGTACTAACTATATGAGTACTCCTTATTTTAATCAACTGCCTAAGTAAATATTACTAACCTTTTGTTGAATCCATATTTTCCTAAACTGCCTAAGTAACAAGTACTAACTTTATGAAGAACCCCTATTTTCATAAACTGCCTTAGTAACTATTACTAAACTTATGTTGAATCCATATCTTCATTAACGGCCTAATTAACTAGTACTAACCTTATGAGGAACTTCTATTTTCATTTACTACCTTAGTAATTATCACAAACTTTATGTTTAATCTATATTTTCATAAACTGCTTAAGTAACTAGTACTAACTTTATGAGGAATCCCTATTTTCATCAACTGCCTAAGTAACTAGAACTAACCTAATGTCTAATCTCTATTTTAATAAACGGGTTTAATAACTAGTACTCATCTTATGTCGAATCCCTATTTTAATAAACTGCCTAAGTAACTAGTAGTAACTTTATGTCGAATCCCTATTTTTATAAACTGCCTAAGTAACTAGTACTAACATTTTGTCGAATCCCTATTTTCATAAACTGCCTAAGTAACTAGTACTAACATTATGTCGAATCTCTATTTTCATAAACTGCCTAAGTTACTAGTACTAACTTGATGTCGAATCCTTATTTGCATAAACTGCCTGAATAACTAGTACAAACCTTATTTCGAGGCCCTATTTTCATAAACTGCCGAATTAACTAGTACTAACCTTATGCCGAATCTCTATTTTCATAAACTGCCTAAGTAACACGTACTAACCTTATGAGAAATCCCTATTTTCATCAACTGCCTAAGTAACTATTACTGACCTTATGTCGAATTCATATTTTCATACACTTCCTAATTAACTAGTACTAACCTTATGTCGAATCCCTTTTTTAATAAACTGCTTAAGTAAGTAGTACTAACCTTTATGTCAGATCTCTATGTTCATAAAGTACCTAATTTACCAGCACTAACTTTATGTAGAATCCATATCGTCATAAACTGCCTAATTAACTTATACTAACCTAAAAACGAATAACTATTTTCATAAACTGCCTAAGTACTCAGTACTAACCTCATGAGGAATCCATATTTTCCAACTACCTAAGAAACTAGTACTAACCTCATTTCGAATCTCTATTTTCATGAACTGCCTAAGTAACTATAACTAAAATTATGTTGAATCCATATGTCCATAAACAAGCTAAGTAATTAGTACTAACCTTATGACGAATCCCTATTTTAATCAACTGGCTAAGTAACTATTACTAACCTTATGTTTTATCTTTATTTTCTAAAACTACCTAAGTAACTATCACTAACCTTATGTTGACTCCATATTTTTATAAACTGCCTAAGTAACTAGTACTAACCATATGTCGAATCCCTATTTTCATAAACTGCCTAAGTAACTATTACTAACCTTATGTCGAACCCCTATGTTAATAAACTACCTAAGTAACTAGTACTTACCTTATGTCGAATATCTATTTTAATAAACTGTAAAATTAACTAGTACTAACCTTATGTCGAATCCCTATTTTCATAAACTGCCTAAGTAAAAAGTACTAATTTAATGTCGAATCTCTATTTTCATATACTGCCTAAGTAACAAGTACTAACCTTATGTGGAATCCATATCGGCATAAACTTCCTAATTAACTAGTACTAACCTTATGCCGAATCTCTATTTTCATAAACTGCCTTAGTAACAAGTACTAACCTCATGATGAATCCATATTTTTTAAACTACCTAAGTAACTAGTACTAACCTCATGTCGCATCTCTATTTTCATAAACTGCCTAAGTAACTATTACATACTTTATGTTGAATCCATATGTTCATAAACTACCTAAGTAATTAGTACTAAGCTTATGAATAATCCCTATTTTCATCAACTGCCTAAGTAACTATTACTAAACTTATGTTGTATCCCTATTTTCTAAAACTGCCTAAGTAACTAGTACAAACCTTATGTGTTATCCATATTTTCATAAACTGCTTAAGTAACTAGTACTAACCTTATGTGTAATCCATATTTTCATAAACTGCTTAAGTAACTAGTACTAAGCATACGTCGAATCACTATTTTCATAAACTACGTAAGTAACTATCACTAACCTTATGTTGAATCCATATTTTTATAAACTGCCTAATTAACTACTACTAACCATATGTCGAATCCCTTTTTTCATAAACTGCCTAAGTAACTATCACTTACCTTATGTCCAACTCCTATGTTAATAAACTACCTAAGTAACTTGTGCTAACGTTATGTCGAATCTCTATTTTCATAAACTGCCTAAGTAACTATAACTAACCTTATGGTGTATCCCTATTTTCATATACTGCCTAAATAACTAGTACTAACCTGATGTCGAATTCCTATTCCGATAAACTGCCTAAGTAACTAGGACTAACCTTATGTCCACTATTTATTTTCATAAACTGCCTAATTAACTAGTACTAACCTTATGTCGAATCCCTATTTTCATAAACTGTCTAAGTTACTAGTACTCACATGATGTCGAATCTCTTTTTCACTAAACTGACCTTATGTCGACGCCATATTTTCATAAACGTCCTAATTAACTAGTGCTAACCTTATGTAAAATCTCTATTTTCATAAACTGCCTTAGTAATTAGCACTAACATTATGTCGAATCTATATTTTACTAAACGTCTTAATAAACTAGTACTACCATTATGTCGAATGTTTATTTTTATATACTGCCTAAGTAACTAGTACTAACCTCATGTCGAATATCTATTTTCATAAACTGCCTAATTAATTAGTACTAACCTTATGTCGAATCGCTATTTTCATAAACTGCCTAAGTAACTAGTACTAACCTGATATGGAGGAACTATTTTCATAAACTGCTTAATTAACTAGTACTTACCTTATGGCGAATCCATATTTTCATACACTGCTTAGGTAAAAAGTACACACCTTATGTCGAATATCTATTTTAATAAACTGCAAAAGTAGCTAGTACTAACCTTATGTCGAATTCCTATTTTCATAAACTGCCTAAGTAACAAGTATTAATTTTATGTCGAATCCCTATTTTCATAAACTACCTAAGTAACTATCACTAACCTCATGTTAAATCCATATTTTCATAAACTGCCTAAGTAACTAGTACTAACCATATGTCGAATCCCTATTTTCATAAACTACCTAAGTAACTATTACTAACCTTATGTCGAACCCCTATGTTAATAAACTACCTAAGTAACTAGTGCTAACCTTATGTCGAATCTCCATTTTCATAAACTGCCTCAGTAACTTGTACTAACCTTATGCTGAATCCCTATTTTCATAAACTGCCTTAGTAATTAGGACTAACCATATGTCGAATGCCCGCACTTGCCAGTCTTTAATAGTTGCAAAGTAGATACACTTTTTCTCATGAACATTAAACCATCTTCACTCATATATATTAATGTGGTTGTTGACATTTTAGCTGTAATTACTTTTTGAAATATATATAATTATCATTGTACTACTTTAGTTGACAAAGTCTTCATCATTTTATTTTGGAACAATGAATTTTAAAACGAGTAAACTCGGATGTGTTTACCTTAGCGACATCAAGTTTCGGCCAATTACTAATTGCTTATTGACATTCTCATTTTATATCGATGTGTGTGAAAGCTGATAACTTATGTACGAATATGTAATGACTCAACGTATTATTATATATATGTCTTATTCATTACTAGTGATACTTCACTGGTAAAAGCATGTGTTGTCTAGGTAATAAGAAGGCTGACAAGATGTATAGTGGGTAATCCTTTTTTCGATGAGCTCAGAAACTCACTTCATGGACCGTTCACCATTGAGTAATTGCCGAATACGATCGATTACTTTATCTTGACTTTTACCCACAATAAGCCTCTTGAAGATTATTCTTTTCTATACGCCACTGTACTCACTAGGAGTTCTCACACAAATCATCGTCAGTTATTGCTCACCGACAATAACTAATGGCATTTCCAAGAGGTTGAGTAACAAAAAACCTCTTCAAAAATTTTGACACCTGCTTTCTGAAGGCGCCTCTATATTCGGGCTCGTTGGGTTCTTTTCTAGTATATTCTATATGAATAGAATATGCCATATGTATGTATGTAATGATTCAAGTGGTGTGCATTTTCGCTTGACCCAGCCCAATAATGCCCAAACATATGCAATTCGTAGGCAGGACTGAAAAGTCAACTGCAGGTCCATCGACAGTTCATAAATGAAGGTATTCGTCGCAGTCATCATGTAGGTATGTATGTATGTTTGTATTCACACTTGTAACAGTGTATACTGAACAGCTACAAAGTTTTAAAAGTTGTAACAGGTTCCATGCATATATGTTTGTCAAAGATAGAAGAACAAAAACTTAGTAAATAAAATGACGCCAGAGAAATAAACATTCATACACAAGTTTTTCAAATTTGTCATTATACAGTTGCTCCTACTGTAGTAAAATTACATTCGATGCACCTATCAATCTATCTCTCTCTCCCTCTCTCTATATATATTAATCTATCTATCCATATATCTATCTATATGTATATATCCTCTCATTCTTTCTCGTTCTCTCTCTCCAATCATATATATATATATATATATATATATATATATATATATATATATATAACATATACCATCAATACTGATGTAAATATAAGTGATGAATCCTTAAATAATATTCTATCGTAGGTCGAATGTATTTACGTCGAGGGAGCACCAGAGTGGAACTTTCATCGGAAAAACTCAATTGAATAACTAGAAAAACAAGCACAAGGATGCAACATTGCAGCGATGGCACAGAGGCTTGAGTTTTGTTGATATTGAGATACCTATTATATTAGATACTTTTGGGGAGACCTAATCTGAAAGGGAAATGCTGGTGGATGGTGCACTAGCCAGTATGTGCTAACTATAGTACATGCATTTTCGTATTTGTGCTTTGTAGGGATATATAATGTTGTCAGATGTGAGTAGTTTTCTAGCACGGTAAAGTGATGCCATCTTCTTTTGCAGCACCTCTGCAATGTATTCTATGTATTTTTTTCTAATTCATTTTACCTATGAATGTAAGGTCGATCAGTTTGAACATGAAACTATCAGATAGTGTTTTATTTGCTATGACACTTGGTGGTTGAATAGATTTACTGTATTTGTTGAAGGAAAGTGTATTTGTTTTGCAGCATTAAATGTTAACTATATTTATGACCACATTTTAAGAAGACAGGGACCAGTTTAGCAGATACTTTTCTTTATTACTATTACTTGTATAAGAGCAGACCTTACATGCTTTTGAGGTGCCAAACGTTTTTTTTTCGATTTACTGTACATGAAATGCGGTGATGGTCATCAAATGTGAATTCACTCTTCAATGGAAAATTTGGGAAAGTTGGGAAAGACTTGTATTCAGAATCACAAGTGGAGTTTAAGGCGAAAGGCTCAGCAAGTAGTTAAGCTTCATGAGTTGCCGTGCAAACAGCATCATTGCGGTTGGATAGCGGGGGAATTGTTTATTGACAATTGTTCACCACATTCAAGATTGTTCAGACATCGACAGTACAATATTTTTCTGTAACTCAATGCGTTTTCTGGATATGTCTGTATACATTTTATTTGCTTAATCAATTACAATGATTTATGTCTATTTGTTGTTGACCTGTGGCGGTTGAATTGTCGGAATGCTTTCTGCTTCTGAGCAACAACAGTTGCATAGTTCGAGATTAACAATTGTGGAGGGTGGGGCTTGCTGTGAAATTTTGGTATGGAAACATGTGCTTCAATGCTAGCTTTGACTCATTCGATTACCTTATTTACGCACTGATCAGCATGGAGAAACAGGTTTCCCTCTATGAGGCGTCTTTGATGTGATCTCTGATGGAGTCCAAATCAACCAGCGGGATTTTGAGTAACGGCTTATAAGTTCTAGTACGAGATTTTAGGGTAATATTAATGATTACAACAGTGATCAGCGTTCCTGAGCAAGCAATTGGTATTCGTCACATAAGCTTAGGACAGTGAGGTAAAACACAGGTCGGGTAGTGAGTCTTGCGGGTCAACATGATCATGGAGGCGGGTCAGGAAAGTGACAGTCTGTGAGAAGGTGTGCGCTATAGAGAAACTATACGTGGAGTTACCAGCTGCGTCTGTATAGCTTGACAATCCACAACAATCACAGTGATGTATATTTACATTCCAAATGCATATATTTTACTGATAGGATATCTGGCAGTTTACTAGAGGAAACTATTGTCATTATTGATGTGTGTTCTAAGCCCCCAGATATATGTGAATGCTAGCTTCAAAAAGCGGAGGCGAAGATGATTGTTGCTTAGTGTCTGGTTTACGTTGGTTTACTTTTGTTTGTACTGTCATATTTTTTGTTAGAATGATTGTTTGTTCTAATAAGCTGACATGACCAGAAGTCGAACTTGATCCATGGGTAGTGTGGCTTCAGGAAAGCCCACCGGTATAAATGTAGGGATACATTCCATGCGCGATATGGCACGCACATTTACCCACGATATTATACAAATGTTGATAGAGCAGTCGCTCATTGTTCTACCTAAGAGTAAAAGGCCCTGAACTACCAGTCGGAAACAGCAGCTAGATAATCTGTTTAACCTGCACTCCCGACCTGTTTGAAGAACATTAGTCAAGTGATACTTAATGACATATATATATATTAATATCCACAAGTTCCCCGGATAAAGAGAACTATAGACGACGTTTAGTGTCCTTGTCAAAAAACAAGGTCAATCACTGGTTGTCTCTGGGGTGCCCCAGCGCTAGTCTCTCTGCGTCTAGCAAATAGATAAAGAAGGAGTTGTAAGACAGGATGATAGACATAGTCCATCTACTCATTCAGAAATGTCAGGTTGGTTGGAGTCTACATGCTTAGTTAAGTTGTCGATCAGGACTAAGTATGCCTCCTTCCCTCAGCGGTTTTCCGCCAAAGCGTAAGTAGGTCGTAGCCCAATTTTTATATCAGAGTTCACCGTCTCTTACTTTGGTGACCTGACAAGATATACGGGTCAATCACAACGAGAAAGTTAATCCTGCTTGCGTGTCAAGTATTAAGAAAAATCCATATACATACATATGTAAAAGTTTACACGTCCACTTCCAGAGATAACAGAAAATGTAAGAGGGGTTCCTTTCCATAATTGAAATTAACTGTGGAGATATTTACCGGGCAAGTAAGGTGGGTGTATCAATCAAAATAAGGAAGCGGGGTTTATCAAAACAAAATACATTGCACATTGCATATATATTTGTATATATATATATTTATTTATTTATATAAGTATATGTACATTTTTTATTTCATTTTACTTTAGTTGAAGTTCTCATCAATCAAGTGACATTTTCCTTAAGCTAACACTTGATCAATATATTCCAATAGTCTATTAAAGTTATTCTTAATCTCTCAGACGTTGAGTTAGTAAAAAAATTAAAACAGTTATTTTACTCTCCCCAATTGACCAGTTTACTATGTTATTGTATATATTTCCTGTGGTCTCTTAGTATTACCGGAGTATCGTCATGTCATGTTATCCTGACAAACACTTTTACAAAGAGATCGAAGACACTCGAGGTGTATTTACAGTAAGGCATTCCCACTCCTTATATATAAGGCGAACTATCAAATGTGAAATGGAAAGAATGATCATGGAAATGGGAATTCACGTTCTTTCCAAATTTAGAAAGTGATATTGGCATTTAAAGAATAACACATCTATTTAAGTATTTTATTCGAAAATGTTGATGTATATATATATATATATATATATATATATATAACTAGCATTAGTTCGTGGTTATTTTTGATAAAAAAACGACATATGTTGATATGCCAATTTAGGTGAATTGATTGTTTGTACGTTTTGATCTATTCGCTTCTCCCACGGATCTGTACATGCGACTACTGAGATACATTAACTAAAGACAGGTTGTGCATGTTTTATTAAAAGTTTACTATTAATTCAAACAAAATAAAATATCTTATGTATTTGTCAGCCAACGACAAATGTTAAAAGTAAGCGCGACAATAGTATAAAAAGAATGCGTAAATATTTGCGAGAAACCACTCGAATCCATCTCGTAACTGCATGAGAAAGCGACATATCTTCTCATCCGTCGGTTTTCACAGACATTAAGTATAACCAGAACCGTATAACGAGAGCGAGCAGTTTTAACCAGCCTACACATTAATGATTTATTGACACGACTAGTTGATAAAAGATACACATACACTGAAGTGCCTATACTGCCATACTCACATAATCAGCAGCCCCTTACTTGGTGTATTTCAACCGGAATATTCATGACTCTCATTGTCGTAGTAATATTTGAATAATCTATACTATCACCTTTTTGTGAATAAATGAATATATTTTACATTGCATGAATTGTGTTATTTATTCAAGTAATGTACGTTTATTTAAGTACATGTGTTATTTGAATTAAAAGTATGAATATGTTTACTGGACTCGCTAGTTACATAGTAATACGGACTATGTTTAAAATAATTAAGAACTAGTACACAAAAGATCAGATCAAAGATAATGTAAAGTTACCTTCGTCGTCGAATGTTTTCAAGCTGAACCCGCGTTTCGAAAATAATAACGAGGTTAGCATTACAACCTTGTACAGGTTTATTTGTTAATCACACTAACGTCGTGCTTTCACATATGCTCTTTGTGTCTATTTCTCGACATGCCTGAATTACTTTTTCATTGAAAAAATTGCCCACACATAGCTTATTTTCGATAAAATGTCCTAATATATTACGACTAAGAGAATATTTCATTCAAAGTGCTTTATTCCTCTACTTACAGGATAACATATTTTTCTTTCTCTAAAGTATCATAGAGCATAAATCATATTCTGCGATCATTTGCAGACCACACAACTGTCTAAAAGCATTGCTCATCATTGTATTGCTCATTCTTTCTCGTTGGTTCTTAAGCACGTGGTGTAATGCAGAAAATATTTTGTTTTAATTTTAATAAAGTTCATCGTATTTCAAAAGAAACGCTATCATCCATCTTTTACATCCAATTAAACGAATGGATCTTTCTCTTAGCAAGTCACACGTTTTTATAAGCTTCAAGAATGGCCGTCACTCAAGATCGAAAATGAAAGATTTACATATGTACTCTTGCATGTGTTGCTGTGAAATTCTACCATTTCCGAAAGTATTTAACATCTGTTTCAATCCTTCAGCTATGTAAGTGGCAGATGAAATTTAAAATATAGTACTGATGCTTTGGCAGTGTAAATATATTACTTCCTATCAAATGTCGTATGATCTATTCATAAAGAAGCTATTTGGTTTGTTTTCAAAGTTTAACATTTCTTAAAAGACAGTGTGTAAAACTTTTTTCCAAATGTGATCATCATATAGGCGACCATGCACTTCTAGAAAGTTTATATAATAAGAGACGTTGCTCATCGTACACTGTTAGACAAAACCTGACGGTCACTTCATTAACATCGAAGTAGATACCATCATATCACGAGAAAATAAAGGTACAAGTTTTAATTTAGTTTTGATTCGAACTCTATTTTCTCTGAAGATCGATATGTTGTTGTTCGAAATAGATTAAGACAATAATGTCTTGATAAAAAAAAATAATTTTCAATAAACAAATATTCACATCTTAAAACGTAATTTACAAAGGCATTTTGTCTGTTTTTCATATCTATAATAACGTGGTTACTAAAAATGTTTAGTCACTTGTCTGTGGAATTTTAAGATATGCATATTGTCCTATCGTATATGAAAGAGAAAATACTTGTGTACCACTGCCCAGAGAAAAATTAAATATTGATATGATCCAGTTAAAAAACGCTAAAAGCAACCAATGCGACCTCGAAGACAAACACATGTATTTTTACCACATTTTTATTATGTCTAACTTCGATTAAAACCACAATCTATGATGATAATTTTATGATTTAATCAAAACCTGTGTTCAATGAAAGATGCTCCCTGAAATAATGTGTTCAAATATCACTAAAAACAATAGACAAATAGAATAAGATATACATATGAAATGCTATTGACTATCAATTGATAGTGTAAGTATGTTTCAATGTTTTCTACTGTCAGCATGTTTCTATTCCATGATTTGCATAATTTTCTCGGTATATAAATTAAATTGAATCAATGTCTTAGAAAATAGAGGTTTATATTTCTCATAAATAACTGACTAATACAAGAAATGGCTGGCACTATACGTGTATTACCTTGTAAGAAATGTATAATAATACTGACTATTGGTGGGTGTACGACTAATTCGTTGTCTATATAAATGTATACATATATATATATATATATATATATATATATATATATATATATATATATATACCTTGACAATTGTTTGTTAAGCGAATGATATGCAACCTATTTCAGATGGATGCATACTTAAGTACGACTCTGTAAATTCTGATTAATCTCGGGATTTATATATTATTTGTAGAATTACTCCATGCACATCCATATTAATGTCAGCACGCTGTGCCCTTTCCTGTTAACGTACATCACTCGATGGCTTACCTCGCGGTCTAGTCTCCAAAATAAAACTCTTTAAATCATGTTAATTTCAAGCATTACTTTTAAAAATATAATTCTGTTTAAATTCACAGAACACGCTTCATGTTAACTTCTTTTTTCTATTTTTTTTCTATGATTTGCTGGAAATGAAATAAACGAAATAACATTTTTAATTTTCTTTCGTCATTCCTCGTCGATCGTAACACATTATGTATAAATTTACACCTGAACGCCTCCATACTCGATTAAGATTTTCTGCCAAGGTTGCGGTTTATTTTGATTTTCTTTATAAATGTTCATTTTTACAAGCAATGACATTCATCAAATCTCCGCACCTGTTATATCGCATCCCACTAGATGTTAATTGAAATAATCTAATTTAGCATTTGATTTATTTAAATTCGCCACAGTATATCTCGAATTCGATGCATCAATATTGCAAGCGTCATATCCGTTTTGTTATATTTTCCCGTGAACATGCTTCCCTCTATGGCCGTTCTCTCTCAACATCAATGTCGTCTAAATATGTCCCTCTTTTTATGTTTATCTTCCCCCTTCCGCTTATCCCGATTAAGCCATCTCTATGATTTTTAAGTTTCACCAATACTTTCGCATTATACTCGACTCTACGCGAGCGGCTTGGTATGTCATCTACCAGTTCCATGTGTCACACGTTTTCATCATTAAAGTTGCACGCATATATGTACGTACACATCTTTATAAGAGGCTTTTACATGAGTATCGTTAAGTTTTAGTTTTACCAGACTTACGTTTCAAATAACATTATCTCATGTATTTAATAGCATTTAAGATGTATTTGAAATACCACTGTTATTACTAAACGGTAAGTTTGAAAGTTTGCATCTTAATCGTCCAAGCATGTTTATACATGTCCCACTCGATATTTTTCTATTTCACGTTTAAGATTAAAATAGCATATTGATTGACTTGACAGGTTTGAATTTGAATAACAGTTTCAAATGAATCTGGAACTTCATATTAGACGCGTCAATCAATCTTTATATGGACGGTTTGTCATACATACGGTAGGTTATGTATGTGTTGAAAAACAATTTCTGCCAGGTTGGCAAGGTTCAATTTGAAAAAGCATGCTCTTATAGTTGTTATACTCATGTTTCAAATTACAATTGTAATGACTACGTGAGCAAACTGAATGGGCGTATCTTTATTTAGACAAACAGTGATGTATGTCTGTTATAAGTCACGCTTAAGTTTTAAATAGCACCCGCATCATTTTCGTTCATTTTCCATTGATTTCGTCGCAAGTAAAGTTTAAATGTTGCTTTTCTATTTTCTATAATATTCATAATTCAATTTTTCTATTTCGCTTCACACAATTCATAACTCTTTCTTTTTTTAATTTTTTCCTTTTCATGTGTAAAAATCTTACAACCTGCTAATGCCACTTATAGCCGTCTTCATGATGATGCCAATATTGGAAGCTCTTGAATTTTCTAACAAGAGCTTCCGATATTGCTATCGATGGTTGCTAAATTTCCAACTAAAATATATAGTCTATCAACTATTAAAAGGTAATACCTCACTCGGAAATCAATAAATTACATTATTTCAAATCAAGCTACGCTAAAGTACCCATAGTTTTTTTTATTTCTAACTAAATCATTCAATCAGTTGACACACACGGTTTTCGTCTCGCAACATGCAGCGGAGAAATTTTTTTAAATGATGCTAATATTCCAAAGCCAAGATTACCCATACCTTTGTATATTCAATTCAATTTAAACAAATAGTAACTCAAACTACATGCCATAAAGACCGCCCACATCTACGTATATATAAGAACAGGTGTGCACACATATATGGAAAGGAGTTCATGTGCATATGCACGCATGTGTGTATGCGGATGTGTGTGTAGGCACCCACATGCATAGAATGTATGGGCGACACGCGAGTGTGTGTGTACGCATGCATATAACAATTGATGTGGGTACAGATTTACTGCTATATATGCGCCTGTCTTTCCATCCAACTGTTGTATCAATCTACCTACCGATCAATCTCGCCATCTACTTTTCTATCTAGTTATCTACCTATTAACCTCTCTCTCTCTCTCTCTCTCTCTCTCTCTCTCTCTATATATATATATATATGTCTATCTATCTATCTTCCTATATATTTATATTGTGTGATATCTATTTGTCTATCTATCTATCTAACTATCTATATATCTATCTATCTACACACATATATATATATATATGTATATATTTCTATCAGTCTATCTATCTGCCCATCTATCTATCCATCTATCTCTACATCGATCTATCTATCCTCATTTCTATCTATCTATCTATCTATCTACCCATACATCTATGTATATGTATACACACACATATATATGTATGTGTGTATGTGGGTTTATGTGGGTATGTGTCGCTCACATATGTATAAGATTCAAAACTAACCGCACGCACACACAGAGAAACACAACAGACAACACGGTGTCAAAGCCATAACAAATAATACATTTAAGAAGACAACCCAGAACACTTTAAGAAATGGAGATGACCGATTATATAAAGGTCAGAATCACACGTACTTAAAGAAACAAACGCGACTTTGATCCAAGGAATCAAAGAATTAAAATAGAAAATAAAAATATAAAAACACATACGCACACCCTCACGCCCACACATGCGCAGAAACGCCGAACAATAACACATTTTCTTAAATAGAACGACACTTATTCAAATTGAAACACATTTCCCTAAATAGAGTCACATATCTGAAGAAAGCGCGCCACGCTCGAAACGCATTATAAAATTATGAAATTATAAAATAATAAGTAAACGTTTTACAAATGTTGGTAGCCTTACCCCTTTACATATATACTTTTCTTTCGCTGGAAATGCACTAATACTACACTGCCCATTCTTCTCTCTGTCTCTCTCTGTCTCTGTCTCTATCTGTCTCTCTGTATATATATATATATATATATACATGGAGAGAGAGAGAGAGAGAGAGAGAGAGAGAGAGAAACAAGCATTATTAAACATAACATAATTCACTGTTCGATAAGATTATAAAGATTTTTTGATTTTTCTTATATTTTCTTCGTGTAAAAAATGAATGTTCCATGAGAAACAAATGAACTAAAGCAAAGGAAGAGAATTACAAATAATCCGAGTCCATCATATGAAAAGTGTTTAAACGCCAAACCGGTGTTACAGAAGAACATTTAACATTTTAATTCAATTATGCAGAAATAAGCGTCACAAAATAAAACTGTATTTGAAATAAATATTAACAACATTGTTACTCATTTCATATGTAATGTTATTTATTATAGGATACTTCATTCAATAAAGATATGCCAAGTGTCTTTATTTTAAAAAATTTTTTTCAGAATGTAATATTTTCGTGTTTTTAACTAAACTTAAATTGAACTTGAACAGAGTCTCAAAAAGGGAGGGGTAGTAATGTTTTGTTAAATGCTTGTAAATGTAACTATAAATTACCAGGTGCATAGTGATCTTACGAAATCATTTTGTGCTTGGAAAATCAATGTAGCTATTAGCTTTATTACTATGAAACCAATAAAAAACTTTTAAATGTTTACCGTAAATACAGGTAATCATGTGACGTAAATTTAAGAGCCACGGAATTTAAATTGGTTACGTTCTTATGGAACGACTTTGTTTTTTTAACGTTGCCATATAACGAGTTCATATATGGTGATCTCAACTGTTTTTTAAATAATCTACTTTTTTTCACATTCTCTGGTTCATTAGTTTGTTTCCAATCTAAAGATGATTTTACGAAGAATTGAAAGTGCTCGTGATACTTATGGATCATTCGTTAGTGTTTCTGATTTTCACACAAGAAAGATTATGAGAGCAAATCGAAAAACTAAAGAAACTTTAACATAGCAGAAGAATCATGTTAGGTTTAACTGAACAGAGAATGCTGAAAACGCTATTGAGGAAATCTCAATTTATGTTCAAATGCTCCCCTGTTATTTAATGTCCTGCTGCATTAGTCACCGTACTCTTGTTATTTTAAGAACTACTCCATTGTTTTTTCTTGCGATAACTAACATTCAATTTCCTTCCTGCGCCGTGTTTTATTGCATCTTCATCATCCCTTCTTGCGTCATTTTCTATATATTCGCCTGCATGCGGTCTCTTTATAACGTTTTGTCGTTTGGCCGATTACAAAGCATCTGCGTCTTACCTGGAAATCGATTCTCGGCATCTGACCCTAATTTCCTCATAATGCCACTACGTACAAGTATTTTCAACATGGCCAGAAATATATTGAGTCACTGACTCGCTTTCGCATAATATAGAATTCCAAAACTTTCTGCTTACAATAGCAATCAATGATTCCGGCGATGAAAATGGAATAAATATATCGATAAAGATCAAGCCCAAGATTGGATTGTAATAGAAAATTGGTTTTGTTATAGATACATTTTTCCGCCGCTATTAAATCAATCTTGTGTTTATACGATCTGATTTTCTCTAGACACATACCCTCTCGACAGACATCCCCACACACACATATACACATAAGTATGTTTGTATAAACTGCGACAAAATATAGAGGAAATGGAAATGGCGGAGATATCAAAATAATACTATTCTATACTTTTTACGATTTCATTTTTTATGAAAATATTTCCTCAAAATAATGAAAAAGATCGTATGTATTATTGTTTGTCTATCCGCTATTTGGATTTGTCGGCATAAATTGTAGCGAAAATAAAGAATAAAGTATGAGAGTTTAGGGAAAATCTATGCACATTTTAAGCAAGGGAGTATGTTTATAGAAACATGTATTTACATATGCATATTTGCAATAATTTTTTATGTAAAGATTAATATGAACATGAACTTGAAAAATAAATAAATGAATAATAAAGCGCATTTTATAAAAGGCAAAATCCTACCAGCAAAATAGGAATTTAATAAGTTGTACTTATTTCAAATGAAAAATTGGCCAATGCCAACACAAATTGTAATTGTGACACATTTTGTATGATAAACAATCTAAACATTAGTCTATTATATGTTTTGAGGTGAATGTATTTTATGGTTCGCGTTTTGTGCCCGTTTTAAATTATTTCTGCTTAATTATTCCTCGAAATATAATCTTAACGAAGACATAAGAAATAGTTCCACTAAATTAAATATATTTTAGTATAATTTCTTTGTTTTGTAAATATTGACAATATTCGTTATATATCAGACCACGTCAATAATTTATATAAACATATCCACTTATAAATGCTAGGATAAGAAGGTTAACAATATGGTATTGTCATATTATAGCAATTTGATGTACGCGGCAATAACATTAATTCGATGTATTAGTATATAATACATTGTATCGTCTCGTGTTACTTATCTTTTTTTCTCCATCGATTTTCCATTCATGTCTATTTAACTATTTAACTATTTGCAAAATCTGTTCAGAATACCTTTTAAAAGTCGCAGTCAAAATACTTTTAATCTATACTTTTTACCATTTCTTATGTATATGAAAGATAATAGAATGTAGCTAATTCGTCCATGAAGAAACATAATTGTCCTGAATTATATACATAAATAATATATACTTTAATCATTGGTTCGGTGGAAAATTGTCATTACTCAGTATCCGGCGAAAATGTAATGCAAACATGAAAACAACTTTTTAAAACTATCTGAAAATCCACCTATATATCCCAAGATAATAAGTACAGGTATAGATCAATTAATTATTTTTTGTAAAAATTAATTGATTTTCACTTTTACGCACACGATGACAAATCTATTTGTGTATAAAGACAATAGTAAATAGTCAAGTATTATATTTCTGCTATCGAAAATAATTTGTGAAATGTAGCGTGATTAATAATTTTCGAGTTTTTAAATGGCGAAAATTATAAATATAAACATGAAAAATAAAACATAATTATAATAGGTAGTCTAATCTTGTACCTATTACATCTATATACCTAATGATAACATGTTTTACTTACACATAGCAATACAAGCGAAATGAATTTAAATGCTATGATATTAGAATTCGACATGCAGAAAACCAAACGAAAACTGTAATATTTTCTAAATGCACTTTTCAAATTGAGCTATTATCAAAATTGGCATTACATTTTACATCGTTGATTATTCAAATATCTCCATAAACAAATGAACGACTTTTAAAATCACTTTAAATAATATAAGTAATGTTTTCAATAAAAATTATAATTTTCGATGTGTCTTTTCTCATGTTAAGAGATTTTGAGTAAGTATCACCTGAATATAAAAATGTGTTTATACTTCAATTATATATTTTAGAGATGTATATTTAAATAGTTAATCCATCTCCACACTGTCACGAACTCTTTTTTGTCAACCAAAATGGGTGTAATAACACGGACAAATAATTCCCAATGATGTATCAGCAAATACTGCAAACTAAACGCTCAGCTGTTTGATGATTCGGGAACTTCGTAAGTTGTTTAATATGATTAATATACGTTGCAGTATAATAACTATTGTCCTAGGAAGTCGAACACAAATTAAAAAAATATTAGGAATATTTTTTGTTAATAGCTGTTTGCATATCTCGATTTGCATCAGATATACATGATTCACTTTGATAACGTTTAATAACAACATTTTCAAACGCGGATTTAGGACGAAAATGTTGTGTGTACGGTGCCCTACTGTCTCAAATTCTCCTTATATGATTTCGGGCTCGCTCTCTCTCTCTTTATATATATATATATATATATATATATATATATATATATATATATATATATATATATATATATATATATGCATTAATTAAGTAATAACGTCCAAGAAATCAACTTATAGCAATATGCTTATAATGTACTCACTAAGAAAGTAGTGTGTATAACTAAATACAATAAATATAAATATCGTCTAACATCTGTGTTGCCAACAGTCTACTGTGTTATAATGATATCTGTCTTTCTGATGGCTTTCGCTGCACAACATCTATGTTCTACTGTATCATATACTGACGATCATATTCTCATATATGACGTGATAAGCTCATTCCGAAATTCTCAGAGTCGCATTAATATTTTTTTCAAAAATTACTGTAGCACCGATGAAACCTACAACGCTACACAAGGAAAACACCGAAGAAAACACAGTCACGAATATCTGACTCGAAAATGCCTCCACAGGTTTCTTATTCAAAATAAGGGTATACTATCTACGTTATAAAAAATGAGAGTATACTATCTACGTTATAAAAAATACGGGTATACTATCTACGTTATAAAAACATCCCCTCGGTACTGGTTTCAAGCACTAGCTTCGTAACCGATATAACAGAGTATAACATTATTAAAAATACATAAATGGCAAGCGCTACATTAATACTGTCCAGAATGCATGCTGTTCTAAATATGCACCCATTGTTCCTTTTCTCAGTGTAATCCTCCTTTCATAACATTTTCTCTACTTTGTGCCATTTCATAAACATAATAATGATAATAATAATGATAATAATAGTAATAATAATAATATTAATAATAATAATAATAATAATAATAATAATAATAATAATAATAATAATAATAATAATAATAATAATTCTTTTTCTTACTTTGACTCTTCTCGAGATCGATTTTTCTATATTCATGTATTTCGGCTATGTATTTCTTTCTTTCAATGTAGTAAAATGATATTATTTTTGCATTTTCTCACTGACAGATTTCAATGTCGAAATTTGATTACAAATGTCATATCTTGACAAAACAATCAGCTTGATGTTTCCAAGTAATAGTAAAACAGAAAAAGCACACACTGTAAGGCAACATTTTCACTTAAACCTTTCTGACATTTATTCTATTTGACGAATGATGCAATATTTCCTTTCGTTTATTTTATTTGTTAAACAACAATTTACAATTATTTAATGTCGAAATATAACACGTAGCATTATACATTTACTGACCCATATTCTTTAGAATATGAAGTCATACTTTTAACATAGATTAAAAGAAGTAGTTTTCATAATGATATTGATGTATAAATAAACAACACAATGTATCTGACGACTTTTAAACTCGGCCGATTTTATATGCAATGTAAGTAGTAATAAATTGTTGTATAGTCTGTTCTACAGACGGTCTCATTCCGTCATTATATCCTAAGAAAACAACATTTCAATGAATGTATATGGTTCATTGAAAAGAATAGTGTTGACTGTTTTTATATTACAAGGTGCCCAACGACAGCTAGTGATTTAAATTAGTCTAACATAATTAACCACACTATTAAAAATATAATAACAAGATATTAATGGGCAAACCTCCATACAAACAAAACACTTGTATGTGACTCATATTCGATATTTCTGACCATTGAATCAATCGAATATCCATCTAGAAAATGCAGATATACTGATTTTTTGTTTGTTTTTAATTCACTGTTACATAAACTTCAATTATAGAGGTGAGAGGTTGCAACATGGCATTGTATAACACTTTGTTGGTGGAATCTTTTAATAATATCCGTTTACATACTTCCACACGGTGACTTATATATGACAGAACTGGCTACAGCGTTGTTAAATGGCACACGGAAAGAATATTCGGCATCTCGACAAATAATGATGCATTATAACATCATCAGCACGTAATGCACCATGGTTTCATTCTTTATCTAATATATACGAGCCATTAATACTAAATAGTATATATATATATATATATATATATATATATATATATATATATATATATATATATATATATATATATAAAAGGAGATTGTAGTTTGCTTGAAGCATTGCTGGTAAATGTAAGTGTAAATTAGTCGTCCAAGGCTATAGCAATGCGATGTGGTTGCCGTGAGATGGAAAAGTGAAAAGAAATAAACGCAGGGAGAAAGTGAAACTCAAAACGATTTATTAATAATTTCACGAAAACTGATTAAATACCAAATAGTATTTTTTTTTCGGTAAGTAACAGATCGGCAAAGGGTAATCTTAAATTTTCGAAAGAAAAACTTTCATTATCAGAAGACAACAATAGAAGACCGAGAGGGTAAAAAAAAAATGATACATATATATATATATATATATATATATATATATATATATATATATATATATATATATATATATATATGTATCATATATATATATACATAGTTTTTTCTAACATAAACATCGAAAGGGTAACTTTCGGTATCTCGCTGAAGAACATTCCTATACGAAGCAAAGAGTAGTATACCATCAAATTAATCCAGAAGACGAGGGAGTTGATGAGAAGAATGCGATGGAAGGCTAAACACTTCCTTCGCGGTTCAGATGACTCTAACTCAAGGGAAACTTATGGATTTAAAAGCTTAAATGCAGCTTCTTCAGTTGAACTGATGACAGACTTCGGGAATGATTTGTCCAACATTGTTAACAACCTGAGATTCCACAGGAACGCCACGGACTTTCAGAAAAGGCCAGGAAAGATGATCAGAGAAATCAAACACTCGGACAAATTATTCATTAAGGCAGACAACACCAGTAATGTCTATGAGGTGAACAAGAATGAGTATAACAAGTTAAGTAACGAAAACCTCACGAAAAACTACAAACACGCGAGGAATAGGAATATTATTAATGAATTCAATATGGAAAGCAAATATATAACTGATAAAGCACAGATCAGTGATAGAGTGTATCAGCTGAGACCTAGGGATTCATACATATTATTAAAGGACCACAAACCGGATTTTATTAACAAACGCGTTACTAGGCTGATTACCTCAACAATAACTGAGGTTGGTAGGATTAGTAAAACCATCCTTGAGAATATCAACACGAAAATTAAAGGTAAATTGCGGTTAAATCAATGGATTAATACAACGAGTACCATAAATTGGATTGATGGAATTAGCAAAAAAGATTAATGTAATGTTGTCCAGTTCGACATTGTGGATTATTACCCTTCAATGGAATTATTCTATAAGGCATTTGACTTTGCAAGTACTCACGTGGATATTACTAGTGAGGAAAAGGACATAATATAAAAATGCCGGAAAACTGTACTGGTTATAAATGGAGAACAATGGATAAACATACTCTACTGGTTCCTTTGATGTTGCAATGGGTTCTTTGGGTTCGGCTAAAATGTCTGATCTGGTTGGATCATTTATATCATACAAGCTTATTGAGAGAGGTATGTTTAGTGTAAAGAATATAAACTTATATAGAGACGACGGTTTGCCAGTTATTGAAAATAGTACTGGCTTAAAGTTGAAATGACTAAAAAAGTCATATTCAGAATTATGAAAGAGTTAGGACTCAAAGTTGAAATAAATGCAGGTGTCAAAATTACAAACTTTCTAGATATTACCCTAAATCTTAACCAAGAGGTATACGAACTATATATGAAAGATACTATGATCCAATGTACGAAACTCCAAAATCAAACCATCCACCAAGCGTTAGTAAACCCATACCGGTATCCATAAGTCATGGAATTAACAATAATTATTATAATGAAGAAATGTTCAATAACACTAGTAGCACCTAAAATGATGCGCTGAGAAATACTGGTTTTATTAACACGACTATAGAATACCAAGATAATAGGAATAGAAAAAAATAAGACACACAGAAAACAAAACATTATTAGGTATACACCTCCGTCTAACCAACTAGTTAAACCAAAGATTGGACATATGTTTCTTAACGTGTTAAATTAGCACTTCCCAATAAATTACCCATTGCATAAAATATTAAACAAAAAATCAATTAAACTTAGTTATAGTGTCACTAATAAGTTACAAAAAATAATCAAAGGTCACAATATACAAATACTAAAGGATAATGATAGTAAGTAGCATACAAAATAATGACTCTAATTGTAGAAATAAAAGTGAGAGCCCGTTGCAAGAAATATGTTTAATGAAAAATGTAGTATATCAAAGTACAGTTTTCCCAGAGAATGATCCTAATTTGAAAAAAAATCTACATAGGGGGTAGTAGTACCAATTTTAAGGATAGGTATACAAACCATAAATGCTCATTTAACAAAATAGATACTGATAGAAAAGGCACTTCATTATCTAGATATATTTTATCCCTTAAAAGAAATGACATAGTTCCTGTAGTGTAATGAAGTATTTAAAAAAAGGCACTACCTGTTTTCTGTTTAAATGAACAACTGGCTATGGTTGTGTTTCCTAATAAGAATGTTCTACTAAACCAAAGGGACGAAGTATGTTACAATTGCAGGCACTTCAAAAGTTCACTTTAGATAAGTATTGTGAGAACGATGTAAACATAACATAAAACTAAATAAATCCATAATTAAAATTATGAATAAATAAATAATTTAATAGAAACAAAAAATAAAAATAAATAAATAAAATAAATAAATAATGAATAAATAAAAACTCAAAACAAAGATTAGACATTTAAATCATTATTTCTTTAAACATGACATTGAATAATTACAAATGATAAAAGATCGCGTAATTAATGTAACATAATTAACAATGATAGGTAGGATTAAGGTAACTAATTGCATCATAGGACAACTTGATATAGAGATCTTCAATATATAATTAGTAACAACTGTTAAGATCGAGAGGGTGAAGTTCCCGGACTATAAGCGTGTACGTTAAACCAAGCAATGTTGCATACAAAGACAGAGTAACAATTAATAAACAACAATGAAGTAGTTCAAATAAGGTTTATTGAACGTGTGTGTACGTGGAATGATGAAGTGTGTGATGTATGCATGTGTGTCGATGGAAAAACAGTTCTTAAAAAGGTATAAGAAGAAATTAATCCGGCGTGTGGAAAGTCTTTGAAAGCCGTACACAAAGAAAATGAGTTGAGAACTCTTACCGTTGTTTGACCACGTGTTGACGGAAGAAACGTGTGTTGGTAGTCGTTTTGCTGAGACCAGTTCAAGAGAAAAGCGTGATGCGAAACGCTAGTGTATTAGCGTCGTTCTACCGAGGCCAATATGGGTAGGAAAAAGCGAGTGAAACGGAGCCCTGGTGCCAGCGTTGTTCTGTCGGGACTGGTCGGTGAAGAAGAGATGGATTTTCCGTTTGCAACGGTTTTTATAGTCAGAAGGGCAGATAACTCTGGTGTCGCTTTACAGTGCCACTTGTCGGCAAACCGGTGTAGTTATGTTTTGAAAGGAGCTACACAACAATACATTTTTCTTAAGGAAAATAAAGATAGGTTAATAAAACCACTATAATTTAAAAATGTTAAAAGGATATATATTAATGTTAGTATTATACATATAGACTATTTTGGTAGGTTATTATTATACATATTGGTCTATGTAACCGATTGTATTTGTATGACTCCGGATGATGGGATATCTGTTAATAACCCGGCGATCTATACATTGATATGTTACAAAGTTTAGAATTTATATTGAATTTAGAGGTTTATTGCAGGATGAACATAATGATACAATTAGTGGAATCAAATTGATATCAATTAAATGTCAATTAGACTAAATCAATATAGATGTACACATAAAGAGAAAATAAAATTAAATAAAAAGTGCACTTCCTTTATAAATTAACGCAAAATAATCACAAAAATAAAGTTTTAAGGAAATTATTTTAAAAAACTAGATGAAAATCAATAGTCGGTATTAAAAATATGGTTTCTCATCCTCAATTAATTAGGGGTATAATATTACGTTGGAATAACTTAATTTGTAGGTAAATATGATTGATATTTGTTAAGAAATTTAATTAAATAGTAAACAGTAATTGTCCTAATGTATACTACTATATTAGTGGCTTATTGGGAAAATGTTTTGTAAGAACATACAAAATTATATCCTTGACACATTACGCAAAATAGATAAATATATATATATATATATGTATATATATATATATATAAGTGGGTGTGCGTATATATATATATATATATATATATATATATATATATATATATATATATATATGTATATGTATATATATGTGTATATGTGGATATATATATAAATATATATATATCGGTGGGTGTGGATATATATATATATATATATATATATATGTATATATGTTTTTATTTTTACATCTATATATAAGTACGTATGTGTGTTTGTAACTGTATAAGTGTGTACGTATAAGCGTGGATGTGCGTGTGTGTGGGTATGCCTCTGTGTGTGTGCATGTGTTTTAGGAAGAGGAGACCGATATGTATAGTCAGTCCTGCCAATAGTTTTAGCAAAATAGATAAATATATTTATAAGTGCGTGTGTATATATGTGTATATGTATATATACATATATGTGTATGTATATATATATATATATATATATATATATATATATATATATATATATATATATGTATGTGGTTATATATAGATATATATGTATGTGGATGTGTGTGAGTGTGTATATATATATATATGTATATATGTTTTTTAATTTTACTTTCATATATAAGTGGGTATGTATGTTTGTGAGTATTAAAATGTGTACGTATTAGCGTGGGTATGAGTATGTCTCGGTGACTATGCGTGTGGCTGAAGAAGAGACAGTCAAGTCTGCTCGATCCCGTCAAAGGTTTGAGCATGACCGAATTTCTGGAGAGTTGATAAATAGGTGGCAAACGTGTCATCTTATGGAAAAGGGGTTTCTCGTCTAATAATATTGTAAATGTAATTGTTCTGCTTGTGTTATTTTTTCTTTTTTTGTCCTTATTATGATTGTGTATTGGCGGGTATAATCTTAGCTCACCAGTACATTCCTGAAGAGACATCTAGAAGGTTCTGAAACGATTGTCGGATACTCAAACTATGTTTATTTTGATTGAAAAGCTCTAATATATATTGATCACTTTTGACAAGTAATGGTTTGGTTTATTTAGTTAATATGTGAACTTAATTAATTAATACATATACATATATACCTATACGTATATATATATATATATATATATATATATATATATATATATATATATATATATATATATACATGGTTGTTGTGGGTGACCTACCTACCCTTTAATTATAACTAAATGGTAGCAACCGCTACCATAAATACCGGTGTTACCGGGATAACATTTGGAGGCACATTTACGCACTAGCACTTCCAAACACTGACTTGTATATAATGTCTTTGTTCAATACAATTCATTATTATTATCTCTACACCTGTTGTTCTTCAATTTCATTGTTGGTACCTTTAAACGGGTCCACAACAACTGGCGGCGAGTGATTCGTAAATGACTTCGTTGGAATCACCTTAGACCTTGCAACCTGTGAGTAATAAACAGTGTCTACAACCCGGTCAACCTTCGAAAATAAAAATTCTACCCGTTTGAAAAAAAAACCAAAAAAACCTTGCGCTTTACAATTTTCGGAAATATATTGGAAACATCGAATACATTCAATTTTGGGACGAGTCTGCCTTACAAGAAATAACCAGTTTAAACAATTACTGGAAGAAAAAAAAAGTAAGACAGAGTTTACTATGTTTGTTCTTCGTATTTCAATACGGGATTTTACCTCGTGCAACAAAGAGAATTGGACTACCATGTGCTTGTGAATTTACTTGTCACTGTAAAACCGTATAGTCGGAAAACAAATCTGACAAGTGAAACCAAGTTACCTTCTTGAATAACTAGTCAATTTTTAATATAGCCATTACTTGCTATTTTGCATTTTCAGCCTACACTGAAAGGCAAACGGACTTATTGGAAAAAAAAAGTTTCAGATGCGAACAAAAATACAAATAATTTGTTAAATTGATTACCTAATAAGCCGGATTAATAAAATCGTTTTTTTTTTCAAGGAATCTGGAAAAAAAAGATTAGCAAGGTCCGGTCGAATTCAAGACCCAAATGACGCAGTGATGAGAAAGGGTTGAGTTTGTTATTAAACAGTAAGCATTTGAAAAAAAAAATAGTGATGGACTATTTATGGCTAATTCTGTTTCAAGAAAGTATTTTTTTAATCGCGGAAGATTTCTTGAAACAGATATTGGAGATGATTAAATGTCAATCAGAACAACAGAAGGCAAACGATGAAAAAAAATCTTGCTCAACAGAAGGCAAACTATGAAAAACTTCAGTCTCTACAGAAGGAATTTCAGTCGCAGCCAATGAGTTCTTTGGAATATTTTGAGGAAAATAATTTAGCACAAAAGCGAGAAGATAGAACATCTATAGACGAACAATGGATTGGGATTAAAAATTAAAATTAGAGCAACAGACTCAATCAGAGAGAAAATTTGAACGACTGGCACAAACAATGATAAATACGACGAATGACGACAGCGACGCGTTCAACCAAAATTCAATATTGTCAGCTATAGAAACCTTCAACTATGTGCATGAAGAGGACCTAAACTTCGAATCATGCTATCGTCGATATCAGGATGTTTTCGAGAATGAGTGTAGCACATAGTCGGAAAAGAAAAAGGTTCGTTTAATTCTTCGTAGACTAGGTACGGCAGAGCATACAACACTTGTCGATTATATTCTGCCGATGAAAACGGGCGAACTATCTTTCAATGAAACCATTAAAATGTTAATGGAACTATATTGCCCCAAAACAAGTGTATTCCACAAAAGATGGAAATGTATGAACCTAACGCGAAAAGAAAGCCAGGATTACTCAACGTTTGTTTCGATCGTCAATAAACATTGTGACGACTTTAAGTTATCATCCTTGACAGCGGGCAATTTCAAAGTAGTAATATTTGTTCAATGGCTCGTCTCGCAAAACGATGCAGAGTTACGAAGACGTGCAATAAGCAAACTTGAAACCGAGCAAAATTTAACATTGCAACAACTAGCCGAAAGCTGTCAACGACATATTTCCGAGAAAAATGAAGCTAAAGAAATAGAGGAAGCAGCAATTTCTAATATTAAACATGTTGGTCGTTTTTCCAAAAAATCTAACTCTTCGAAGGAAAAATTCAGGAAGGATTTGCCTCAAAAGTCGGATGAAAAATTGCCGAACCCCCCTTGTTGGGGTTGCGGGGACCTACATTGGTACCAGAAGTGTCCTTTTAAACGAAAACATTGTGACAAATGCCATAAAATGGGACACAAAGACTCACATTGTAGTAGTAACACTAGAAAAAAGTTATATAAAAACAACTAGAATAAATGGGGGCAACCTAAACATACGAAAGTATGTTACGGTCAAAATGAACAATCAAGATGTTAAACTACAGCTGGATTCAAGGTCTGACCTATCAATTATTAATATTAATACCTGGAAAAAGATCGGCAGACCGACTATGCTATGCACAGATAAAGTGGCTCAATCAGAAACCGGAGAGAAAATAAACTTTGAAGGGGAAGTCATTTCAAAAGTGACACTAAAAAACAAGACATTAAAATTACGTATGTTCGTAATGAAAGATACAGGAAATGTGTTCGGTTCCGATTGGATTCAGCACTTCCAGCACTGGGATTCGCCGATAAGCGCCTATTGTCAATGAATAGAGAACTTTTCTATCCTCTGCCGACTCCAGAAGAGGTTTTCACAAAATTAAACGGTGGAAAACTGTTCTCAAAAATTGACTTGAGTGAAGCCTATCTGCAAATACCTGTAGAGGAAGATAGGTCTAAGCTTCTCTGTATTTCGACACAAAGAGGACAAAAGTTCAATCGTCTCCCTTTTGGAATTAAAGTTGTCCCGTCGATTTTTCAGCAGGTAATCGACACGATGTTGAGCGGGCTCGATTTTTCGATCGGCTACCTTGACGATATCTTAATGAAATGTACGAACGTCGGGGAGCACCGTGAGCACGTAAACAAAGTAATCGAAAGGATGAGCGATTTTGGTTTTACACTCAAGGAGTCAAAGTGTGAATTCTTTCTAGAAGAGATCAAATAGTTGGGGCATGCCATTGATAAGAGTGGAAGACTTAGAAAGATCTATAGCCATCAAGAATATGCCCGAACCGAACAACGTTACCCAAATACAAAGCTTCCTGGGTCTCGCAAACTATTACGAAAAATGCATTCCCAGTATGCACAAATTGCGAGCCCCCATTAAATGAGTTACTTAAGAAAGACAGTAAGGTGTAATGGTCCGCCGACTGTCAATCTGCATTTGACAATCTAAAAACGAAGTTAACTTCAGAATTATTCTAACTCATTTTAATCCAGAGCTAAACACTATTGTTGCAAGTGACGCCAGCTCCTATGGCATTGGGGCGTGCATTTTGCATAAAATGCCGGATGGCTCGATGAAACCCATCGCGCACGCTTCAAGAACTTTACTTCTTGCAGAGAAAAATTACTCGCAGATTGAAAAAGAAGCGTTGGGTATTGTGTTCGCGATGACCAAATTTAAGAGGTATCTACACGGCCGTCATTTTATCCTACAAACAGACCATAAGCCACTTATCACACTCTTTGGATCAAAAAAGGGTTGCCAACCTACACAGCCAACCGCCTACAGAGATGGGGTGTAATTCTGTTAAATTATGACTTTGAGATGGAATTTTTACCGTCAAAAAGACTAGGACACGCAGATGGTTTACGGCGGCTAATACCAAAGTACACGGAAGCGCTCGGGGATACAGTTATAGCATCCCTTCCGTCTGAATATGACTATAATAAAGTACTGTGTAACACAATAAAAGAGCTGCCAGTCACACTTGGCGATATACAAAAAAAGGCAAGAGAAGATACTTTTTTATCGAAATTAAAAATAAATTACAAACAGACGATGAGCTAACGGCAGAAGCTTTTTCAGTCTGTTGTGACACATTATTATACCCGGAGCGAGTAGTAATCTCAGCTACGCTAACAAAAATTCTGAAAGGTTTCATGAGGGGCATCCCGGAGCGATACGCATGAAGAGCCTAATGATATCTTATATGTATTGTAAAAACATTGGCAGGGACATAGAGACGAAGGTGAAGGCCTGTGCGGGCTGCGCGTCGGCAGCGAAAGCACCACCTATTCAGTACTGTCCATGACCAAAGGCAGAGCAACCATGGTTACGAATTCACATAGATTTTGCGGGGCCATTGGAAGGCTTCTATTATTTAATTATAGTTGACAGCTACTAAAAATGACCTGAAGTTGTAAGATGTAAAAACCCAACAACGGATGTCAACTGTGGTTGCCCGATTCGTAGTGGTGAACATGGTTGTATCGGAAAATGGTACACAATTTACTTCACGAGAGTTCAAAGAATTCTGTGAAGACTTTCAAATTAAACATATCACCACTCCGACTTACCATCCGAGGTCAAACGGACAGGCAGCAAAATGTGTTGATACCTTGAAGAGAGCGTTGAAAAAATCGACGGGCACGCCGAGAGAAAAGGCACTCCAGCAGTTCCTTCAAGTGTATAGAATTACACCCAATGAGAACACACCAGCCCAGGTACCACCGGCGGAAGTAATGTTTGGAAGAAAAATAATGTCGGTATTCGACAAACTTTTACTAAAACAGGTGAAACCGACCAACATTATGGCACCAAAGAAAAGTTACGAGGATGGAGAGAAGGCGTTCTTCCAGGAACACTATGGAAAAATACCGTGTGGGAAGTTGGAAAGGTACACAAAAGATTGGGGCGGATGGTGTACATTGTAGAGGGTCCTAGAGGAGCCTGTAAAACACACATTAACCAAATGCGTCGTCGCATGTCGGAGTGAGACCATCATGGAAGATCTATACGACACATTTGAGCTGCCAACACCAAAAACGCCTCCGGAACAGAGACGTTTATCAAGAAAACGTGAATTAATCGGGAGTTTCGAGGTCAATCCTAGGAAAAAATATATAACTTTTGATTCAGGGTGGATGAGTTTCGGAAGGGGTGTTGTGGGTGACCTACCTACCTTTAATACTAACTAAATGGTAGCAACCGGCTACCATAAACACCGGCTTTTACCGGGAGAACATTTGGAGGCACATTTAGGCACTAGCACTGCCAACACTGACTTGTGTATAATTTCTCTGTTCAATACAATTCATTATTATTATCTTTAAACCTGCTGTTCTTTTATTTCATTGTGGGTACCCCTAAACGGGTCCACAACAATTATATTTATTCAAACATTGTTAAAAAAACAGAATTAGTCTGTTTAATTACAGTCGGGAATTCAAGAAGTGACTCTGATCAAGTCGAAGAAAAGCGAAAGCTTTGGTTGGAGACAAGACCAAATTAGAAATGCTTTCCACCTACGTGTTAACTAAACAACTTTCTAGTGGCTTTACTTCATTTTTGAACATTTTTAACGCTGCCTTCACGGAACCCTTTTTTCCATTTTTAAATCTCCTTTCACCGGACACCTTATCTTCAGACATTCACCAACTGGGCATACATATATATATATATATATATATATATATATATATATATATATATATATATTATCATTTATTACTTATATTTAATTTGAAAAATATTCTTATACGAAATAGGTTACAATTAGTTTATATGACGTTTCGGCATAATTTATACTTACTGCAGATATGTAAGATCCAGGTGAAAACCGATATGTATTAATTAATCTAATAAAATATATAGTAATATCTTTGGAGTTTGTATGTGTGTTTATTTTTGTTTAATTTAGCCTTTTTACGGCATATCACCCCTTTCCATTTTCTTTAATTCAGGAACACTATCGCTATAGTAAACGAGCCATTGTATGCTATTAATTGATTAAAAGTTTATATTCTCACAGAACATTACTTGTATTGTTGGTGTATTACGTTCCTAGGTGTATTTATTTATTCGGTATTGGGCATTTGTCCTTAAGCTATCTTCTGAATTGAACTGTTGAAAAAATGTAACTCTAAGCACAATATCGATACTCAGATCAAATTCTGTTAAATATTTAATTTTACAACTCCCAAAAGGGCCCGTTCAATTACTCCCTTCTACCACCTTGCCTGAATTCATCCAACCTCATATTAAACTGACCCACATTATTGCTGTTCAAAATTTGATCAGGAAAACTTATTCCAAAAACATATTTTTTTGTTAGCAAAAACTTAATTGGTTAACTGATCGAGTTTTTGAAAACTACTTTGACTATAACTTTCAAGAACTAGAAGAAATACTAAAAAATGCCCACCTTAGTTAGAAATGTAATTAATTATCTTGAAAGTCTCAATCCTATCACCTATCATTCTTCTCTCGAACAAAATAGTCAATCCCAATTCATCCAGTCTCTCCAGGCCTGGGTGCAGTCTATATGAGGTCTTATTAGGGCTTTATATATCCTTGAAACAACATTTGTCTTCCTTAACATAATATTCCTAATCATCCCCCCGATCATTATATTTGCCCTCGAAACAATGGTCAAATATGAGTATTTGCTTGAAGTGTATTATCAAACCCCACTCCCAAATCGTACTCTCCTTCTACTTAGTTGATGTTTCTGCTGTTTAATACATATTCAACGCCCACATTTCTGGATCCTACATGTTGTAATTTACATGTGTCTAGGTTAAACCCCAATTTCTAAATGTCCCCTCAACATGATAATTTATTTAGATCCATCTGTGTTATTCATTTGTGAAGGTCTAACAAATAGTTTAACATCATAAGAAAACGGTTCTATTTCTGAATTTATATTATCAGGTAAGCCAGTTATGAATATCAAAAACAACAAATTACCCAATACTGAACCATGCAGAACACCAGAGAGTATGTACTGTGATTCAGAATAATTGTTAACCACCTTTACCTCCATAGTTATATCCTTAAAAAACTCACTCACAATATTCACCATTTTGCCAGTAATACCAACATTCTGACTAGTAAACGATAATTAGATACTGTATCAAATGGCTTGGTATAATCAGAATATATAACATCCGCACTATCCCCCCCATCAAACATTCATTTATAATGTCAATACTTTCCACAATATTAGATAATGTTAGTTTACCATTGACAAAGCCATGTTGGTTACAATTTTTATCATTCTTTATAAAATTTAATATGTGTATTTCAATTTATTTTTCAAATACTTTACACAACATACATGTAAGAGAAACCGGTCTGTTATTAGTACGTACGTGACTAAAATAAGCTAAATATTAAATGGTTTGAACTTGACACATTCTATTCTGTCTGGAAAAAATCATAATGTGTACAAAAATCATATATATATATATATATATATATATATATATATATATATATATATATATATATATATATATATATATATTGTGTGTGTATCTTAGCCGCATACTTTTATTTAGGAAAACATTATTGAATAACAAAGAGTGTTTTGCTTGATCAGATTTTTTAAATTCTTTTCAATTTTCCGAATGGTCCATTTAGTGTTTCGGTCAAATTGCTGTATCTAAGTTCAGCGTGTTTCTTGTTACACTTTCTTTCCTTTTTTGCGAGTATTTCTGATTTGATTCGTCAAATAATCTTCGGCCGGTGTTAATTTTGGTTTCTTGAAATATAATTGTTATCAATACTAAAATAATGCACCACGATACAAACAACAACAGATTAAACATTCTTGAAGCCCTATACGTAAAAAACTAAACATCCCACAATCCATAATATTAATTACGAAACTATTGTAAAGTGTTCAGCATAGTAATAAACGTTAGCACATTCTTAGCGATTAAGCAATTACACGTTTGAATTATGAACGCACTCAAAAGCAATCAAACTTTAGAATTTTGCCCACTTTTAGAAAGTAATCACGCTCTCATGTAAAATTACCATATTATAGCCGCTTATTTTAAGTTGTAAATTACAAGCCGTTATAATAATAAAAAATCAGCAGTAAATACATTGTTTGAAATAATATATATATATATATACATATATATATATATACATATATATATATATATATATATATATATATATATATATATATATATATATATATATATATATGCGATTTTATGAAGGCTTACCAAAGCATTCACTTCAGGAGACCAATGATCACCATGAAATTTTTCTTACAAATATTATTGATTCAAATTAAATGTTTTTCCTACACGTGTTTCACTACCAATGGTGTACTTGCTTGGCAGATCATCAGGGAAATTAAATGTTTGTAATAAAGGTTTAAACAACCGGCAATACACAATGTGGCGTTGCATTAATTGAGGTCACTTCACAAGAGAAGAGGAAAAAAAATAAACAAGCACAAAAATTATGAGAAAAACTTAGAAAATATCCTAGAAAAGTAGCTGGTGCATTATTTTAGCCACCAAGCCAACGAGCAAAGGATCGGTCCCAAATTCATTCAAAAAAAAACCAAAAAACCGGAACAATGTGCGATAATACACTTTCACGTCGGGCGGAACAATGATGTAAAAATCTCTCCCCCCAAACAAAAATCTAAAACATTCAAGACACCGCTTACAACTTACCATTCCAATCCAATGATAATATGGTAATTCTACATCTATTTGCTCACAAGGAAAGGCAACATACATGTTTGCCCGCAATATTTGCGCTCAGACAAACCTTATTTTCAGGGCTGATTGTACGCCTTCGAGATAAACACACGACGAAGTGAACGAACATCAATCCCGCAGACTCTCCCCGTTATTTTAAGAAAAAAACATCTTAATTAGTATCTTAATAAGTAGACATAAACTATTTATTAAAAATACTGTTTCAAAAAATAATATTATGAAAATTATTCTTCATAAAAATTAATTATCTAGCGTCTGGGACGTCATTTTACATGTTGAGAAAATATATTTCATTAAAATTACTGCCGATTACTACCTTGTTGTTATTTAACGAAGTGAAAAAAAACCTATCCCGCAGAAATTATTTTGAAAAAATCATTCATATGTTAAAAATAAAATGTAACTACAAAATATTTTATACAAAAATCTAGTTATTATTTTAAATAATTTAAAATATTTCCCTAACGGATGTGTCTGTTTACAACACTCTGGGGATAATATTATTCCATATTCAATAAATAAATATTTCTACGGAGTAGCTTTATCAGAAATCTAGTTTCTATTTTTTTAATCATTTTTAAATGAACGGGGTTATTTATGGGAAAATATCACTCTAACTCGTTTAATGACGGGAGACTTTGTTATTCCTAATATAAATCCCAATACAAAACACTGTTTACAAAAACCTGTGTATCTAGTTTTAGAAATTAAGTCCGTGTCGACATGCATGTTTTAAAAAATTATTTTTCTTCATTCCTCCACCAATTTTTTAAATTTAATTAAATCTAATTAAAAACTAATTTAATTTTATTAAACCTAATGTAATTAAATAGTGTGTATTTCTTATTTTTTACTTATTCATAGAGTTGATCTATTCCTTTCGCAGTATGCAAATGAGTGGGCTAGCGAACCCAGTTCCGCAGAAGAACACCTCAAAAGATTTTATATATCTCATAAATAAAATAGATTAATGCCGCTTCTTGTTTTTAAAAAAATCCCCACCCCCTGTAGAGCTGTACATGGTCATTATTACCATCCAGGAATTTTCGGAATGGGTTAATGATCATGGTTAAGGGGTACCTAGAAATAGGTATGTGACCCCTACGCCCCTCTCCCTGATTCTATATAACTGCTAACTTTACTTTAATGCCATTAATAAATTACTAGACATTCACAATGCATTTCTTATAATATATCTATTTCTGTGAATATTTTTTATGTATTATTTATTATTCAATTATCTGTGTATATGTTACACAATTCCCTGCTCTATTCTGCTGAAAAATATTTGCTATAGTTGACTATCAATGGGGTTTATTCCGATACAATATCTCCACCTTATCACCCCACCCTAAGTCCCGAGCCGTATGAGAATTTCTACGATTTGTGTTATTCTATTTTTCAAATTCAAACGACGATGCATAGTATAATGTACTGTTAATAATAATAATACTTTTGAAATAATAAATATTCGTCAGAGCCAATACTATTAAGAACAATGCACCTATCCCTTTTTCTTTAAAATAATTATCATTTTCAACCAAATATTGTTTAAATACAACGCATCTCTTCTTTATTTATGTCATAAAATGGTTGCCATTCAATTCTTTCTAAGATAATAGTGTTTGTCTCCGTACTGTAAACTAAATTGTCAAGAAATTATTCTTCAAAGGAGTAGACCGGATGTCATTGTTTGAAATTGGTTTAATTAAAATTGTACTGTTGTAGTCGATGGGGAACACATTCTATTTTGGAACAATGATTTTTAAAATGTGTAAAGTGTTTGTTATTACGTGAACGACATCGAATAGATGTTATATATTAACTGATCGAACAAGCTGATTATTTTAAATGTGTGTGAAAGGTGATAGCGTACGTACGGATATAAACTGCCTTAGTGTATTATTGTAACTATATAGTATACATACAAAGGGTTAATATAAATTGACTACTTATTTAAAGGATACTGAACAGTTTAATTTTTAATTATAGCCTTTTAAATTGTCTTCTCAAAACATCTATTGCTCTATATATGTGTTCCATGAGTGTGCACCGTGCTATTATGCTCTGCACACTTGCCTGAACACCACCTCGATTGAAGGTAGATGAGATATACATTGGCCTTTGTCTACATCAGATGTATCACCCTATGATATTTTAGTGTTTCGCTTTGTCAAAGAAAAAGTGTATCAGTGGTGCTTTATAAAATTGTCCGAACTTCAAACCGGCATATTTGTAAAAAAGTTTGACACCAGCCTACCAATAATAAATATGTATTTTAAATTTGCACATATATGCACGGAACGTATGTTAGCTTATCTACATGCAGGTCTCGTATTTGTTATAAATCATGTTTCGTTATCATTCCGCTATAAGAATGAGCATAGATTGTTTAGTGTTAAATCTACCAATAAAAATCTATTTAAAAAGGTTTAAGACATTTTTGGAGAACCCAATTTGTACATAAGTAACGAAACTTAATATTACATTTGTATCAACTATTTTTTATTTCACTAAAATACATGTACACCCTGTATATTTATAAATAAAAAGGTTTGCAGTTTCACAACTAGTGTGCCCAGCATTTTATTTATTCCTTTATTTCTTCTTATTTATTATGTATTTATGTTTCAAAACAGAAGTCTACTGAAAAGATACCGGAAAGTGTTGCTACGTTGGAAATAATAGAATAATATCAAACATTATAAATATATCGTATGAAATATTAGTTCGCACATAATACATAAAGAAAGGTCAGTCGGATTTTCAAAATTAAACCGCTTCTAACAAATCAATCTTTGATGTTGGATTGACAGTGGATAACATTCATTATTCAAATCGATTTTTTCCATTTAGACAACCTATCTAAGCGGAATATTTTTATTAACATAATTATCCAAATATCCATATTCACCGTTTACTTAACTCGCATACTCAATAGGTTATTACCAATTACATCACTGCTTTGGTCAAAATAAGAAGTTGTAAATGACATAAAAATAGCTTTATATTTTCGTTTTATGTAACTAGACCACACATAAGTTATTTTTGTAAATACAATTATCATTTATTTGAAATTAAATATTAAATAACAAATTAATATGCATTGGGTATACTCCAGATTTGCAAATCCTCGGTTATATTAAAACAGTACCATTCGATTAGTTACAATAAATGTGCGAAACAGATTTTCACTTCGTATTTTGATGCGTAATAGATACTTTTTTTGGTTGGGTTAATTCTAATATACAAACGTTTCGCGGACAAGAGGTCCATGGCCTACGAGAAATACGCGTGGATTGAATATGTCAGTCTACGATTATCTGTCGCCTCTTATCTAATTTCCACTCAATGAGAAGACAGCAAAAAGGAAAAAAAAACAAATAAGATGGACAGTTTATGTACTACAACGATTTTTTAAATTTCAACTTTCCGCTTTGCCCACAACACTTTAAGAATAATATTGTTTGTTTGCACACAGTTTGTTTTAGTCTACGTTCAACTTATTAATTAAATAAGTGTTTCTATTGCCTTTTCTCTCTTTTCATTACCATACGTAGTCGTTTGCGGGAATTCAAAAAAAACATTCAGCATTTGGTAAGATGTTCGAAACATTTAAAATACATAATAATATTCGATTTTACGATCTTCGTGGACAATTCACAATTTAGATCCTTCCGAACCAAAAAGAAAAATCCAGATTGTGCTCGATGCTCGTTTATCTAATCAGCATGAGATATATGCTGGTGTACCCCAAACATCTATCGTTGGACCTTATTGTTCCTGATCTATATAAACGATCTCCCTGCTGACATTGACTATGAGATTGGTGTATTTGGTGACGACACCACGTTTTACTATTGTTATGTTGGCAAAACAGACGCGATCATATCCGAGGCAATGGCTGAATCCTTAGACAATGAACTCCAGGCTGTAGTGGATTGGGCTCATAAATAGTTGGTAACTTTTAATGCCTTAAAGACAAATATTTTTCCTCTAGTAACTACAAGACACATCTCCAACCACCGATTGTAATGGCCAATATCACCCTACCTAATAGTTCAATATTCAAACTCCTCAGCCTAACCTTCACAGGTAACATGTATTGAAACAAAGCCACCATCCGCCCATGCGGAGTATTGTTGCCAAATATAGGCTGTTACATTATCTACTAGTATCTCCCTCCTTGACAAGGTCCAAAAAAGAGTCGCCAACCTAATAGTTCCCTCACTGTCCACCAAGCTCCATTCCCTGTTCCATCGCCGAAATGTAGCATTCTTGTGCTTGTTTTACAAATATTTCAATTAATTATGCTCCGATTAATAAGCTACTCTGGTGCCCACTCGACGTAAATTAACTAGATCAACTCGACAATAAATACATCTCATCCATTCACTGTGGAGGTATCCAAATGACTGAGACCTTTCTAATTAAATAGCTTCTTTCCCCGTGCTTCTGCCATCTGAATTTCCCTTCCTGCCCCCTGTTTTACCAACACTTCTGACATGCACAAATTTAAAACTAATGTAAGTAGACATCTCGCATCGCAGATCCCAATTTAGGTTTACCCCCCCCCCCCCCAAAAAAAAACTTCTTTTTTTTCTCAGTAAACTTTTACGTCTACAGTGGCGGCATGCCTTCTTTGGGGTGAACTATGTTATATATATATATATATATATATATATATATATATATATATATATATATATATATGTATTGAACATTTATTTAACCGATAATTATGAATTTTGGAATATATACTTTTGGCACAGTTATTTTGTTCGCAAATTTTACTAAACTCTCTCTCAAAAATGTTAACAATAAGAAAGATATGAAAAATAAATATTGAAAAAATTGATCTAAATAATTTGTCTTTTATTCGTTCGCAAGCGTAAGCGTAAATGATGTTTATGTCTTATGTGAACTCCTATCCTATTTAACTTATTATAAATTATTATAAATTATGGATATTTTTTTATTTTAAAGTTTTGTACTTTTTTTTTCTTTCAACGTATGGAATAGTTTTTTCGAACCTAACTACATAGTTAAGTTTACAAAATAACATAGCAACCCTACTAACCCTGTTGGTAAGAATACTATTTTTGTATAAAAATAATATTTTTAAAGTTTAAGGGGGCATGCCCTAGTTTCGTAACTTACAATAATAATAATGTGATGATTCATTAGCGAGAAACATATTTCCCTAACAAACACAACACTACGAAAAACTTTAAACCTCTAGAACATCAACCAACAGACCAGTAACCTTACATCTAAAGAAAACCAAGCACTCGATAACATTATTCTCAACACCAAGTCTTTTGAATTAGATAACACCCACTACATCCATATTCTAGGTGCATCAATAGAAACCAAGGCATCGTAGAAAGGATACATGCATGATTTTGTTTATCCTCTGGGAACCCACAAGGGGGGCATCAATTAATTACACATCATTCTACAAAGTCTAAACCCCAAAATAAATTCACCATTTAACTCAGTCAAACCGAACTACACTTCCTAGATGTACTAATTAAAGTTAAAAACAATCACATAATTATATACATTTACCACAAACCCACATACATCCAGCAATATCCCCATTTTAGAAGCCATAACCCCAAAAGTTGCCTAAAATCTCTACCGTCTTCCTTACACGCAGGATCTGTATATCGTCAGTGACAAAGACCTCCATATTGTCCCACTGTAGGAACTACGGAAAACGTTAACAAGAAAGACCTCTTACAAATAATACAGACACGGTGTAGAACAATCAGAAAACATACCATTAGAAAATTACGAATGCTTAAAAAAACAAATATTAGAATGCATTTATACAGACAACAAAAACATTCCAGAACTATTCACAGAAATAAAAAAACTGTACCCTACTCAACCAAAACAACAAATTAAACAACATATTAACACAACCAAAATAATTAAAAGCAAACGCCAAAAAAGACCAAAAAAAACAAATGTTACCTCATCCAAACTCAACCACACGCAATACAATGGGTTACCAAATGCAATAAGGAAATATGTGGGGTATGTGATATAATAATGGAGGGGAACTCATACACATGTAAAAACCCTATACAAACATTCACAGTAATAAACACCTTAACTGCACTGCCAAGAAAGTTGCTTGTGGGCTAGATGTACAATAAGAACGAATATTACATAGGCACCAACAAAACATTTAATAACAGATTATCCTTACAAAAAGCAACATCAACATCAAAGAGAACCGCAAATTATTTGTCTCCAAACATGTGCACACATGCAGCGGAGGCATATTTAAAATAATGTCATTTTTACAAAGCCGAGATTACACCTACTTACTTACACAAGAAAACATTTCATATTAAAATTCGATCCAGCATAAAACAGATCGTAACTACAAATATCCACCATACGGACCGCACACATGTACATGTATATCGGGGCGGGGATACACTCATATATGGACGGAGTCCACTACATGCGCGCATATACATATTCGTGTGGGCGGCCACAAACATAGAATGTATGAGGGACATGCGGGTGTATATGTGTATATGTGCGCATGCATGTATACTACTATAGATATGAACACCCATGTATTCTATATAGCCTCCTATCTTTATATAAACATTTCTCTAGCTTTCTCTATCTATTAATCCAACCATACGCCTATATATGTATGTACCCTCATATATGTGTGTGTGTGCGTGTGTGTGTGTGTGTATGTAGGTGTCTGTGTATGTCGCTCACCTATGTACAATATTCATAACTAACCGCACGCACACACTCACACAGGAGCACATCAAACAATGCGGGGTCGGGGTAACAATAATAAATGTCAAAAGAAAACGCAAAACACTTCAAGAAATGGAGATGACCGATAAAATAAAGGTCAACATTACACGCGCTTAATAAACCCACATGACTTTGACCAAGAGAATAAAAAAATAATGAAGAAAATATATCAAAATATCAAAAGACATACACACACACGCAAACCAAAACATGCGAAGAAACGCCAAACAATATAGCTTTCAACACTCTTTCAAATCGAAACACATTTCTTCAAATGGATTTACATATATGATGAGAGCCACCTACCGCTTGAAACGCGTTATATAAAATTATAAAATGATAAAATAACAAAATAATAAATGTTGAGTAAAACCTTTCACAGATGTGTATAGCTTTCATCCTTTACCTATATACTTTTCTCTCGTTGGAACTGCACTAATACTGCACTACCCTATTTCATACATATATATATATATATATATATATATATATATATATATATATATATATATATATATAATCACACAAAGCAGTGATTTCTTTTTTTTAAGACCCATCGATGTGACTAGATGAAGCCAGTTTCGAATCCAAGACGCTAGTGGTTGGTTGGCGCGCGTAGTTTTATTAAGCATCGCACCGAATTCCCTGCTGCGACTGGAATAACTTATATGCGTTGAATTATTAAGTTCTTTACATGTGTACTAAAAACCGAAAGTACTCAATGATATTCTTTTTACGTTAAGTGGAAACAGTTATTGTCTCTAACAGATTGCTGCACCCATCGGAGAATAAATTACAATAATGAGTTAGCGAATAAAGATATTCCGCATTGTATGTTGATATATAAAGGAGCACGACTACCTTGGAAATAATCTGCCTCGCTTATCTACTGGAAATAGATTACGGACAATACGGACTCGAAATATAAAATGCATTTAAACCCCACTCTATATTAATAAATATATAATTATTTCATGCAAAGAAAACGATAAATGGCCGGTCAGTCGCTGATTTCCTCAGTTCGATAAAAACCGTACGAGTTGGGTGTTTTAAATATGTATCGAAACCAATACCGTGTTGGTATATGTGAGAGAAGAATGTTTCATTAGTCGAGAAGAATAGAAGCATCAACAGGAAAATGATAACATCGACTATTTGTGTTAGAAAATCTTATTTGTGAGACGATCCTTTTAAAGAATGTAATTGAAAGTAACACAAGTATTTAAGTCATACAATGATTTAAGTAATACAATTATTTCAGTAATACAATTATTTTAGTATATGAATTAATTGATTCAAATCGGTTAGATAAAACGAATTGTGGAATTTTCAACTGGGCGATCAGTGATAGTTAACCTTTTTAAATTAATTTATTTTATCAGGTTGGTAAGAAAACAATACTGTTTCTTTTAATATGTGGTAATCCATTTTAAAACAAATCCTTATTTGAATAAGTTTTCGAAGTACATATACTTAGCTTGTTGTAGCATAAAATAACACACAAAGGTCTGACATGCTGTGATTAACGAAAATTGTGTGCCTTAACTAAGAAAATAACATATTCTCTGATATACCTAATCGGTATCTTTTTAGATTACACTTCATATTTCGACAATTTCATACATGAAATATATTTAAAAACAGGAACAGTCCGAGAATTCGATTACTTGTCTAATCCTATATTTTACAACTGGAATATTGTGTATGTGTAACCAAAATAAGTTTATTGCTATGATTTAAAGCTGATTTATAAGAATATACATCGGTCCTACTTGTCTTGTAATCCGAGGGCCGGATATCACTCTGCAACTATACGAACAGTCCTGTGACATTTGTTGTGTCCTCTGCCGACCTGACACTTTCTGCCGATAAAAAAAATCGATTATAGATTTCAGATAAACATTCGAATGTATGTGTCGAAATACGACTGTTTTTCGTGCGAACCTAATATTAATAGTGTATATAAAACGTTAGTTACGACATCCCCCAAATGTATCTAAAACACCCCGGGTGGAGGGATGGCAAAATATAAGAGGTTAACACATTGTTTACGATATACCGTACGAAAATCAAAACGTGCATTCAAATACATAAAGTATAGATGTATAATGTAAGTAACGTTTGTTTTGATTGATAGAAACCACATTTCATTAAATAACACATTTAGATGATTTTATATGATTGAAAAGAGAGAAGCATCTCTTTTATTTCAGTTGTTATGAAGTCAGTGAGAAGCTGATAGATGAGAAACTGATCAATATCACGACATGCCGTTGGTTCTTTTTCGTTTTATTAGCTATACTCCACCCTAAGAGTATGATAATGTTAAAGTGTTACATTTGTATTGGGAGAGAAAAGCGGTGAAAGAGAATAGAAAGACTGAACGACTCACTAGTTTACCGACATAAAAGCGTGGGTTGTGGTTTATGTACGTATGTGTCCATCTCAATATATAAACGCCAGTTATATATCCAATGTGGAATTCTACAATGAAGTTTCCTTGTTGTTTATGGTTGGATTCTATGTTTGTTATACTACTGACATTTCATTTTATATCTGAACTTCCAGTGTCTACTTGTCGTATGCTGATCAAAATAGGTGACATTTTTATTCTAAGTAAGTATAAGTTTTATTTGCATTTTACACATCGATGCGTCATGCACAAAAAAGGAAATGGATTAAACTTGTAGATTCTTTTGTTTACGCCTATAGGTTTCCTGGTGTCTTTATTATATGCACTAGCACAACACTATTCAATTGGCTGCTGTCGGACGATACCTCCACAACTGTAGATTAATTTTGACAAGATATCATATATATTATATATCTGCTTGCGGATTATATATATATATATATATATATATATATATATATATATATATATATATATATATATATATATATATATATATATATATATATATATATATATATATATATACATCCTAGATTGCCATTTCTGTAGAAAATGATCGAACTATTTTTTATATATCTTACTAAACGTAATACGCAATTAAATTACAATAATATAGTTGTGTGTAATTTTCATTTGGCATTAATTACTTTACTTTTTTTTCTCTTTTATTTCCCATTTCATTTATTTAAAGTTGCTTCTAATTGTTTACCTTGGATAAAAGTATGTGTACACGTTAATGCCACTTCATATATTGTTATTCTTCATTTACCATTTCATCTCGATTAATATAAATGTGTGTATCCGTTGCTGTAGTAATAATATAAGTTAATGTGTTCACTAAGTGGGTTCGTTTGTATTACACAATTTTTGTTTGTTCGATTAGTTACCGGTTCCTGAATTTTAATTATGTACTAGTATACAACGAACTGAACATGATGTTCAGTATCATGATCATGATCATCATGATCATCATGATCATCATGATCATCGTCCTCATCATCATCATCATCATCGTCGTCTATATATGTATAATGTTATCATTACTAGTAGTTGTAATGGTAGATTTATTACCAGTAGACGTAGTCGTACTAAAAGTAGTATGTACTCAGAAGTCTTGAAAGATAAGCCGGAGAATACGTGGCCATACAAAGATAAAGATCATGGGATTTTAGAAGTAGGTGGTCAGAACACCAACGCCGAATAAATGTCTACAGTGTGAGCAAATCACAAGCGTCAGAACATACAGTGTTCATGTAGTTTGCTACTGCTATCATAAGTTAATGATGAGTTTTAATCTAGAGCAACGATGTGCACACAGATAGATCTAACTCGACTGCGAAGATAACCATGTTTGCTATTGCCTTTATGAACTTATTCACAGGAAACATACGACAAAAATTAAAAAAAAAACTAAGCATACATTCTTTTTTGTGAGTCATTACCTAACTAATGAATATTCGGTATCGCTGTTATGAGGCTCTGTTAAATGTGGGTTTCTTGCCCACAACCTGATTATGTGGTAGTATTAGTAGTAGTAGAAGTAGTATGTTTTTCTCACACAGCCTCAACGATTTAAGATAGCATTAGGATGCCAACTGTTCTCAACCAGCGAGTTTATGTGAGCCTAATAAACTTCGTTGATATTTTCTAAGCAACTTTACCGTTCCAAGTTATGCAGTTTCCAATAAATGATTTTTTCAATATTTACTTTCGTTCTCTGTAAATGAGTGTACGTATGCAGGTTTACTCTAATTAGCCGACGATAATAGATGCAGATGTAGCTCGTGTTTTCATTTCTTTTTTCAATCATCTTGCTATCTATAGAAAATGCAACATATAACACCAAGCATTGCCTATTCGATTTGTCCAACACTATAAGATACGACTTTCTGTGGATAACACCTGATTATGAAATTCCACAAGATCTAAGTTTATTCATTTTCTATAACACATGTCGCTAATGCTCATAGTATATGTCTATTCTTTCAGATCCATGCTTTATATACATTCGAATAAAAAGTTTTTCGGTTTGTCTGAACTGACTTGTGACGTGTCAGACAGTATTATTACTTCACACAAGTGCTAACACAAGTCAGTACAAGTGATCGAGCGCAAGGAAAACAAACAAGTATTTCCATATTCCCAGTTACTTTGCGTTTTTCGACAGCCGTTTACCATTGGAATTTCCCCAATAATTACTGATTAATTTATTCCTGAATCTGCGGTATATTAGGATTTCAGTACTACTCGCGCCTTCTAGATGGTGGCGCTTTATCTTCTCAGTTTTTACACCATTACATACTTTTAACTATTATGTTTACTCGTATTTCGGTTGTTTTCAGCAGTGCCGTAAGTTTTATGTTCTCACCGCTTTCTTTTATTCAGATATTTACCTCATATTGCTTCAATCCTTTTGCAAATGTTCTAGTGCACCTACAATTATTCCCGCTGTATTTCCGTCTCTTTCAGCTTCCCTATCTGAACTGTTGGACTGATGAAATTTAATATTCAACTATTTTTAGTCTTTATGTTTGTCTTATTGCATGGTTGAGTTATTTGTATATGTTGTTGTATTTGTTGTAGTAGTTGTAATAGTATTTAAACGTACACATGTGAGATGAGCTACAAAATAATTGTTGTATACATGTTTCCCATACAATCTATTCTTGGTTATGGTAGGTAGAGTAGCGCGCAATTTTAACGTAGAAGCGACATATCCAATTTCGAATATACCTAGAGCATTCAGTTCCCTAAAGCATGTAATTTTCTGAAGTCTCCGTACAGCCTACTTGTTTCTATTTATATTTATTTCCCTTTGCTCTTCTGATGGGACGTGAGTATCTACTTGGCGGCTAAGTCGGCCATTTTGTCTGATTAAACTCAGAATTTATCATGTCGTTCATTTTCATCCCATTTTAGAACTCTAAATTTATTTTATCTTCGTTTTTCCCTGGTTTTGTTTGTTTCTTTTATATGTGTTCGTCTTTTTATCTGGGCAGTAAGAGATTGAAGTAGTTTGTGATATACGTTACCATAGCCTTCTCAAATTCCATTTCGTCATCTAAAAATAAAAGATTGATGTGAAACAATGTACACAAATACAATCGATTTATTTAATAAAATAAATCAATTGTTTTCGAATAAAATTACACATATATTCTTCTTCTTCTTTTTCGTCTTTTTCTTCTTCTTCTAATTATTATTATTATTATTATTATTATTATTATTATTATTATTATTATTTAAACACTAGGAGTTATCACACTGGTCATCGTCAGTGATTGCCCACTGCCAACAACCTGCGGTATTCCCTGGAGTCGGAGTGACAACAAGTATCCTCAGACTTCCAGTATGCTCCACCTCTTTTCTTTCATCACGGCTGATGACCTTGCGGTATCGCAACAGCCATCTACCACTGATTTCCCGCTGATAAGAGCCATTGGTCTTCTCTGGGTTTTAGTGGCAACACGCCCCCCAAGGTCCCAGAGCTGTCCGCGTTCTTCCAGTGGAGGTCTGGTTTGCGCTTGCCCTCCTCGACCCTCTGTCCACAATTTTCGTGGTGTCAGCCTATGCTTGCGCCTCTCTCGTGCGGTTGTATTCCCTCCGGTTCTGTTTTCTTGTGCTTCCATGTGTTTGTTCTTCATTCGTTGCTTATGTGGGTTGGTTTCCGCATTCGAGGACATTTCTCAGGATTGTAGCTGTTTTAATCATTACTGTCCTTTGTATGGTCTCAGTTATCCCTTTGATTCCTATTTCTTCTAGTCTTTTCTCCATGTTTTTGGGGACTGTTCCTAGTGCTCCTATGATTATTGGTGTTATACTGACTTTCTTCATGTTCCATATTCCTTTCAGTTCTCTGGCAAGTTCAGTATATTTGCTTCTTTTTTCCGTCTCTTTGATCTTCACTCTGTGGTCCGCTGTAACGGCAAAGTCTACGATTTTGCAGGATTTTTCTTTCTTGTTGATTATTATCATATCCGGTCTCCTTGCTGTTATGGGTTTGTCTGTTTGTACATTCATATCCCATAGGATGTTGTGTTTTTCGTTTTCTAGTACAGTTTCTGGTTTGTGTTTGTACCGTTTTTTTGTCTATTCGAAATTCAGTTGTTTGCACATATCCCGGTGTACTTCTTTCCCCACGCTGTCATGTATGTTCTTGTATTCCTTTTGGGCTAGCTTGCTGCATTCACTATTTATATGATTTATCGTTACGTCTCTTTGTCCACACAATCGGCATTTACTGTTTTCCTGGTTTTTATCTATCTTTGTTTTAATAAAGGTTGCCCTAATCTCATTGTTCTGTGCGGCCGTCAGAAGAGATTATGTTTCTCTGTTCAACTATCCTTTTCTTAGCCATGCCCAGTGGTGTTCATTGGCTTCATCGCTTGTAAGTCTTATAAAGCGTCCATGTAGTTGTTTTTCTTCCCACTTTTCCTTTCTTGTCTATTTGTTTCTGGTTTCAGTGCTCTCGGAATTGTTTGTTGGGCTGGTGTCTCTTGCTGTGGTGATCAGTTTTTCCGTGTCTGGGTTACATATTTCTCCAGCTCTTTTTTGGTGTCTTCCACCCAATCTTGTATACTTACCAGTCCTCTACCTCCTTCATTTCTTTTCATGTAGAGTCTGTCCGTATCGTCCTTTGGGTTCAATGCATTGTGCATAGTCATTAGTGTTCTAGTCCTCTGGTCAAGGTGCCTGAGTTCTTCTTTGGTGCAGCCTATGAATGGTCCAGAGTATCTTATTAGTGATACAGCCCATGTGTTTATTCCTATTACTAGGTTTCTGTTATATAGTTTAGTTTCTAAGAGTTTCCTTGTTCTTCGTTGATATTCTTTTCCAATCTTCTCTTTCATGTCTGTATAGTTGATTGTGTCTGCTTCCAGAACTCCCATATATGTATAACTATCTTGTTCTCCTAGCGCACTCATCTCCTCTTGGTTGGGGAGTTCTATACCTTCGGTCGTCTCTAGTTTTACTCTTTTAATCTCCAGTGCACATTTTTCTATTCCAAACTCCATTCGGATATCCTGGCTGAATATCCTGGTTGTATTTATCAGTTTTTCCAGTTCTTTTTTGTTTATTTGCAAACAGTTTAAGGTACTCCATGTACATCAGGTGGTTTATACTTTGTTCTGTATCCGTAAACCTGTATCCGGCATCACATTTTCTGGGTATGTAGTTGAGTGGCATCATGGCTATTATAAACAATAGTGGTGATAGAGGGTCTCCTTGAAAAATGCCTCTCTGTATTTTTATCTCAGACAGGTATTGTCCTCCGGCTGTCAGTTTTAGTCTCCATGTTTCAATTGATTTCTGGATGAGATTAATAATCCTGTCTGGTATTTTGTATATTTTTAAGCATTAAATTATCCATGTTTGGGGGATTCTGTCGTAGGCTTTCATGTAGTCAATCCATGCCATGGTTATGTTATTTTGTCTGCTCTTCACCTCCTTCAGGGTATTTTTATCAATGTATTGTAGATCTTTTGCCCCTCCTTGTCCTTTCTGGCATCCTTTGTGTTCCTCGGGGAGCAGTCCCCGTTTGTCCAGGGATTGGTAGATTTGTTCTCTAAGTTGTGCTGTGAGAATTTTCCACAATATTGGTAGACATGTTATCGTTCTGTAGTTGCTGGGGGTCGTTCTCTTTTTGGGGTCTTTTTGTATTAATGTTGTTGTTGTTCTTCTTCTTATTATTATTATTATTTAATAACAAAGACTGTTAATATATGTAATGTTAAATGATTTCTCACTAACAACAAAAAGAGATGTCACCTGGTGACCTAGTGATATCAAGTTTCCTGATATTTCCAGCACTTTCCGCCTCTTTAGGAAAAACATTGTAAATCATTTATTGTCGTTGACAGAAATCGTTGTTTTTGGAATTCGAATGACAAAAATCCATTATGTTCCGCACGTTCCATTGGAAGTCTTACTGGAGCACTTTCTATTCGCTTTCTTACCTTCACTTGAGCGACCACATGTGTTTGTTTACGGCGGCTATCGTACTTGATGGGAGTTGAATTTCAGTAAGACTCGTGTGGTATTCTCTTCATGTTCTTTTGTATTTCTTTTAACATTTACTTCTGTCGGTTGTGTATCATAATGGGTTTCTAATAGAACTGTTATATTATGACGGGCCCTGTATTTCAAACGGGTAGATTAACTAGTATCAAATAGCTAGTTTTGTTATTCGAAAAATAGGTTTTGTTTCTGGACTCAGAAATGAGTCAGAGAAGTGTTTGATTCAGGAATAGTCAAAACAAATCTAGAGACCTGACGTGACCTTTGAGTCAGAGATCAGAGTCAGTCGTTTTTGTCCCCATATCGTTGCGTGGGAAAAATAATTACGTCACCACAGAAAAACAATAACTTAGTTTTTAGAATCAGTCGGAACCTGGAAGCAAGAGTGTTCAGATCGGTTGCGAAAATGTAGCCGGGAAAACGGGCAGGGCCCCGCTGTGGGAGGGCCAAAAGATATCCCCAGAAGAAAAGAAAATAGCCCGAGTGTGAGAGAATCGAAGCCGGAATCCTCCTAACAACAACCGAACCGAAAAGTAAGAAAATGGTGTGTTGAGAAAAAATAAAATTGTGTGAAATATTCCCTCAAGAAAACCCGGGTCTCGTTGTTCCTTTTGTCTGAGACATACTTCTTCCTTTGATCGAGACGACACAGCGGCGAAGACTAGACGAATCACAGGCCAAGGAGAAGAGAACAGAAGAAATTAAGGTAACCTTTGAGATCTATTTGAGATTTGTTTGAGAACTGTTTTAAAGACGTTAAGACACGTAAAAAGATTCGTAATTGAAAAAAGGCTTGAGATGCCGTAAAAAGATTTGTAATTGAAAAAAAGGCTGAGATGCCGTAAGTTGATGAGTGAAGATTTAGGACTGTGTTTACGAAATTTATAGAGAAAGAGTGATATACTAGTCGAATCTTATAGAGTAAAATGACTTATAGAGTAAAATGAAAACGTTTAATGATAACGACTATGAGAGTGTCTGTTTGAATTGTATCATCGGAGGCGCTGGGGGGAGAGATTGAAATCACCATTAATCGTCTCGTGAAAATTTCACGTTATTTTCGGCCGGTGAGGTGATTTTGGAGAAATGCCTCAGTCCGGAAGGATTTCTGATGAAGTAATAAAGAAGTTCTCTCTCCCCCCCTTTGCTCTCGTTACGTTTAATTGAACGTGTAATGTAACAGAACTACCCATATATTATTATTATTATTATTATTATTATTATTATTATTATTATTATTATTATTATTATTATTATTATTATTATTATTATTATTATTATTATTATTATTATTATTATTATTATTATAATAATTATTATTATTATTAGTATTATTATTATTATTATTATTATTATTATTATTATTATTATTATAATTTTTATATTTTTATTTTTTTTACTATGAGTTATTTATTCAAAGGTTTAACACCAAACGTTATGAGCGAGTTATAGAATATAAAACAGGTGGCTCCTTTTCTGCTCGACGTTACGACACGCCTTTCCAGACTTCCTATTCTATCGGTTCTGTCCTAACATAATTGTTACTTACTTAGTGTTCCCACACAAGCTTTCACTAATTATCTCTCGTTGACAAGTGCCGGGTATTTCCCTGAAAACGCAATAATAATTATTTACCACTATGTTCTAAAATTAAAATAATATGATTCTAAAAAATACGTTAAAAACGTTTACTTCAACGTACTTTGATATTTAAACAAAAATATTTTTAAACAAATGTAAAGTCTATATCGAAGTTAATTATTGATGGTGTAATTAAATGAAAATATTCAACTTTCTAAAAATGTAATAACATATTACAAATAAATTAACGAAATATTAATTTACTATATTTTTTTCTTTGAATAAATGGTGTAATTTAAATGTTTGGTATTATAGTGTGACAATTATTGTATACATATAAATACATCAAATATTCATATTTTATATGACAATAACATGGCAACCAATCCCTGAACTTGTAACTTTAATAAAGAGAGAAGATTTGTATAAATTCTGAGTGTTAAATATTCTCTATCTCTCACTCACCTTCTTGATAGAAACATAGAGAGGGAGGGAGAAATAAATATTTTTGTAGTATTTACCTTTTCTCCAGAACGTTAAACAAGGTCAGATATGGGTTGTCATGAAAGTATGTATGTGAAATAAACTGGATCCGTCGTTTACCACGTAGGCACCGCGCTACATTACGTGCAAATTACCATGAAATGTACTTATCTCCAAACATTACTACACTTTCACGGTATTTCAGATAATCAGAATGTGTACATGTCTGGTTGGTTACGCCTAGCATGAAAGGAAATGTGATCCGAAAAAGTAAAACATGTTTATAAAGTTTGCGTTATTTTTCGGGAGTTGATGAGTTATGTATAACAATTAGCATCACAGAAGCCTTAATGAGAAAAATATTAACTCTAGAGATAAGAGTGTTGATATTCTTATGTAATTGTAGAATAAAAGTTATGATGATATATACAAATCATAGTAACTTTTTATTTTAATAATGAAGAGTAAATCATGCATAGAGGATACGGACAATGAATACAAGGGTGGGTATATTTCTCAGGAGTTAAAAATTAGTACGCCATTGCCCCTCTCTCTTTCTATCCTTCACCTCTCTTTCTCTCTGTCTATATCTCTTATATATATATATATATATATATATATATATATATATATATATATATATATATATATATATGCAGTGGGATTCATAAGTAACTTCACTTAGCTATTTAAAATGATTACCATATGAAGCACAACCATACGATGAACTCTAATTACTGCTATTTGTTATTTTAAATTTGTTCGGTTATATATTTGTTTCTCTATATATTTATTTCATAATCAATCAAATATGCTACAAAGAGTCGTAAATTCCTCGCAAAAAGAATGGAGCTATGCATGCAGAACGAATGTGGACATTTTGAAAATGTTCTGTAATTCTAAACTGCCATGAATGAATTCGTTAAATTAACTTTCTGTGTTGTATTACCGTATTTTTTAGCTTTAGAATTTCAAAAATAAATAGCTAAGTGACTTATGAATCAACTTGCATATATATATATATATGTGTGTGTGTGTGTGTGTATGTATATCACATTGAAAATAGGAGACTTAATCAATGCAAGATTAATGTATTTTTATGTCTTTTAGTTTAATCTGGTTAATTCCAGAATTATATTTTATCATCAGAGCCGACCAGTATCGTGTCATGTTTTTCATAAACAAATACAAACACAAAAATAAACAAACTTTTATCCGTTTGTTTCTTCGATAAAATGTCATATTTATGATGTATCCGCGCCGATGTCGTTGGCGGTTATTAATTCGAATTCTGGTTGTAGAACGAAGAAGGCATTGACATGTAGCAGTTTAAGAAAAGGGGGCGTTCATTTTAAAACATTGGTGGGTCAGTATTATTACTTTTAAAATAGAAGCCTTTTTCAATGCAAGATTAGTAGTTTTTGTTAATTCAGGAATGGTTCGCCATTTTGTTGTTTTTGACAAACGTCATCTTGCATGGTCACTTGTGAACTGCGATGTGTTCATTGAACACCCGTTCGAAAGAAAACTGTTATATGAAGATGATTGATGTGAAAAGAATGCCATTCTTTTGTGAAAGTGACCCATGGGGTCTTGTGTGGGTATATGAAATATACAATTCTTAGACTAAATATATGGAATTAAAATCTATTAGTTTTCAGAAAAGATATATGTTATTTTAATAGCATGCTGTATTGTCGAACATTTAGTACTTGCATTATCTTTTTTATTCCAACTATCTATGAGTATTATATTTCTCTCTTTTAAAAATATGTATATATTAATATATTTATTTGTAATTTAGGTATCTTTATATCTATATATCTATTAATATATTAGATAGCCCTCTGTAAATGTCTGATTGGTTTCCCTGAAGCCACATATGCCCGCATGGTCATATTGGAATTCATTTTACTACTAACACTAATTAGGAAGACGTTGATACACCATATATCTGTCAGGTTAATTCATTCTTATTAAATGAAGTATGCCGTGTGCCATCAGTTACACATTGATAACTAATAGTAACAGTTTGTATTTAGGTTGCATTATCTGTACGTAACTCTCTTTTGAAGAATCCTTATCTATTAATGAATAACTCAACAAACCATGTCCTACTTTATGTACGATATGTGTATATTTATGTGAATAACACAATGAGATTTAATCTCATTGTGTTATTCATCTAAGTATAGAAACAAATTAGAAAATAGTTTTTTTTCTCTTTTCTTTTTGCGCTCTTTAGTTTTTTTTTACATTTACCCCATCGTCATTAATTTCAAAACAATAGTTCAATTCTGTACAACTAATAATAGTGTGTATATATATATATATATATATATTAATTATTTTAAAACCTACATACATCGATGTTTAATGCTAACGCAATCTTCAGTGCAGGAAGCTAATTCTCAACGGTCGGCGGGCGCAAACCTTGATCGCCACTGATCTGTAGTCAAGAGTCTTATCCCATCGGCCAAAGACAATTAGTTAGTAATTAGAGAGGAATTTAAATGTAAATAGCGATCGCATAGATTTACCAAGTAGCTAGAGTGATCTACGAACGTGTTCGGATCGTGCATATAGCTATGTGTACTGCTTGTTATTAAAGTCACACAAGAGTTCCCGGCTTTTTTTGGAGGGGGCTGATAAATAATATTTATAAATAAATATTAATTATTGTAATACCTACACACATCGATGTTTCATGCTAACGCAATTTTCAGTGAAGGAAGCTAATTCCCAACGGTCGGCAAGCGCGAACCCTCATCACAAATCGCCATTGATTCGTAGTCAAAAGTCTTATCCCATCGGCAATAGACAATTAATTTGTAATTATATATATATATATATATATATATATATATATACATATATATATATATATATATATAGAGAGAGAGAGATAGATATATAGATATATATAGATATATATAGATATATATAGATATATAGTATGAAAATAAAGAAACACTAGTCAAAATAACTGAAGTTATAACTCGAGGTACCCTTTTGAGGGATACGATGAATATTTATTATTACATTGGGGTGAGTTATCATTAAGGAATGACATACAAAAATCGGGGTCGTTTGCGAAGGGTCGAATACAAAATAATCCGAATTACGATGGTAGATTGGGAAACGATTTCAGCAAAAGTAGAATAATACAGAACTAGGAAGTATTACTACGGACAACCCATTTAAACACACCCAACTGATGCAACAACTCTTTCTGCCTACAGAGCAAATATTTCCGTATATTTACGCTAACAACCTCCAACACATTAATATGGTGTTTCGAGCAAGCCTCACGTAACGTACTATGTGGAAGCAACTATTCGAAAAAAACATCACCACACACTTTATTGTCGCATAAGTGTTGATCAATGGACCACTCCTGAATTAAAGATCAACCACATGTGCTCTGTAAACGCCCGGCTGCTATCTGTAAACCCCCGTATGCGTCCGTTAATCAATCTGTTTTCCTCAGCCGTGACTTGAAAAAACACGTAGTAACATGTGTCATTGTGACATCCAATCGCTGCAGAGTACGACCCTCATAGTCAGCCTAGCACTGACATTTAATTATATAAATAACTAACCCTTTTGTAGTGTGAGAAGTACATCTCTGTCAAAAGAAGGTAGATTCCATCAAGAGCCTAACACTACGCGGGGCTGTACTGCATAAAAGCAGCGAGTTATCACATATTAAAATTAGTTAATAGCACTAATGAAAAGAAGCTTCAAATATACCGGGCACTCAAGTGGACATAAACATGTATAGTATTACACTTTGCCATTTGTTGGTGAATGTACTTAGAAATAATGGCTCGGAAAAAAAAATTAGTAAGGATATTAGTGATAATGTTAATTTACATTTGCTTTCAGTGCAAACCATGAGAGCACGGTGGGTTAGGGTCTAAATCAAACCACGTTTTCCCAGACCTAGAAGCACAGAGATCCAATTTTGTTCGAATATATTGATAATGAATAGCATAATATTTTTTAAATACATACTACTGAAACTTCCGGTGTTACGAAGAGTACTTCTTTTTTTCTTCATTTTGTTGTTATTTATCACAAGGGGAAATAACTTCGTGAATAACGAAAATCATCGACCGGTCTTGTTGACGCTTTTGGCAAAATGATGTCCGATGCTGAAGGCGCATGATTGGTACTAATTTGAATATAAGTTATTTAGATAATTTAGATGACAGAAAATCTTTTTTTATATATTTAATGATGAATAAAACTATTTTTTAAAAAGGTAAAAAGATTCGCCAACTATAATTACTTAACTATACATAATAACTTAACTACACATATAATTACTTAACTACACATATAATTACTTAAGTATACATATAATTACTTAACTACACATATAATTACTTAAGTATACATGAAGATAAAAATGTAAGTAAACTTACATTTAATCATGCTGTCGTAAGAAACAATAGAGGTTTCTACCAAGTAAAAAAATTAATTGATTTTAGAATTTGGATTTCAATTTAGAGTTTCATTTAAATGTGTAAGAAAATATAATATTTTCTTGCAGATCGGATTTCTTCATTAGAAGAATTATTGCTAATAATTGTGAATTCCAATAAAGAAATGTTCAATAACAATAGTAGTGCTTACAATACTGCTCTAAGTGATAGTGGTTATATCAACACGTCTATCGAATATCAAGATAATAGGAATAGAAATAAAAATAAGAACAAATAGCAAACGAAAAATTATTTGGTATACACCTCCGTTGAACCTACAAGTTAAATCAAAGATTAGACATATGTTTCTAAAATTGTTAAATAAGCATTTCCCTATTAATAACCCATTGCATGAAATCTTTAACAAAACCACAATTAAACTTAGTAATAGTTAAACTAATAATTTAGAAAAAATAATCAAAAGTCACAATAGACAAACACCAAAAGATAATGATACAAACAATGTAAGTAGCTTACAGGATAATAAATGTTATTGTAGAAATAAAAGTGAGTGCCCGTTGCAAGAAAAATGTTTAATGAAAAATGTAGTATATCTAAGTACAGTTTTCCCAGAGAATTATCCTAATCAGAAAACATTCTACATAGGGGGCACCAGCACTGATTTTAAGGATAGGTATAGACACTATAAATGCTCCTTTTACAACATAGATACTGATAACAACGGCACTTTATTATCTTAATATAGTTTATCCCTAAAAAGAAATGGCATTGTAGCTGTAGTGAAATGGAGTATTTTTTAAAAAGTACCAATACTTACACTAAACAACCCTACTTGTTTTCTGTGTTTCAATGAAAAACTAGCTATAGTTTTGTTTCCTAATAAGAATGCTATACTAAACCATAGGGGTGAGGTAAGTTACAATTGCAGGCACTTCAAACCATTCATCTTAGATAAGTATTGTGAGAATGATGTAAGCATAACTTAAAAATATATAAATAAATAAAAATAATAAATAAATAAATAAAATAAATAATAAATAAATAAAAAATAAAAACAAAGTTTACAAATAAAAATTACTATCTCTTTAAACATAACATTAAATTATTATAAATGATAAAGGATCGTGTAATTAACATATCATAATTAACAATGACAAGTAAGATTGATTAAATTATTAGTTAATCATAGGATTACTTATTGTAGAGAACTTGAATATATAATTAATAACAACAACATATTCTTCTTAAGGAAAATAAAGATAGGTTAACCAAAATAACTATTATGGGATAACTATTCGTAACCAGGTGATCTATAAATTAATAAGTTCCAATTTTAGAACTGTTATTGAAGGGTTAACATAATGATGAAATTAGGGAACTTAAATTAATTCAAATTTAACGTCTATTAGACTAAATCGATATAGATGGACACTAATAGAGAGAATATCATTAATATAAAATAAAATTTTAAAAACACTAAAAATTAAAAAAAATGCAATTATTTTATAAAATAACGCAGAATTATTAAAAATAATAAAGTATTAAGTAGATTATCATAAACAAGTAGATAAGAACAATAACTAGTCGATATTAATAACCCCGGCTTCTATTTTTCAATTAATTAAGGGAATAATATAGTGAATAGATAAACTTGGTTCATTGGTGAATATGATTGATATTTATTGAAATATGTTAATTAAATTATAAATAGCGAATGCCTTTATGTATATAACACTCTATTTAGCAGCTTATTGGTCAAATGGGATATACAAAATTAAATCTATAATACATTACACAAAATAGATAAATATATGTATGTTTATGTTAGTGTATATGTATGTATATATATATGTATATATAAATATATATATATATATATATATATATATATATATATATATATATATATATATATATGTGCGTATATATGTGTGTGTATATGTATATGTATATGTGGGTGTATGTGAATATATATATATATGAGATTTATGTTTGTTGTATATCCGTACATTTATATATAAGTGTGTATGTGTGTTTGTGTGCGTGTGTTGTTATGAGACATCGATGACTAGCCAGCCTGCAAAAGTTTTAGCTGATCGATTTTTTTGGACGTTGATAGGTGGGTGTCAAAAATTGTCATCTTATGAACAGACTTTCTCGTCTGTAATTTCTGAAGTGTAGTTTGTTTGTTTGTTTGTTTTTTTTTTTTTTATTTTTTTTCATCATTGTATGTTGGCGGATCAAATCTTTGCCAATCAGTATATCCCTGAAGAGGAGCCGAAGAAGGTTCTGAAACAATTGTCGGATACTCAAGCTATGCTTATATATATATATATATATATATATATATATATATATATATATATATATATATATATACGGTGATTTGTTTCATGGCCATGTGAAACTAATGACCGAATTTTCGAAATAAATTACTTCAGTCAGTGGAGACATTAAATGTATCTCTTTTCTCATACATCGGCAGATAACAAGGAATAATGGAAATAAACTTCCTCTTCCTATCCTAATGTATTCTTAAGGGTTTTATTTTTCGTTTCTTTTCCAATTGCACAATATTGTGTAATCTGGTTTTTATAAATCTTCTCTTGGCATCGTTATAAGACAAAGTTCCATCTCGATGTTCCGCTATCCAATGCACATTACACAAACGGATGTCACTTGAAGAAAATAATGCTCTTTTTTTATTACCGCACGATAATATAAAAATAATGTAATAGATAACAAAATGCAATGTACTTGGCATAAGTAAGACGGCCGCGAATTAGCCACAACTTGAATAAGAAAGGGACCCTATAAATCAGTCGCACATTCCCGTAAGCATTACACGTATTTTAAACCAATCCTGGAGTGATGTTTACATTTCCGTCGCTTCTGAATCAACCCTTCTTTCAAGGAATTAGCTGGAATTCACAAGACACTGGTGAGTTTTCTGAGCCCGTATTCGCTTGTTGTTTGTAGAAACCACGAGAAGAATTATTCAACAAGAAAAAAACAAACACACATTCTCATAAAAACACCCACACAAATACGTACACCCGTCTTCGTAGAGATGGGTTTTAGCAAATATTCTGAAGGAAACGCTGTTATATATTTATTGGTAAAAATATAGTGTTGTAGTGAAATGAAGGGATAACAATCCACCTACCTAAACTTACCGTATCCACAATAAAGTTGTTCGGACTATCATGATGAACATTCCTACGCAGTTTTAGAGATAATTGTAATCAATATTGGGTTTCCTCATTAAATAACAAAAGTATATGCCATTAAACAAAACAAATGATAGAATAAACCACTGTTCACGCATACAGATACACGAAAAAACACGCACGGGGATGAACACGAGTGCAACAAGTGTTTAAAGTCTGATATATCAAGCAGGCATTAATACAGTTGGCAAATGTTATCAACAAATAAGAAACATAAATAATTGTAAAATACATACAAAACTTTTCCAATATAATGAATCGATATTAATATATATATATATATATATATATATATATATATATGTATATGTATATGTATATATTTATATATATATATATGTATATGTATATATATATATATATATATATATATATATATATATATATACATATATACATATATATATATATATATATTGTATAATTAGACAGAATTCCTTCTATTATACATATCTGGTTGAACAGGAGTGCCGAATTCTGTTTATTCCTTTTATGATACAATCTTTCTATTAATCGAACGATAGAGCTTGTATTATTTAACATGGAGTGTAGTAAGTCTCCATATTTGACGCAAACGTTTTCGACCATCATTGGTCGTCTTCAGGCGGATTATTGATCAAGGCAAAATAAAATTGGTGAAGTTATTAAGAAGACGTTTCCATATTTTTTAAGCACTTGCCGATATAAAACAGACATTAATTAACAATAACTTCCCTAATTATATAGTAGATAAACAAATAACTCACTAACCACCATAAATAAAAACACTTACACCGACATGACTAATAATAATATAAACTTGTTCTATTGCAACCAGATGCACTCCAACTATGAAGTAGATGTAAAAATCATTAAAAACATTGTACATAAATATATATCTTCTGTAGATAACGACTTTAAATTAGATTTATTATTTTCTACAAAAGTTTTAAAACTAGCAATTTACTAATAAACAATAATCCTACCGACAATGCCTTACTAAAACTAGTAATTCCATATACGTGTTCAAATGTCTTATCGGAGAATGTGTTACTGCCAACAGCACGAGAACCAGTATCTCACTTCGATTAACTTGCCACCTGACTTCCCCTCAAAGCTCCATTTACAAACACCTTACAGCACATAACATCTCCAAAGATAATTTTAGAAATATATTAACCGGTAGTACATCTATTCTTGCTGTGTCATTTTAGGGGTATTCACCTCCCCATAATGGAAGCATTGTACATTCAATTAAAAAAGCCCAACATCGACAATGCTCGTTATGAGGGGTAGGAAGGCGCGGTGAAATTATGCCAAATGTTTTTAATGTATAATAAAGCTCACGGGATACTGGGTGGAGTATCAAAAAGTGAAATATCCAGACATAAAATTTAATATTTACTTATAAACTAGTTTTATAGTAGCCATGAAATGAATACTTATAAAACATATTTGAGTCCGTGTTCTAACACAGTTGAATATGATGACGTATCAGCTTATGTGAACCTCTAAATAATCAATTAGAGCTTACTTATAATCTAACAATAAGAAATAAAAAATACTATTTCATGCGTCCACCAATGCATATAAAGCCAGTAAATTACTCGCATCATTTTTACAATAATTCGCATAAGTCTGTATAAACGATATTTCTAATCCACAATTGATGATTGAGTTTGTGTAATGGTATGGCAACCCCTCATGGTCATTTAATACTGAAGTTAAATGTTTACATAAATCTATATTTTACAAGATAGGAGTTCATATATATTACTTAAAATATGTTTTAATACTCATTACATTGAGGTATTTGTTGTCCAAGTTACGATATAGAACGAGTGAATAATGCGTACTGCTAATCAGTTGATTGATTCTATCAAAGTCTGTGAATTAAGTTTAGTACTCATAAAAATACTCAATTATTTGTAATGTTCACTGCACATCTTTTTGGATAGTCTGCCTAATTAGTTCAATGTTCACATCATTATTGACCTTCATTTGGAAAACATGTATACAGATGGACATAAAACTAACTTCATAAAATTATACTGAATTTGTTCTTCGTGAATATTGTAATCTGTTTTTTTACAGAAATATAAAAACTCCAAATAAAAACAAAAATACATTTCAGCGATTACTTTAAACGTTTTGCTTTGTTTCAGATTTGACTGAAATATGACTGCTAATGTGTAGTCCTAAAAGATTTGTATAAATAAAGTCGAATCCTACAACCAGCTTGAATAATTATCTCTCCACTGAAGATTCCGGCAGGATGAAACGTATACGTATGTATGTAGATTAGTATATATATATATATATATATATATATATATATATATATATATATATATATATAGATATATATATATATATATATATATATATAGATATATATATATATATATATATATATATATATATAGTATCACGCTCAGCGTTCGTTGGTAACTACGGCAGCGTGCACGTAATGATGATAATATAAATAAATAAACATCCTGAATCCGCTTGGTTCAAATGTCAATAACACACCAGGGGGGGGGGGCTCCCGTTCAAGAGACCGTAAATAGAAACAAGCAACAATTAAAACGTGCAAGAGACAACGATGAACAACCGACGTCTATTTCAAAATGTAAATATTCATTGGACAAAGAAAAAAAATATATATGTATACAATGAAAATAAAGTTGGACTATTATAGGGGGAGGGGAGTCTAATTGATAAAATATTGAAACGAGCAAAACTTATATCCACGCATAGAACGGCAGTATATGAATGAAAACAGAGTCCAACTTACACGATGTTGATCGGTTATACACGAATTGCCCCAAAATAGAATGTGAAGCAAGAAAAGTGTCGGCACAAGAGTGTAAATTGAGCTCTGCACTATACAATCCTTGTCTTATCGCAGGGTGTATTTTCTGGTAGTCGTATATGTGAACGACTAGGACAAGGTTTTGCTGAATTAATGGGTTTGATTTTACAAATCAAATGCGTTTATCCCTGGCCATTGTGAGATATCTCAAAAAAAGAATCCGAATGTGTCTCAAGCAAGATTTATAATTATCGATATTTACTTATGGATATTGGACACCTTTCTTCTTCTTCTTCTTCTTCTTCTTCTTCTTCCTCTTCTTCTTCTTCTTCTTCTTCTTCTTCTTCTTAAGTCCGCGAGATACAACCGTTCGCTGGGACAACCAATCGCCGATTGATTTCGTCAGGTAAAACAAATAGTCAATTAAGGTTTCCCCTGCTCCCTCTTCAAACGCTGTCAGACACAAATAGATCTGATGTGATGTTTGTTCTGCTCGTTCACGGTACCATTGATTAAACAAGCGGTGTCTAAGATCATAACCTGTGTACTAGCTATATGTGACAATATATATATATATATATATATATATATATATTGGGCAGGTTTAACTTTCAATATGGATATACGAGCTGGTAACTGCCGTAATAAAGTAGAAGCAAGACTGGATGCAAGGCTAGTTTAATATTGATAGATAATAAGCTATTGATATTGATAGATATTTTGTTGCAAAAAATAAAAAAATAAACCGAGAAATGAGTTGAGGATATAAAATGAAGGAGTGTGAGTGCAACACACACCGATGTACTAAGTAAACGTAGAAAAGAGAAAACCAAAAATAAAAACTGAATAAAGAAATGTATGACGATAAGTAGACCGATAAAAGGATTATACAAAGAAAGGGAACTTAACAAATGGTTTGTAAATTGGTATAAAAGAAAGTAGGAAATAACGTTTAAAACCAGGAGTCAATAGAAACGAGGAATACATTGTGTAGAAGACACGCCCAGAGGAGAGTAGACTAAGTAATAAGCACACACGTCTTAAAGAGATGCAACTGAGAAAGAAGAAAAGTAGTTTGAGAGAAAAAAATGCGATTCTTGGACGGAACTCAGGAAGTCAGAAGACAAGACGGTAGATACGAAATTGTTAATGGAAGCTTGAACAATAAAGAGAAATGCAATTCAATCAAAACTAAAGGCGAAATGAAAACGAAATGTGTCGGTCGTCTACAAACCGATAAAAAGAGATTTTGTCGTGCAGGTTTCGCCTTTTGTTTTACTGGTATTCAAATAGATTTGCTTGTCCGCTTTCGCCTGCGTCTTTACTTAGGTCAGTCGATTGGAATGACACACGATGGTGAGTATGTATGTCCCGCCAATGTAGACACTTTACTTTCAGAGCCGCCGAGTTAACACGATAAGGATGAATGAAATAAATAATTAATATGTTAAATTGTATTCTTTATTTTATTAAATTTCATCTTATTTTCATTTAATTTTATTTTATTTTCATTTGTTCAGACGTTTTTTTTGTATATTTGGCTGATCATGTATTGGGCCAGTCGTGTATTCACTTCTCCCCCGCCATGTTCTCTTTACTACCACGGCGGATAAGGCGAGTTTTTTTATTGTAATACGGAGGAACAAGTTTAACTAAAACCAATTATTCTGTTTTATAAATAAAAAAAGTATAAAAGACTATTTATAACTAGAACAATGAGCATTTAAATGTGTTTCAAATGAACGTTGTTTTCCAAGGAACAGTTCGAAACCGACGCTCATCATCCTGCTTCCTCTTTTATTGTGTACTAACGGGTGTTCATGTTCCAGTACGAGTGAAATTCATTAGGATATCTAAGGTTGGTAGAAAACGGAACCAAAAGTATAATAAGTATACAGCCACATGCAGATACATACACTAACTCGCTTAACAAATAAACACAGGTAACTTAATACACATGTACTGCTTACGTTACAAATGCATTTCCACGTATGTGTTATCAAGAGAAAACATGTATTCACACACGAAGGCACACTTTACTTTCCAATGACCCACTCGTATTTACACGCATCATGTTTAAAAAGTAACACTAACTTAATAAATATACTTCGAAGCAATACACAGTCTAAAACAACAGTGAACGAATTATGCAAAATAGAGCTTATATTATTCAAGTTGTTGCCTTAGAAAAATTAAAAAATTAGTTCAAACTAAGAAGTCGTAAAATGATCAAAATATACTCAAATGTCGGCGAGCAGTGTAAGGTTGTATATTTTAATAATTTCAAGTTAAATATTTACAGTGGGATGTGTTTATGCTTATTAAATATTCACGCTTTACGAATACGTGGAGGAACACCGCTTATATGATTGGAATTATTAACTCGTAAAATCGTTAATTTTTATGCATACAGACATGAATAATATATGTAACCAATGCAATAATTATTTTTCATCAATGATTTTCTAAACATAGATATGTGTTCATGTTTTTAAAAGTCGCAATATAAGTATACACAATTATAAGTCCATGTTCTCTTATTTAAATTAATTAAATGTGTTCGAACACCTTCACTACGACTTAAACATGACATAAAAATACAAAATAAAAAATAAAATAAATACTAGACGACACCCATCCAAAGACATGTACAATTGATTCCACGAACAGAACAGTTTTGCACTATTATTATTTTCTATTTTCTTCAAGATTAAAATCAAGATATAATGTTATTAACGCTTTTGTTAAAATATTTAATCCTATTTTGATCAAAATTAATTACATGATTTTAATCCTGGAAAATGTTTATGATTTAATGGTTCAACTTAAGGAGTCTTAATTACGATATGAAGAAGTTGAGATTTAAGGAATCTTGTTGAAATTAATGTCTTATAACTATAGATCAAATTTAATATTAATCTGAAACATTTATTTTCAAGAAGACATGTTCTGCCTTTACATGATGTCAAATTAAATATAGCAGCATTACTAACACATACTCCTTGCAGCTGTTTTAGAATATTCACAATGATCGGTTAATTAGTTTGTGAGCTTATCCTATAGATGGAAATATATAAGCATAACGCTAACTTTTATAAATTGAGATATATAAGTTAGTTACACAAAAAAATCAATGTTGAAGTTATTCAGGATGTATATATGAGAGAAACACGTTTATAGAGAAAAAGTGCCCCTCCTGTGTGTGGGTGTGTGTGTGTGTGTATGTGTGTGTGCTTGAACGAAAATATTGCGGTACAAGAGGGACCTGTTGCTGTCGAGGAAGCGTTCCGGTTGGCCGGATAATGTATTTCGAAACAACCGACTTCACATCGAGTAAGCACCATTTGGCAAGTATTGTTCGTCTCGACGAATGCCTCTCTCCCACGCCGATTCCCGACCCTCCAACAACCGTCACATTCCTAGTTGTTCAACTATTTTTTTAGATGCCAACCAGTTACGAGCAACACCATCAGCTCTTCGGCGAACATTCGAACGTCCTTGCGACAGTACAAAGGCTTGACTTTTCTTCCGGCAGTAGGTCACAATTACTGGCGGGTGCTTAACGACAAATTGGAGCTTTTCTCACAACTCACATCATAATAAATACACAGACAGATGAAGATACATACACTCGCTCGCCTACGGAGATGCACACCCACAACTTTATATACATGGAATGATTTTGCCTCCACCACGAATGTATTATCAAGAGTAGACATTTATGAAAACACAGAAAACACAGCCACTTTTGTTATGGCTCGTGTTGAAATATATATTGTTAAAATAATTGCCTTGACGCTTCATAAAAATATAAAAACAGTAACCATAATAAGGTGTTACTGTTTCAATATGCATATATGTTACCGTTAATAATATATGTTGAATTTTATTTTTTTAAAATCGTTTAACAAATATAATATGAGTAAATAATTAGTGTGGCTCATCTTTATACTGTATTACAGTTTCATAGATCATAGATAGAGTAATAAATGAGTGCAAGGAGTCAAAGACATACAGTGTGAAATTTAATCAGGTTTACTATGAGCTTCGTAAAAGCTAGACCACTTGATTAACTAAGTATTATTATAATATACATTTTATTTTAGTACACTATTGAACCTAGATTTACTTAGGACTTTATTATTTTGTTAAATTACTTCGTCACACATACATGATTTAATCTTCGTTCTCATGAAATATATATATATATATATATATATATATATATATATATATATATATATACACACACCAATAAGAGAGTTTATATATTTTTCTTTTTAAACATATTTTTAAGAATGTAATAAAAAATGAGACTACACGCCTTTAAAACATGTTTAGATGCGATATTTACTAATAAAATAAATATGTTCTGACGTTATTTAATTTATAAATATCCCCTCTAAACATGATTTTAGAGGCTTTTGACCTCATTTATAATTATTATATATATATATATATATATATATATATATATATTAAAGTGAAATATTTTGAAAATCAACAACCGTGGATTTTAAATGACAAAGTTGTTCTACAACGATAATTTGCAAAAAAAATAAATTAATTAATTGTTCATTTAAATTGTATGATTGTTGATTTTCAAAATATTTCCCTTTAATACATCTTAATCCGTGGTTCAAAGATGTTGTCAATTTCCTTACTTAAAATAGCGCCAATGTGTGCATGAAATCGCCAGGACTACACTCATCCTAACGTCTTAAGAACTTGACATATCTTTCTGTTCATATCGTGATTCTATTCCTCGCGGCTAATATCATCAAAATGAGGAGGAAAAAAGAAGAAAAACACTATAAGACAGTCTCGCATGACAAAGTTGTTCTACAACGAAATAAGTAACTGTGCGCATAATTAAAATTATATGCTTAATGTCTGAATGTAAAATCCATTATGAGGAAAAAGCATACCTCATCTTGTAATACTAAATAAGCTGATTAGTAAGCTTGTGTTGTTAACTGGTATTGCTCAGTGAAAACGTTGAGGATGTAAGTGCACATCTTGCAATTCTAGCTTTGTGTAATTCACAAGTTCTATTTACCAAAAGTATTCTGTAAATGTAGCTTCATGTGTGAATATGCTTGGCTTGTAAATTAATTATTTTCTCTAATCTGTGATTGGCTACCTGAAAGAACATAACATTTCATATATTAAGTTAATTGAAAAATAAAATCCTATTAGTGTATGTTTGTATACCAAAATAAGAACATACATGTAAAATGATTCGATTAATCGACATGAATAATTAATCTCTTTCATTTATATAACTATTAACTTAATAAATTGCCCATTGTTATTGATGTGTATTGAGAACAATACATTTTCAGCCAGTATATGTTTATTGTAATGCGTTGTATTTTAGATGGTTGTTCCTTCATCCTTCAAGTCATAAAGGTTAAAACAGCTTCAAGATAGATACCAAAGAGGTTGATTAAAAACAATTCAGGTGGTGAATGGTATTCCAAAAACGAAAAAGTTATCCAGGCGTGAAATTTGTTTGCCATCGATGAAATATATGACAGTGAAAAGTGTATCCAAGGTGTATGTGAAATAGTAAAACGATTGAAAAAACCAAATCATATGATAAGTTCAGAAAACATGAAATCACTTGTGTTGAATGTTATAATGTCCAAATGCAGGGTCCTTATGAGTTGATAACCATAACTTCTTGAATCTGTTTTAAAATGTATGGCCTGAATGAACTGTATAAGTTTAGCAAAAAAAGTATGTTTTGGGCCGATATATTTGATGTTTTATATATTTTATGTATAGTTATGTCATTTTTTTAAATATATTTTCGAAATTTTCTTTTATTACCTGCAGTAACTTGAAAGCACTTTGCTTGAACATTGAATGCAAATAAAATTTGAGTCGTACCTTATTTTATTCTTTCACTTCATCTAATGCGATATATATATATGTTTTTTTTTTAAAGATGTGCCTCCATTTTAGTCCAAACTTTCTTTTTACAACAGAGTGTATTTTTTATTTCTTCAATAAACCTATGCACCAAATAAGTTCTCCAATGTTTCATCATGTGTTTGCAGTAGCTTTCATTCTAGTGTTTCTCTATTTTTCATTTATTATATTTGTTAATATCTAGGTTAGTATTTTTTAAAAAGCCATGGCATCTAAGTTTATGAACAATGCGTTAGCAAACCTGGCTCCGAAGTGGGACGAACATCACCTCTAATCAACTTAAACAAATTATTAAAATATGTTAATAAGGCTGTAAGATCTACGGAGAAGCATTGTATGCTCAGGATACGCATCTTCTGAAAGAAATTGTATTATCAGAAGTTGTACAATTTCAATGATTTTTAAAAAAATTCAATGTAAAAGAAACTTGGAAAAATATGATCAAATAATCTAAACGTTTTCTTTCTCATTAAATTGTATCATCGACGCTTTTTAGATTTAATATTCACAGTATTCTATTTTTTTATTATCCTTTATTCGATTTATTAAGACCACTATGGATGTTGCACATACAAATGTATTATTAAATGTATTTACTACATTTATTTTTTTAAACGTTCAGTTTTTATTTTACTAGTTTATAAATGCATGTAACTCCGGTAATTTTACAGGACTTCCGATTATTTACGTCTTTAAATTCATGTTCTCAAATAATGATCAATTCTGAAGAAACCTATTTTGCGTGGTAATCCTTTATTGTAAGTTGACACTTTCACAACCCATGATTGCTACAATTAAAAACATTTACTTACCTTAATATACATATATATGTATATAAATATACTAGTGAACACAAAAGGTACGCTTTACCAGTGTACTCTATGCATCTAGACATATTACTAAAATACTAGCGAAACCCGTGTAAATTACACGAAATGAAATGCGTATTGTCATCCCATAACTGCAATGCATTAAGTGGTTGATTGGAGAGACACATAATTGCAAACATATTTAGCAGTTTTCGTGGTATTTGATATGTAGCTGCTTCTGAAAGAGTTTCTTTGAGTTCATTGTCACTATTCAGAAGCCTCAATGTAATGCAAGCTTCTATCCTCGGTTGACTCATAGCAAATACTTTATACACCTTTGCCAAAACTTTCAGTATTATAATGTCAGGAATCCTGGGAAAAGAGGGACATCTTCCCCTACATCTCGGGTTAGTCACTAATGTAAATAGATCCTTCGGGTCGCCCTCTACTATAATCGGATACTTTAGCCTTTTATAGTCTGATATTAGCGATCACCTCACCTAAAATAAGCGAACGCAATTCATGATTCACGAATTTGACAACATAACTAAATAAATATTTGAAATAATAAAAACAAATTCTCAGATGTTAACTATATAATATCATTGACCTTGCCTTATGTTTACGTATCTATTTGGTACTTTGTTACATTGGGACCGGGCTAATTTTACCCTGACCCTAACTTTAACCCTACCCCCAATGCCCCTAAACCTTATAGCTAACCCTAACCCTAACCCACTGACCCTAACTGTAACGACGGGGTCAAAGTTAGCGTGGGTCCTGATGTAACAAAGCACCCTCTATTTGTTAGTAAGTTACGCTTGCTTTATTATAAGCCTCTCCCTTCTGGATAAAAGTGAAATAATTAAAAAAAATAGTAACTCGTGTAAGAAGGACACTGCACATATCTACTAAAAAAATTTTGATATGCCATCCGTTCAAAAAAAACAACAAATACATATAACTGGCCCTCTCTACAACCAAAAGAAAGAAAATAAATAGTTTTCACGTTTAAAGAAATACCAATGATACCCTACTTTTTAAGCAGTTTACGTAATTAAATAGACAATGCCCTTAAAAACGCCAGAATAATAAAAAAAGAAAATAGTTTTAAGTTTTAATAAACACAAAAAGTAATTTTTAATCAGGTGATAAAAATGTATTATTTTTCCTCTTCCCCTCGAAATGTAGAAAAATCATAGAGGTTAGTTGGGATCGAACTATAAACCAGTCAACCGTTGCGCCAAATGGAAACAATTGAAAATGTTGTGAAAATAATGTTAGTTGAACGTTTTTTCAAAATCTAGGTGCGGCACGCATGTGCAGAGCATTAGCCGAAGGCGTTACACACGAACACACAAGCTACCGTATTTATATATAGATTATTATACAGTGATAGAATTACGTACGTATTTTATTCCTAATATATATATATATATATATATATATATATATATATATATATATATATATATATATATACGATTCAGCTTCGACCCAGGAAGTATTTTTAAAATGACCCGATTTCTCACATTAATTCCGTTTAAGTGCGCTCCATCTACGATTTGAGTACTACATCTCACTATTGGAGTTACCACATTTTGGAACGATTTTTTCCATGCTGCCCCTACGAAAAACTTGTTCTTCTCCATCTAAATCTCCTTTCATTGGACACCTTATCAACGGATAATTACCATCTGGACAAACCCCATATCTTTTTTACACGAACTGTTTTCACTCTCCATTTCTTAATAGTATTTTTTCAAATGTTTTGAATTTTGGCTTTTCCATTGCCAACTTATCTATCTGATGATAAGATTTCGATCTTTGAAAAGCCTTAGCTTAATGAAACAATAATAAGCATACTTTTGTTACAGACTATATCTTGCATTGAACAATCAAAGTACATGTTTATCACTCTTCTTTCTTCTATCTTTATATATATATATATATATATATATATATATATATATATATATATATATATATATGTATATAGATATATATAATTCCTCATTAACTAAAAGAAAAAGCACTCATTATTGACTTTGTTATAATAAATTAATGTATTTCTTTCCGTCAATATTCAGTAAGCATGGGTTTTTTGTCTGATTGGCTATTTGTTATTTTCGCTTTCCCTAATATCTTGTAATATAGGCTAGAAAAAGACACGTCTCACTCGGTAACTTTTGCGCGTATAGATAGAAATACAGACATATGTATATACAAAAAATACACAGTGGTGTTCATTATGGAGCGTTAGATATATCACATATATATATATTTAGAGAAAGCCAGAGAGTAACCCTTTGATATGTACAAATTTGGAGACAAAATAGATAAATAGACTTATGCTGATATATAGGCGTGTGTAAATGAATATATGTACGTCAAACCTTACACGGCATGCTAGCGGGTAAAGCACGTTCACTGTTTCAACCCACGGTTGCAACTAGTTCAAATGGTGAGGCAGAGCGTGAAAGCAAATAGCAAGTTAGAAACAACTTCAAATATATTATGCCGTCTAAAATGAATTCGGAATATAATCGAACACACTATAATGAATGGGCAACACATAACTATCTATAAAATAGTGGCATACACCTAAAATAAGGCATACGGAATTATCTGTGTACACGTTTATAGACTGTACATTCAACATTCACTTATAACTAAAGAGTACTTTAAGAAGTCGCTTTCCGTTCCTTATTAGCAACGATAAGCGCACCAGGTATGATTTAAACACATATACTTATTAATATTAGTTGTGGAAAGTATATTTAAGTTCTCTATAGTGAAACATGTTTGCCAAAGAAAGAGGAAAAGTGTAAAAACTAAATGAAAACAAAGTGTATTCAGACACAATCAAATGATTTTCATTATCGAATCAGCCAATCATAAAAATCGAACGTATTAATTGACGCTCGTACTCTTTCAGCCAACACAAAGCGTACCCCGTTCATTCATGTACATTTACATATAACATCTATCTGTCTCTCTTTATGTATTTCTCTTTATATATATATATATGCATATGCATATATATATGTATATATATATATATATATATATATATATATATATATATATATATATATATATATATATATATATATTTAAATTTATAAATACCGATTTTAATCAGACATATGGACCGGCGGTTTCTGCAAGAAACAAGGTTGGATCCCCAAACCCCGTCTTCGTCTGAGATGGTAAATTATGAAATGTCTTCAAAGAATAAAAACATCTGTGTTCAGTTTTCACCGTTATGAAACGCTATGTACAGGAAGTTTTAAATGAAAAAGCCGGAAGACGCTTAATCGGGAGAAATCTTGAAGAAAAAGTCATTATGTTGGTGTGTGTATATTTAGAAGGAAGGAAAGAGAAAAATAATAAGAAAAGGAAAAGAAAAAAAAAAAGAAAAAGAAAAAGAAAAAAAAAAGAATAAACATTAACAAAAATATAAAAGGAAAATAAAGTGTAAAGAAAAAAGTTTAAGAAAAGAAGTTTACGAAAATAACGCATGGTTAAGGGTAGTTAACTTTGGTTAAATTATCTTATAAGGGCAGTTAACTATTTAGGGATGTATATTATTTTAATATATATATATATATATATATATATATATATATATATATATATTTACAAGAAATTCTTGTAAATATATATATATTTAAAAATATGTAAAACTATATATATATATATATATATATATATATAAGTAAATATATATATATATAAATTATTATCATTATTAGTAATATTGTTATTGTTGTTATTATTATAATTGTCATTATAATTATTGTTATTATTTTTATTATCATTATTATTATTGTAATTATTATTATTATTGTTATAATTATCATCATTATTATTAGTATTGTTATAATTATTACTATTGTTGTTATTATTATAATTTGTTTTCAGTATGAGTTTTCACACATGGAATCATGAGTGATTGCTCACCCATAACAACCAGTGGAATTTTCTGGAGTCTGAGTGATAACAAGCCTCCCCACATTTCCAGTATTCTTTACCTCTTTTCGATTACAATCGCAAATAAGTGGGTTGCATCGCAACATCCACTTACCATTTATTTATCGCTTGTAATAAAAATTAGTCTTCTATCCGACGTGGGTATCTATCTTGAGAGAGCAAATTTACCATTCCTTAAAATGTTGTGGGCTACTTCCCGTGGAACAAAAAAGATACCAGGAAAAAGGGGCGCATGATCTGTTATACATAAAGCAAAATATCCTGAAAGAAGTTAAAAACAAGAAAAATAACTTATCTATGTCATGGATTGACTACAAGAAAGCGTACGACAGAATCCCCCAAGCATGGCTAATTGAATGTTTAAAAATGTACAAGATACCCGATTAATCTCATCAAGAACGGAATGCAAACATGAAGATAAGAACTGCAGCTGGATGACGACACTTCACAGAGATAAAAATACAGAGATACATTTTCCAAAGAAGCTAGTTATCACTACTACTATTTATCATAGCCATGATGTCACTCAACTACATACTCAGGAAATGCGATGTTTGATACAAGTTCACAGGCAGAGCACAAAGAAATACACCATATCATGTAAATTAACAACCTGAAGCTATTTGCAAAAAGAACAAATTAAATGGAACAGCCTATAAATACGACCAGAATCTTTAGTCAGGACATTCAAATGAAATTCGGAATGTAAAAGTGTGCATTGCTAGATATTAAAAAGGAAAACTGAAGACGACTGAGGGCATGGAACTTCCCAACCAAGAGTAGAGAAGGGATCTAGGTGGTCAATACAGTTATACATATTTGGGAGCTTTGGAAGCAGACACGATCAAACCAACAGAAATGAAACTGATGATTGGAAAATAATACATGCGAAACACAGGAAATCTCTTAGAAACCAAATTATATAGCAAAAACCTAATCAAAGGAATACATACCTGAGCTGTGTCGCTAATAAGATATTCTAGACCATTCATACGCTGGATTAAAGAAAAACTCAGCCACTTTGACCAGAAGACTAGAACATTAATACGATGCACAACGCACTACATCCAAAAGACGAGACAGCCAGACGTTACGTGAAGAGAAATTACACTAAGAAAGAGCTAAAGAAATACATTAACCAGAACACAACACGGATGATCAGCGCAGAAAGATACACCGTTCCAACGAACAACGCAGGAAAAATTGAAACTGGACACACGCAGACAAGAAAAGAAAAGTGGGAAGAAGAACAACTACATCGACGCTTCATAAGACTTCCAAGAAAATAGCTGAACATGGCGAAGAAAAGGAAACTTGAACAGAGAAACGGAATGTTTACTGATGGCGGCACAGAACAATGCAATTAGGACAACCTGCATCAAAGCTAAAATAGATAACACTCACGATAATAGTGAATGCACACTGTGTGTACAAAGAGACAATACAGTAAATCATATAAGTAAGTGTAGCAAAGTGCACAAAAAGAGTACAGGAACAGAAACGACTGTGTAGGGAAAGTGATACACTGTTTACTGTGCAAATAATTGAATTTCAAATACGCAGCCAAATGGTAGAAACATAAACAAGAAACAGTACTGGAAAGCGAAAAACATAAAATCCTATGAGATAGTTATATACAAACATATAAACTCACACAAGCAAAAATACCTGATGTTATTATAATCAAGGAGGCCACATGTAATAATATTCGCCAAGAAGTAAAAATCTTGTAAAATAGTAGACTTCGCCGTTCCAGTAGACCACAGGGTGAATATCACAGACACAGAAGAGAAGAGGAAATACACAGAACTAGCCAGAGAAGTGAAAGAAATACGAAGCATGAAGAAAGACAGTATACTACCAATAATCGTAATAGTACTAGGAACAATCCCAAAAGACCTGGAGAAAAGACTGGGAGAAATTTAAATCAAACGGACCATGGACACCATAAAAACGACAATGATGCAAACAGCTGCAATATTAAGGAACATATTCGAATGCGGAAAAAACCTGAATGAGCTACAAAGCGTAACAAGTCACAAGGAATTTACAACATGGAGGAAACATAAGCACACGAAGCACACCATCCCACGAACCAAGGAACAGAAACTGAAAGACACATCACTACATCATTACACCGGCCCGAGCTATCACCACACAAAAATGAACAAAAGAACAGAAATTAAAAGAAACACCATAAGCTCTCACCCTTCTCTCACAAGCCAACCCACAAAATGAATAATTAAAAAAAAAATGAATAAATAAATAAATAAATACATAAATAGAAAAATAATAAATAAACAGAAAATGAATATAAAAAAAAAATAAAATGAAAAAATAAAAAAATAAAATATGGTGCCGGCCTAGGCTGACACCAGACAGCATTTGTGTAGAGGGTCGAGGAGGATAAGAAGACTGAAGAGGGTAGCACAAACCAGACCTGACAATCTGGGGAGGCTTGTTGTCACTCAGACTCCAGGAAGTACGACTGGTTGTTGTCGGTGAGCAATCCCTGACGATGATCTGTGTGAGAACTCTTATTGAAAACAGATACTACTACTACTACTACTACTACTACTACTACTACTACTAATAATAATAATAATAATAATAATAATAATACTTTGAGGGAATTAAAAAAAAATTTCATAAACCTTTGCATTCAGAGTAAAATACATATATCGATAAGCAAATTTATATAAACCAATCAAAACAATATCATATAAATAGATTGATGGGATGTGTCACCATTAAAGAACATAGAAAATAATTACCGACATCAACACAGATAAAGTTTTGTTTAGCTTTCAAAATTTATCGTCATGTTTGAACAAATTGTATGAGTAATACATTGAGTCATAAATTGAAATAAATAAAAAAAAACTAAGAATATCTCTTCATAGTTGCTTTTATTTATTTAAATTAATGACGCAATTTATTACTCATACACTTTTCTCAAGGTTTCAAATACGATTTTCATATACGTGTTATTTTCCTTCCTGTGCTCTTTTTTCGAATCTTCGTGGCAGGTAAACGTATAATGAAAACGTCTCTATCCTCAGATTATCAAGAAATAATGGGATCAATTCGATGCCATTGTTACAGTATCAGTAAAGTGAGAGAATTTCTTTAAATTTAAATATTAATTAAGTTATATCCATTTAAATTAACTATTTCAGCCATCAAGTATGCTTTTCCATCTTTCAACTTTCATTTTAGATGTTTAACATTCAGAATTTATATTCTTCGACTTGTCCATTAACACGTCATCTTATTTCGTTATCTTAAAATTAAAGATAGTTGCGTCATTTTTAATTAGAATTCACTATAAAAAAGTTTCGCTTGTTATATTTTTTAACTCAGATTTTCTTTTTTAGATTTATTTTATATTTATTTACGCCGACATTGCTATTTTTTTGATGTTTTTCATCGCAATAATTAGCTCTCATTAAACATATATGATCAGTCATCACATGTAAACACAATTTTGTTTGCTTTAGGTTTAGTCAGCCTTTTTTAATAAATGTTTTCTTCTGTTGTTGCGTACACAGAACAAGCGTCTCCACATCATCTCTTCATCCATGTATTTAGGTAGCGTTACCATATTAATATCATGCAGTATCTTCATCTATTTCGATACTTTTTTCCGTTCGTTCATCTGTTCTGCTGATTATGATCATCATTATAATAATTAGTAAGTTTTAGCAGCCAATACAACGCAGTTGTAAACTTTGTTTCCACGATATAGCGTCTTCTTCATGACTAGACCATTATTTTCTGTTTCCTTCATGACGTCACTGGAAAAGTTCGTTTTGTCTTTAAACGATGATTTTCTTTTGCTATTTCTAACCAGGAATTTGACCATTCGCATTCCTTCTCTTTTGGAATACATTTTATTTACACGTTTATTCATTCGTTTTGTTTTTATTTTATTTCATTGATTTCGAATTAAATTCAAATTATTGATTCAGTCTCTTTTACCATAGAAACACTATGAAACAAACAACAATCATTCGAAACACTGATCGATATTCCTGAGTGTATGAAACAGACGTTCAAGTCTCTATATTCTTATTTATCAGAGAAACATTTTTCTACGTTCTCTCTCTATCTCTCTCTTACTTTATATATATATCTCTCTTTCTCTTCCTATCTCTCTCTTTATCTCTCTCTCTCTTACATTTTGTATTCGTGTCCGGCCATTTAATAACAGCCATTGGATAGGGTTGAAGTCTATACAAGTTTGTAAGTGTACTTGTGTTATTGAGAAGACAGGGCAATGAAAGACCACACAAATCATATTAGAACAACTCAGAGAAAAATCACGTTCTATTTGATCTCATTCTTTGTGAAATTGTAAGTTGATAGAAAAACTAGACGGAAACCTAACGTAGATGTGCTTAGTTTTATAGTTTTATAAATGTAATAGTTCGCTTTCTGTTAGATTTTTAAGGTCATCTTCGTGATAATATTCTTCTACCTAAATAAATTTACTCACATACTATTCATAAATTATTTTATAGCTTTAAAAATGTGTCTAACAAAAAAAATCATAACATTGTTTTGTTCCATTCGTTATTTTATTGTCGAACATTCATGGATGTATTTCCATAACGCAACACTAGCGAAGTGTTACACTAGTTTAATTACTCTCTGTCGACCGTCGCTGACTGTTTATTACTATCCGCATCATTTGATCGTCACATTGGTGATTTTTTTCTTTCAAATATTGTGCTTGCTGTAACATTCAGGACTATGTTTTATTGGAATTATTAAGCGGAGTGAATTATAAGTGCCCTGTCATTGGATGAAAATCAGCCAATCGCAGACCACTGTTCCATTTACAGCAGAACCAACTAGAGAGCGCTGATTTTGAAAACCTCGGCCTTTTTTATTCCAGCAGCCCAGCAAAGAACATCGGTTTGCCTGTAGCTGCGTCGGGCACCCCCCCCCCCTCTTTTAGCGTACGTTTACGCACATATGGCCTAAATGATAAGGCCCTTTCGAACATTTTTAGGCTAATCCACCCGTTCCGGGAGCCTCCATGCTTTCTCACCTTGCGTGTGCACAGTTCCCCTTTTCTGCCTAAAGAAGCCAGTTACAAGGACAATCCAGCGGACTTGAGGCTTCGTCCTCCATTTTCAGCGGGAAAAATCCCAACAGTTTAAATATGTTTTTAGTTTACAGATATTAAAATTCGTGACTTTTTCACCATTATATTGCTTTATAAAAGAAACATTGATAACTTATTCTACTTTGTATTGTTTAAGTAATATAAAATGCATGGCACATGTAGTGTTTTACCCTTTGGAAATTTTAGATGTTTACTGTGTCAAGTATTTTTGGTGTGTAAAATTCTGTTCTGGTTTAATTAGTTTACTGCTGAAATATTCATACCTTCTTTCACTCTTAAACTGTTATATTAACCTAACTGTCGGTAGTATACCATCTAATTTAATCAGTTTTCTGACTTAGCACACATAGACTATTTTATTGTTTCAGTTACTTTTCCTGGCGAAACATGTTTGAGTTTGGTTCACTACGTTATTTTTTTTTCAAATTAAATAATAAACATAAAGTGGTGCAGCCAATGGCAGACGCTTAAGCGAGTTCAACTTCCATCGGATCGGCTGAGATCATTCACGCTATAATAACGTTGTGAAATATATAAACCCCTAATTCTGTTCACAGAAATAAGTTAGACATCATTTCCGGTTCAATAGATATTGGTCCTCGGCATTTAATACCACCCACAAAATCTTCATCTGAAATAAAGCATACAAAACACACCTATCTACTTACGAAAATGATGTTTTATGCCGTCTTACATAATTGGTTACAAAAAACCCTCAAGTAATATTGAATGAATTATGCGGCCTTTAAAAGTTAGTAGATAGAATTGGGTCCAAATAGATTCGAGAATTACAAAATCTTGCAAGTAATATAAGACCTGTAGGAACATAATAACTTAATAAATTATTTAAAATGGATCGTTATCATAATTTGATGACATTAAAAGCACTGATATGCGTTAAATTCACAAACAATCAAAACTGTTGATGTGTCAGCGTTTCTTTCTGTTTCCCTGACAGGATATTGATTAGCCTTTTGCTATATTTGTACGAATGTCAGACGTTTTATGTAAATCAATAATTTACCAGTTGATGACCAAAGATTTACCTTTAACATCAGTAAGACATGATACGATACGTCCCAATTAAATTAGGCTTAGAAAATAATAACACTTCTGTCTCTAGACTTCTATCTTTTCTCTTCTCCCAATAAATGTATATTGTTTTAAAAAGTGTAGCTTTCATTTAAACTGTATGTGCAGTTAAAATGACGAACTATACCTTTTAAAGAATGAAAATGCATTATTATTATAATTATTATTATTAGTAGTATTAGTAGTAGTATTATTATTATTATTATTATTATTATTATCAGTAGTAGTAGTAGTATTCACTCGCGATGAGCCACGATACATTATTAATGATTGCTCACTGTGGATAACATGTAGTGTTACCTAAAGTCTGATTAACAATACGTCTCCTAATTTCTCCAGCCTGCTTTGCCTCTTTCGATTACAATTGAAAATTACTTTACGTTAACAAGGCATCCATTTGGCATTGATTTCTTACACATAATGACTGTTGGGGTACTCTGGAATTTGAGTGAGCATAAACTTATTAAAGAGTTCAGTACGCTTTCATCTATTCCGAATTAGGTTCTGCATTCTCGCTCATTCAATCCTCCTTTACGCTGCACTGCCATTTTCTGTTGCTGCCACATTTTATTATTGATGGCCAGACTTTGTAATTTTCTGTCAGTTTCTATTCTCTTTGATTCGGGAAATGTTCTTTCTTATTTTTGTCCTAATTCTATTTTAACTCAACTGTAGTCTGTCGCCATTAAGCGATCGCATTGGGTGGTTTAGCACTCACGAATGTTCTACGTATTTCGGTTGGTTTTATCAGTGTCCTGAATTTTATGGCTTCAATTTTATCTTTTATTTCGATTTTCTAGAATTTAATTTCCACGTTTTTCAGAACTGTTCCTACCGCTCTTATTCCATTCAAATCACTGTCAAGTTACATGTATTTACTTTGTTTTTCTACCCCTTGATCTTCACCTTGTGGTCAAGTAGGACGGTGAAATCTACGAGTCAGCAGGTGTTTTATCTTTCGGATTAGTATTATCACATACGTCCTAATACTTTGATAAGTTTTTTTTCCGTTTACTTCCATATGATACTGAACTTTATGCTGGTCTTCAAACTGTATGTTTAAAGTGCAGACATTTACACATTTTCCAATTAACTATTTTCTGCAAACGTCGCGACTGTATTTGTATTCATTTTCTGATAGTTGGCTTCATTCAATTATTGTGTGTTACTGTTTTATGTCTTGGGCCACATAATCTACATTTACTATTCTCCTAAGTGTTATCTATTTTGGATTGTATATAATTCATTCTGATCCAGTTGTTTTCAGTAGCCATAAAAAAACGTTACTTTACTTCAGTATATGTATGTTTCTATTCTTTATCGAATCATCCATGCTGTCTTCTATGCTTACCAGTCATGTTCTTCTTTTCTTTTCTCTCGTTGTTTTACTAGAGCATTGAGCATTGCTAGTATTTTCTTTGTCCTTTTTATACAGCCTATAAATATATTACTATGGATACTGCTCAACTATGCATTCACTTAATGAGGTGTTTACACCTCATAAAATGATTGCATAGTTGAACAGTATCCATAGTAATATATATATATATATATATATATAATTGGGGTTCAAGTAGTATTCTCGTTCTCGTGCATTTTTAAAAATCTTTATTTTTCATTCCGGTTGTCCAATTCCAAAACCCATTTATATTTATAGGTATCGCGTGTATCAAGCGCATTTATCGGCGTTCGGACGTGCAGTGCTATGCTTTCCCTCGTTTTGAGTTCTCTTTTCATCTATAGTAGTGCATACCTTTCAATTTCGAATTCATTTTTAATTATGTCGAATGAGAATTCTGGTGGCATTTATTAGATTTCCTGGTTCATCTGCGTGTTTTCCCAAATAGTTTAAGATCGTCCATATATGTGGAGTTGTAACTTTTCTATGTGTGTATGTAAATGATATCATCTGCTTATAATGTTTAGTTGCATCGTGGAAATAATAAAAAGTAATGGAGATAAAGATATGATGCAGCTCGTTATTATTATCTCTATCAGGTGCTGCCCTCCAGCTGCCAGTTTAAGTCTCCATGGCATCATTGATAGAGTGCATGCGTGTGTGAAATATTTTGCTCATTGTCTATGTTTAAAGGAATGTGTCGTACGCGTTCGTATAGTCAATGTATGCCATAGTTATCTTGTTTATTCAGCTGTTTTCCATTCTGTGAATAATTTTGGTCAGTGTATTGCAGTTATGTGTCTCTCTGATGCTTCACACTATCAACCATGCTCCTCAAGGAATAGTTAAACACTGTTATACTTCGCGTTCATTGCGTTTTCTATGACCATTTGTTGTCAGAGTCTTCGAATTAGGTATTTCAGATTTTCGTGTTATCAGTTTATTTTACACGGTATAGTGCCCAAGTATGTATTCATTTTATGACAAGGTTTCTGCTATCTGAATTAAGGTCAGGTTATTATTCTCCTGCCTCATAGTATATCACATTTGTATTATTTCCTATCGTTCAATTCATCTTCTTCTACTTCTGCTTTTTATTAATATCATCATTTCTCGTCATAGTAACATCATTCATATAATTGATCTTGTGTATGTTATATGTAACTCTATATGAGTCGAACTCCAGTCAATATAACATATCGTTCACTGCCAACAACAGTTAGTGATCCATGTCAGCCCCGTAATAGCAAGTTTACTCAGATAATGATTATTAGTAGTAGCAGTAGTAGTAGAGGTAACAGTAGTTGTAGTGTTGTTGTTGCTGTTTTTCATCTTCATTTTCCTTTTTGTTATAATTGTTCTTGTTTTTTATTCTAATTCTTGTTTGCGTAATCATTTTATTACTATTCTTTTTCTTCTACGTCTCATTCTTTTTGTTGTGACAAAACGTGACGCAAACAGTAAAATGATGGTAATGTGTGATAACACTCTAAATTAATATTAAACATCAAGTGAATGTTTATAAAAAACTAACGACTTTTTCTTTTTTCTTTCTCATTTTCAGATTCGCATGTGTTTACGTAATTCGGTAAGCAGTAATTTTTCTCTATTATGTTGCATTTGTCTCACATAAATATACGTAATATATATACATATATTATCATACAAATACATAATATAGATATATGGGTTGTATTTTTACATGTGTGTATATATATATTTATATATATATATAAATATATTAATATTTATATATACATATATATATATATTAATATATATATATATATATGTTAATATATATATATATATATATATATATATATATCTTGTCGCCACTGTCATTTGTATACAAAAATAGTCAACTCATATTTCAAAACAGGAAATGAGTCAGCATTTTTCAGATTTTTTAGATTTTACATTTAGTAAACACTGCCTACTAGTGCCCGTTAGTGTATGTCACTGTCCGCCACTGCCCGCCATTGACAGCCTAATGTTTTTTTCTACACCGTATATTTACCATCAAATATTCTGTTTCCATTGCAACTGTTTATTCTGGTAGGAACGCACACAATTTAATGTAATAGCTTCTAATGAGATTGGGTGTCTAGAAAGTGTGTATTTATCCCAGAGTAACATGGTACGTATGTTTTAAAAGCAAAGATTAGTTAATCCAAATGTTTGACAGATAGACACATGGAACGAGCATATTCCTTTGCCTTAAATATCGTCTGAAATAGCATGTGCATTAGTGGGTCAAGCTCAAGTTTGAAATGAAAGAGGATCTCTCTATCCGTATGTCATTCCCTTACGTTCTGTTTAAATGGGATGTTTATTAGTAAATGTAAATAATAAAAGAAAATAGCTGATCTTTATGAGAAGTTTACTTGTGCAATAATATTGTAATCATTGAAGGAATTAGCTTTTAACAACCATTTATAACTCTATTTATGTCTCATCGTTTGTAATGATTCGTCCTTGACATGTCTGTTTGTTACAACACATTCAACCATTAAATTGTCATTATTTGAATGAAGGAAACGTTAAATAAATGTGACAAGTGATTGATCGAATTGATCTTATAATGGGAGTGTGCCAATCTCCCCAGTAAACTAAATATATGGAACTCTCCTGAGAAATGAATATATTTATTTATGTCGGTACGAAAATGTCTAACTTTTTATATTTACTTGATTATTCTCTTCGAAGATCAACCAATATCTTCTTCACGCACACGATATGGCAGCCTCTTTTGTTTCCCATTTAATACATAGCAGAACAATGAAAAGTACATGATTGTATAATGATCCAATAAACAATATATCTATGAATAAGATTAGTACGTAAATGTATAATATTCCCCCGTATACACTATATGAATTGATTGTCGTTATATTGTGAAATCCCCTTCATAAGTAAAGTAAACTTTGTTATTTTAAGTTTTTATTTGAATTGGAAGATAATAGCGAGTTCGTAAAATATAATTAAATATACATTTATGAAACAGGAAATTGTTAGTAGTTTATGTCGTCCGAAAAGACCAAAACATCTCTATTCTGAGGGCACCCAATCCGACCTCCAAACAGTCACTAGTCCGCAAACACCAACTTGAACTCCAACTTCATTCTTCTGAAAGCACCGAATCCGACCTCCACCTTCACTGGTCTCAATTCGGGATGAACCAAAAGTGAAGTTCGCTTTCTTATTTCCTGTCCTCTTTATGGTGACTCCCATCATGCAATGCAAAATAGGTCACATGATCATTTGGTACTTCCTTTCTATAAAACAAGCCATTTGCTTTAACTCTGTTGTTCAACATGGCCTTGGTCTGGTCTTACAAGTAAGTCTTATGTTTTTATTTTCCACTACAGTTTATTAGATTAAGACAGAGATGTCCCTCACGTTTTTTTTATAAATGTTTTCTTACTATTGCAAATGCTTGTTCTGGTAGGAACACACGCCTTTAAATGTAATAGCTTCTAATGAGATCGGGGTGGCTACACAGTGTTTATTTATCCCAGAATAACATGAGAACTATGTCTTGAAAACAAAGATTAGTTAATCCAAATGGTTGAAAGATAGAATAACCTTACAACGAGAATATTCGTCTGTCTTAAATAGCGTCTGAAAAGCATCTACATTTTGTGTGTTAATCTTAAGTTTAAAATGGAATTTAAAACTGCGTCTATGAATCTTGTATGAGGATCCGTCTGTCCGTATGTCGTTCCATTTCGACTCTGTTTGAAATGGTAGTTCTTTTAGTAAATGTGAATGAATTAAATAAAAGAAAAAGGCTGATCTTGATGAAAAGTGCACTTGTGCAACTATATTGTAATTATTGACTGAAGTAGCTTTCAAATACCATTTATAATTCTATTTATATTTAATTGTGTATATCGCACTGTTCTTGATACGTCTCTCTGTGTGTTCCTACACATTTAACTATTAAAGTGTCATCGTTTCAATGAAGTAATCGTTAAATAAATAGGCAAAGTGATTGATCGAATTGATCATTATAATGGGAGTGTGCCAATCTCCCCAACAAAATAAAAGCTCGCTAATATCGCCTTGTCCCTCAAATGTATGCTGAGTTAAGCACAATGGAATCGATCGTCTTTGAAATCTCCCGAGAACTTAATATATTTCCTTGAAATAACCAGCATATAGTAATCTAACTTAGCAGCTTACAACTGCTAAACACGTTTTATATTTTTAACATCTTATTCCATCGACGTTCACGTTAAACAAATAATTTACAACTATTTTCGAGTAGTTTAATGTCATCTCTGGTAATCTTTGTTAAAAGTGTTTTTTTTTAATATGTTGCAATAGTTAGTCATGGTTTTTCGTGAAATTCATTACGTAAATTAATGTCCATACGACCGGTATGCAATTTCAGATAACATTCTATTCAGCCCATAGATGAGTCTTTAAGAGATACTAACACTCCAAGTAAGGGTACATTTTGTAGTGATATTAAATAACAACACACTCAACACATTCAGGAAGACTACGGGGGCATGACCAGATGTAGTTCTATAATACACAAATAAATAGATTGGAATCGTCTAGTTTTCTTATAAAAATGATGATTACACAGAACTATCTCAATTACTTCTGATGTTTTGTTTAGTAAATATTATTTCCTATCCTTAATAATTGACGGTGTTTTGTCGGAAATCAACTGATTTCAATCAATTTGAAATGTGTCAACATCGCAAGAAGTGGCAAAGATAGTGATCTATAAAAGAAATACACCTCTGAACTGTAAGCCCGAGAGTTATATGTGATTCCGTCTAACGGTAACGATAGATAGAAAGGATCCGATTGAAAACTAGTAAACCAATAGGAGACAAAGTAGGGGAATGGAAACGACATCAGCAAAAGCGATTGCTTTCGCTACGTAACATAATATTATTGAAGTTATTCAGTGTTAAGGAGAATTGAGTCAAAAATTGTCTGAAGAACATTTAACTATCACACTTTCGAAAATTATATACTCATATTTTACTTGCCGCCTGTCTAATATATAACTAATTACTCAGAAACGGTATTAATACACCCCCAATATATATATATATATATATATATATATATATATATATATATATATATATATATATATACATATATATATATATGCTTTTTAAAGTTTATTAACTAAAATAGGTGATGCCCAAAGATTTACAATAGACAAATAGAGAAATAAATACATTAATTCTTCAAAGTGTATTCAGAAATTCAGAGACTGTACTTTTGTTTCGTAGCATTTTATCGTTGTTTCTCTCGTCTAGCAATCATGAGTTAACATTTATCTTCGTTTCACTTTACAATATTATGATAGAAACTTGTCTAAAAAGTATTTTAACTTTTCTTACTTCTTCTCGTTGGAAATGTCTAGCAAGCGTAAAATATTAAGGTGTTCACCTACCTCACCGAAAACTTATGTGTTATGACATTGAACATGTTTATACGTGTCTTGTAGAATCTTTAAATATTTTCAATTTTCATTTCTTTCAATGCATTTTTTTGTGTCTTTGGACTAAAAAAACGGACTTTTACACCATCTCACACCTATTTATATAAATATACAAGATATGGCGTACCAATTTAAATGTTTTTATTTAAATGGCGTACCGATTAGAATGTTTTTGATTAAATGTTCCTGTGTTTTAATAAAAATAAGTTAAGGTATTTTAAATTTTTTAAAAAAGTTTCAGAATGTTATATTTTCGTGTTACGTATGAAACGAGTGATATCATTTTAAAATGTTTAACGTAAATACAATTTATATTGTTTCGTTCATACTCAGGTCCTACAATTTAAATTGTAAACGTGATCATCGAACATACCGGTTTGGTGTTTTGACGTCTAACGAGCCCACATCTTACGTTCTCAGTTCCTATTTTCTGCAGTGTTTTGTAGATTCGTTCTGTTGTTGATTAATCGAAAGTGCTCGCATTAAATATAGAACATTCATTATATTTTTGGATTTTGATATTAAACAAATTATTAAAAAGCAGATGGTGTTTTATATGTTTTACAATGTGTGTTTAAATGTTAGAATGCTGACTAAATATACTATACACACATATATATATATATATATATATATATATGATAATTTTATTTACACAGACATGTACACAATCTGCGACACTGGCATGTCGATTTTACCGATCAACAGTTACTATAAACTGAGATCTCATCAGGAAAAGTTAGAATCCGATCTTAACCTCAGATCATATTTGGAGAGAACTCGAGCATCTGAGGTTAAGATCGGATTCTAATTCTGCCTGATGAGCTCTCAGTTTTTAGTAACATGCCAGTGTCGCAGATTTTGTACATCTTGTAAAATAACAAGTAAAGGTGGTTTAGCATACATTTGTATTTATTTTATTTAGTTTACATATATGCATACATGTTTAAGTTTTATTCTTCAATAGTGAGACAACTTTTTCAGACCAAAAAGAGAAATTGAAAGAGTACAACTGAAAAGGTAAGCTCATATGTAATCAATTAAAAAGTGTAATATATATATATATATATATATATATATATATATATATATATATATATATATATATATACACACGATAATAAGATTTACATTTTACTACAGGTTATAACGCCGTTTAAACGATAACAATCTGTAGTAACATTTAAATCTCATTATCGTACACATGCGTTTCAGTGCGCTACACTACAGATCGAACACATAAAAAATCAGTATCTTCATCACACCAGACGATCGATCTTCGACCAAGTCGTAAGAGTTCGACTAAGAAGGAAAGAAATAATAGGAAATATAGTCGGTACCATGAATAAGGTTTTAAAAACCGAATATTTGGATTAAAAAAACATTATTTAATAAATGCATTATTTGTTAAACAAAATGACGCGTTTAATATTCGAACGTGTATTATCACCTTTCACGCATATTAAAAGATGAGATTGGCAAAGATAGTGGTCCGTAATTTGTCCGATGTGGCTAACGTAAAATATTACGACTTTATCAAAATAAAAGTATGCTTTACAGTCGACTAAAACAGTACAATTGTAAACATTTCATAAAATGGCATATATATATATATATATATTTAGCAGATGAATATTTTTTTGTTTTACAATAATTACATTGCTATAATGGTAAATAATTTAATAAATGAATGACAGATATATTCGTTTTATTTATTAAATAATTTTTATTTAGGGAAGAAAAGAAGTAATTTTGTTAATATTGTTGACCTAACAGATATCTATTATTTCGAATTGGTGTAGATAACAGCTAGTCTTTATAATAATACTCTAAACATTTCGTGTGTGTACGTACGTTATCACCTTTCCCACACAGAAAATTACATCACCTGTTTAGCGAAATAAAATATTGAGTATTTATCTTATGTTGCTAAGATACAAATTCCGATTCCACGATATTTAAAATTAACAGTTCCCAAATCGCATGATATCGTCTCGTCAACAAAAAAATACAATTCTCGTATAAATACATTTCGTTTCATTGATTTAGATCATATTTTATTGAAAATGTGTTTTAAGGTAAGAACATAGAAAGAAAGTTTCATATAAAATCGCTAAAATTTAAAATAATGATAAGATATATTGGTGTTATTTATTTAAAGTACATCATTATTATACATTATTATTAAAGTACATTTTAACAAACACTTTGAAAAAGCGGATCATCCGATCTCAAAGATATACAAGTGTGGACTCTCTCCATTTTAAAATCAAAATGATATCGTCTCGTCGACTAAAAACGATGACAGAAAGTGTAATTTTGTCTGAATAGTATTGATCCTGACAGACATTTATTATTTTATTATTATCAAATTATACAGATTGATATCAAATGCACCGTTATAGACCGCTAGTTTACTTTTATTGAATGCAGTTTATTTTCAACACTTTCTTCAAGAGTTATACCTTTTTTAACATAAGAAATGTGCCAACGAAAATATATTACATTATTTAAGAAATACATTTGTTTGATATATATTTTTTGTTTAGACAATTAATGTTTATTGAAAATATCTTATGAAAATACTGTTTCCTAATTAGTCATATAAGTCAGTGTTGTTATTTTATTCCTTGTATGTTGGTAGGCTGGACTAACTTTTTACTCATCTGTTGTGTGGTATACTAATTTTGTTCTTGTCAAATTAATGAATGCAATATTGAATTTTATATTTGTACATCAAGTTCTCAAATTAAATATAGACGCGTGTTTAGGAGATTGGGTGAACGTAGAATATTTTAAGATATTCATGATACTTTGTGTTTGTTCACACAACAGCAAATCCCGTAAGACATTTTCTATCTACTTCTTAACCTGTCTACTAGAATTCGCTCATATATCTAAATAAGTTGACAGAACAATCTCACAATTCACTTCACCTCGGATCCAATATGCAACGATCGCTATTCTCGCAAATCACCGCTAACAGGATTCCGGTTGCAAAAGCTTACAAAAGAAACAGAGTGTACCCAATAACCTTTAACGCCGCAGCTTGCTGTCACACTCTAACCAGTGTATTGCTATAATCATATCACGTAAATGCGGAAGTGTTATCTACAGTTTTAGTAAAAAGTAGTGCACATGTTACTAACAATATGATACTCGATATTAGCATATATTAATGAAAACACTGTAGGAGTAAACTACGAGAAAACGGCATTATCTGGCATCATCGATTCTTACCATATAGTTTTACTTAATATTTTTTTATAAATAAATACTAAATTATTTATACCTACAGACGCTAGCGTTTCAAGATTATCACTCTAATCAGTGCAGGAAAGTAACAAACTCAGACTGTTGGGCGGCGCCAACACGGTTCTATAGTGTCAGCAATAATCCTGCAAGCAGTCGTCATATCCAGTCGGGTCGTCACATAAACTCGGCCACGGGAAAAAAACAACGTGATTAAGGGAAATTAAGATCTATATGTACCTAGAAGCGGGACACGACAGAAGACTGGTCGAGAATGTTCGACGAACGTATTTGGAACTTCCCTTTACAGCTAATGACAAGCTATTTTGACATTTTCAAGAGTGCTAGACTTTTTATTTATGAAATGCCCAACTTATAACAGTTGTATAAATAAATATCAAATTAGTTATTCATTAAAAAAACTAGCATGCCAGGTGGCGCGAGCCCGGAGTGAGCATAGATCCTGCAAGCAGCCGTCATATCCACTCGGCAACGGGAAACTGTCACGTGATCAAGAGGAATTAAGATATGTATGTACCTTGAAGCGGGAACTGACAGAAGACTGGTTGAGAGTGTTCGACTAACGTATTCAGATTATCGCTTTACAGCTTATGACATTCTATTTTTAACATCTCCGAGAGTGCTCGACTTTTAATTTATTAAAACAGCTTCTTATAATAGTTCTATAAATAAATATCAAAGTATTCATACCTGCAAAAGACAATCGTTTCAAGCTTTAATGTGTACAGAAAGTAACAATTTCAGACAATCGGGATGCGCGAACATATATATATATATATATATATATATATATATATATAACGTAAAATATAATAACACGAAATTACATGATTGTCGATGCAATAATTTATTTCAACCTTGCGGTTTTATTCAAGCATCCAACTTAACAATTACATTTTTGATACTGATAGAAAATTGAATTCATCCTCGGCACTTCAAACACAATCAGAGGGAGTGGTGGTAGCAGCCGGTTTGAACACCCAACATAGAGCGAGTAGAAATTAACATCTTATATTTAACTAAATTAATCTAAGGAGATCTTATGGTTTTTTTTGTTTATTTTTATTAAATAATAACGTCTGGGTTAAGCGCACATATTCTTCATATCCGACCTGGTGACATACGCCTCCATACATACGCACACATATACCTATTCTTAACATCACACACACACAATTTTTGGCTAGCCCGAAATTCAGCTTACCAAGGCCAACGAGATTGGTAAGCTGAATTTCGGGCTAGCCAAAAATTGTGTGTGTGTGATGTTAAGAATAGGTATATGTGTGCGTATGTATGGAGGCGTATGTCACCAGGTCGGATATGAAGAATATGTGCGCTTAACCCAGACGTTATTATTTAATAAAAATAAACAAAAAAAACCATAAGATCTCCTTAGATTAATTTAGTTAAATATAAGATGTTAATTTCTACTCGCTCTATGTTGGGTGTTCAAACCGGCTGCTACCACCACTCCCTCTGATTGTGTTTGAAGTGCCGAGGATGAATTCAATTTTCTATCAGTATCAAAAATGTAATTGTTAAGTTGGATGCTTGAATAAAACCGCAAGGTTGAAATAAATTATTGCATCGACAATCATGTAATTTCGTGTTATTATATTTTACGTTATTGCTCTGTTTACCACATTGAGCTCTCTTACCCGGATTTCTTCCTGGAATTATTCCATTATAACACTATATATATATATATATATATATATATATATATATATATATGTGTGTGTG